>OZ005742.1:225927047-226296051 GCA_963930735.1 Dioctria linearis
GGGAACTTTGCTCAATAGCATTGCTTATGTGCCTGAGAGTGCCGTGTATGTAAACGAGAGCCTCACACAGGCAAAGTCTCTATTACTTCGCACTGCACTCAGGGTTGACACTTGAAAAATTTAAAGTGGAGTAGATTTGGCATAAAATGTGGAGTAAATTATACAAAATTGGAGTAAATTAGGAACAAAATTGGAGCAAAAAAGGAGTAAATTAAAAAAAATTTTTTTAAAGAATTCAAATGCCTATAATCATTTAACCTGTATATTTTTGAATTATAAATATTATTTAATTGTATTTGTATTACATAATTTATAAGAAAACAATTGAAATCTCAAATACATAAACTTAACAGCTTTTCTCTAAGCATATCGAAACAAAAATTATCAAAATAAAAGAACATGTAATAAATAAGTTTAAAACTATGAAAACAAAATACGTTGCTTCCATTCAATAAGCAAATATAAGACAAAAATTTACCGATTTTATGGATAACACTTGGTGGAATAAGTTTATTTTAATTGCCATCTTAAAAAAAAAAGATAATAAAAAATACTACTTGTTTTTTTTTCCACAACGTACATGTATATTTTAAATTTACATATAATGTAACAGCAACGCGTTTCGTCTTGTCAGGACATCTTCAGGGCTTTTGTTGTACTGAGGGAATGATTGATTTAGCTGTTAAATAAACTCTCATGGGTAGCTAACGCATGCGTAATGTACTAAAATTCACATTCAAAAGTGGGCTGTTGTTTTTAAAATCTAGCTGATCATTTACTATAAAGCAGCCATCATCCTTAGCTTTTTTAATTTCAAAAGTTTCATATCTATCTAGTAATTTTTTATCAGATAAATTGTGTAATAATTTAATGTCGTCCGACAAACAAATTTAATAGGTTATTAAAAGAGACTGTAAATAGATCAGAAAAAATTTTCGATAGGAAAAAAATGTATTTGCTAAAAAATAGCCATCCTTCTATACCTTTAGTTTATGGACTTCCAAAGTTACATAAAAATAATATACCAGTTCGCCCCGTTTCAGCTTCTTTTAATGCGCCTGCACAAAGGCTTTGCAGAGAATTGAATAGCTTGGTGCCAGTTCTGATCAATTTTGAGCCCAAATACTCTATCAAAAACACTAAAGACTTAGTCAAAAGAATAAAAGACCTTAACTTACCAAAAAACTCAAAACTGGTATCATTTGACGTTTGCAGCCTTTTCCCTTCGGTTCCTGTTAAAAAATTAAAAGATTTGCTAACTGAGACAATTAATAGGAAACTAACCGATACATCACAATCCTCACAATTAAACAATTTGTTAAATATTTGCATAGAACAAAATTATTTCATGTTTGACAACAAAATTTATTTACAAAACGATGGTCTGGCCATGGGATCTGCCCTTTCTCCATTTCTAGCCGAATTTTTTATGAACCATCTAGAGGAAATCCTTTTTAACTCAGAAAATCCCCTTGTAAAACATGTTCTCGTTTGGTTGCGTTACGTCGACGACGTATTTTGTATTTGGACGGGAACAAATAGACAATTAAATAATTTCCTCACTAATGTTTTAAATAGACTTGACAATAACATAAAATTCACATTAGAATTAGGTAATAAATCTATTAATTTTTTAGACCTGACCATATCTTTAGCGGATAACAAACTAGATTTTAATATATATAGAAAAGATACTTATTCAGACGCAATAATACCCAGATCTTCTTTACACCCGTGGAATATTAAGATGTCCTCTTTTCACTCCATGCTTGATAGATTGTTAGATATACCATTAAATCAAGAAAATTTCAAAAAAGAACTCACGACAATAAAACTGATCGCTAGGAACAATGGGTATAGTAATAGAACTATCTACAAATTACTGACGCAAAAGCACTACAAAAAAGCTATTTCAATGACCTTTCCTTTCGAACAACAACGTTTGGATAATGACCCAATAAAATGGAGAAGGATCCCCTACTTTGGCGAGATATCCAGATGTTTAAATAAATTATTTGGGGAAAAAAACATAAAGCCAGCCTTCTTTAACAACAGAACTCTAAAAAATATTCTAGTCAACAACAAATTTAAACCTAAAATCAATGAAATTGACCAATGCGGGGTCTATAAGCTGAATTGTGCGGATTGTGATGCTATTTACATTGGACAAACTAAAAGATCAATTAAAACAAGATTCAAGGAGCATATAAATAGCTCAAAGGCTGCAAACCCTAATTCCGGTTTCGCTAAACACCTTAGCTTAACTGGATACAAGCCTAATGCAGACGACATTAAATTATTACACAATTTATCTGATAAAAAATTACTAGATAGATATGAAACTTTTGAAATTAAAAAAGCTAAGGATGATGGCTGCTTTATAGTAAATGATCAGCTAGATTTTAAAAACAACAGCCCACTTTTGAATGTGAATTTTAGTACATTACGCATGCGTTAGCTACCCATGAGAGTTTATTTAACAGCTAAATCAATCATTCCCTCAGTACAACAAAAGCCCTGAAGATGTCCTGACAAGACGAAACGCGTTGGCTGTTACATTATATGTAAATTTAAAATATACATGTACGTTGTGGAAAAAAAAAACAAGTAGTATTTTTTATTATCTTTTTTTTTTTTAAGATGGCAATTAAAAATTTACCGTTTTCATATGAAACCTGGCCTACGTGAAATTAAACATTTCTAGGTTAAATGAAATCTTGTCCAAGTTAAATAAAACCTAAGGGAATCTGGTCCAAATTTGTACATTTATGGTGAATCTTTCATTCATTTAAAGTGGACAAGGTTTCATTCAATTTGATACAATTTCGTTTACTTGGACTAAGTTTTATTTGACTTGCACAAAAACCTTGAATTAAACTGGAAAAGGTTTCATTTAAACTGAAAATGATATATATAATGATATATATACTAGGTATATAGTTTGGAAGGTAGCATTCAAAATTAATTTAAAATGTTTTCTCTATCTTTAAAACGAAAATTTAAAAAGAAATGCAATAAAGAATTTGAAGGTTCAACAATTTTAATTTTGCTACTATCTAGCAATTCTTTGGAAAGTAAAAGATTTTCTGCAGTTTCTACTTTCAGTTTATTTCTTTTGTCAGTTTTGATGAGCGTCATTTTTGAAAAATATCTTTCCGCTGATGCACTGCTGTGAGACAAAACGTACAAGTTAATCATGTATTTATGTAAAGTTTTGCACAATGTATTATCAAATTGGTCTTTCTTATTGCTTACATTTAACCAAAATTTTACTATGTCGCTATCAAAGCATGAGTCTAATATAGACTTGTCAATCCCAATCAAACGTCTCCACTTCAAATCAAGTTCTTAAAACGGGGTATGGATTGGAGCAGCATAGAAATTCGATGACTTATTTTTTCATCGGTTTTAGCAAGTGGCAAATCTATAAAAGCTACGCTGTTGAAAAAATTTTACGCTTCCTGTTCTTTAATTATACACCTAAAGAACGTGTTAATATTTATTTTGCTAGCTAATAGATAGTGGCCAATAGAATACAGCTAATGCTGTTCAATTAAGAAATTTGTAGCAAAACTGTAACGATTATTTTATGCTTTGGATTGCAGCAGCATAGAAATCTGATGACTTATGTTATCACAGCTTTTAGCAATTTTATGCTGTGTGCATATTAATATGCACCTATTATAAAGACCTGCAATAATTATATAAAATTATATAAATTGAAAATGTTGCCTATCTCAAAGTTTCTCACAATGGCTAAAAATAAGATTATCCTTCTCCCGAAACTCTACTTACCAATTGAATAACACTTCAAGCCGGGATAATAAGCCCGCAAAGGGAAAGTTTTGTGCTATCAACTGATTTTCATATTTTTAGTAATACTGTAAACCGGTAATTACAGAACGTCAAATAATAAAATAATGTAAGGCCACCATTATTCAACCAGTGTAATGCATGTGCATGTCAGATGACTGTTCACGAATCACGAAACACGTCTAGTGCACTGCGCTTATGAGAAATTTTTAAATTGATAATGCTTTTTTTACGAAATGGGTGATGTTTGATAAGTGGAGTAGATTATCAAAAATTGGAGTAGATTATCAAAAAGTGGAGTATATTTTCAGTTTAGTGGAGTAGGGAGTAAATGTGATTTTTTGCAGGAAAAGTGGAGTAGATCTACTCCAAAAGGAGTAAAGTGTCAACACTGACTGCACTACGTTTGCGACGAGAGAAAAAACTTCATTCCGTGATAACTCGTAATGGGCATGTTCATGTTAAGTGGAATGCCGATGACAAGTCCAATTTCATTACTAATGCTGATCAGCAGTGTGTTGTATTGAATTGCAGTAATTACTACCTTTAAATGCAAATCATGGACTCAATTGCTTGCAAATTTTTATTGAGCGTATGCTGCATGTGGACCTTTTTGTTTATTATCTTTCGTAAATCTGAATTAGCATCGATTTGCCTCTTATTTCGTACTGTTTGTGGCCTATGTTTCATGAATCTTGGATAATTTTGATCCTTTTGACAAAGTAGGAGCCTTACTGAAGATATTTTTTAATCAGTGTAAAGGCTTTAATGTTAGTCATATCAATTCTTGTAGTATACGTGAGAAAATTGATGAGTCGAAATTGATGTTTTCAGTGTCCAATTTACATGCGATCCTTGTAAGTGAATCGTGGCTGCATTCCGAAGTCCCTTCTTCTTTAGTCTCGTTTGATGGCTATAACTTATTCAGGGCAGACCGCTGTGATCGCCTAGGTGGTGGGGCTGCCATTTGCATTTCTAACAAGCTAAAGGCTAGAGTTAATGCTTGCTTCAATTCTGGGGTACTGGATTTTATTTGTATTGAAGTGGACATTGACAGCATGTAATTGTAGGAGGTGACTTTAATGTTGATTCGCAAATTGTGAATTGCATTGCTGACTCATTTGTCTTTGATATGCAATCCGCAAACCTTAGCATAGTCAATTCATTACCAACCTATTTTCGTACATAAAAATCATTACAATTGGATCTATTCTTAGTTAGTGACCACTCTAGTGTTTTATTTAATAATCAGTTAACACCACCTAGTATTCTGGATCATAACATCCTATTCTTATGTTATGATTTGGAGCTAGATCTAATTGATCCTAAAAGGACTTTATCATTTCGTGACTATAATCATATTGACTCCGAAGCACTATTTGAGGAGTGCTCTCTTACGCCATGAGATTCAATAGAGCAATTGAGCTCGATTATTGACAAAGTGAATTGCTTCACTACGTTAATAAATTATTTATTCAATAAATATGTCCCAGTTAAGATAAAAACAATTAAGCCCTACACTTGCCCATGGATGACTACTGAAATACACTCTATGATTGCTGAACGTGAATTTCGTTATTCTAATCGTTCTTAATGAGCACTTTGTGAATTGCCAATGATATACTCCTAGTCATAGACATAATAGCAGGGATTCTCTTACTCGAGTTGGTGGTAATTCTACCGCTTCCAGCTTTAGTTGCAGGTATATTGAACTGAATGAACTTATCAGAGCAATTTGCTCTATCAAATCAAATGCCGTGGGTCCAGATCTGATCACTCTTAAGTGTCTGAAACTCATACTCCCTTTTATTCTGAGTCCTCTTCAGCTATTTTTAAACCCTGTCTGACTAGATCTTTATTCCCTGGTTTATGGAAAACCGCTAACGTGCTTCCTATTCCAAAGAAGTCTTCTCCGAGACCCCCAGTGATTTCCGACGCATAAGTTTATTGTGTTAAGGTACTTGAGAAGTTAATGTCTGGCAAATGGAAGATTATCTGAAGATTAACAACTTAATCTGTGAGTGTTAATCTGTCCGTCGATCTGGTCATGGGTGTGACACAGCCTTACTCAAAGTAAGTACTGATATCCGAATAGCCTTGGACAGTGGTGAGATTTGCATCCTAACTTTACTTGATTTCTCTAAGGTGTTTGATAGTGTCATTCATAGCAAACTTGTGTGTAAGCTCTTAGATAATTTTAATTTCTCTTCAT
Source organism: Dioctria linearis (assembly GCA_963930735.1). Taxonomy (NCBI): domain Eukaryota; kingdom Metazoa; phylum Arthropoda; class Insecta; order Diptera; family Asilidae; genus Dioctria; species Dioctria linearis. Next base: position 225,933,073 of record OZ005742.1, read on the forward strand.
CTGTTTTTCAGTTGATTTTTAACTTCCTCTCTCATCGGTTACAGAGGATTGTACTTGTTAATGACATATCTGATTTACTTCCACTAGCTTGCGGCGTACCCCAAGGATCTGCCCTTGGTCCTGGCCTGTTTAGTCTCTTTATAAATGATCTTCCGAAAGTTTTACAAGACGTACGTATACATATGTATGCAGATCATGTGCAGATCTATCTGATTCGGGCGTATGGAAGATTGTGTAGAGCGTATTAAAAGAGATTTAGATATAAGATTCATTTATGGCTACGCAGATATGACCACATTACACCATTTAAAAATAAATTAGTAGGCTACTCTCTCCAAACTCATGTCAAATGAATTAATTTAATTTTGTTGTTTAAAATTATTCACAACGATGCACCTAGTTATCTAGCATAACATATTAATTTTCTACAGTTCGCAGAGGTCGAAATTTTTTGATTCAACGTTACCGTACATCTATCTTGAAGGTTTTCTACTTTGTCCAGGCGTTTCGATTGTGGAACGCTCTTCCATGTAGTGTTCAGCGCCCAGGCACTGTTAGTGCGTTTAAGAGGCCTCTTATATCTTATGTTGTTTAACTCATATTTCTTTTTTTCTTCGATTGAGTCCACATGAAGTTATGCTTAAGTAGATTTTAATTTCAAAATTTTTGTAATTAGTGCTAAGTAATCTTCTGAATTTTGACTTAGCGTCTTCGCATTTTCATATTATATTTATATTAACTATTAGTCTCTTTGAACTTTCCAGAAAGTAATTTTTCTTAAACTATTTCTATAGGTACTAGTATAAGATATGTATCTCTTGTTGTATCTTTATATGAATTTATGAATAATAATAATTTTTTTTTATGTATATAAGTTTCTTGGCTCTTTGGCTCTTTTCAAAATTCCTTAAAATAGCTGTAAAAGGCTGTACCATGTATAAAGAAAAAGACACTAGCTAACCTAAAAAATCGCAAACATAACAGTCAATAGGGACAATAAAAACAAAAACAAACTAGACACTAAAAGGTAAAAGGATAAAAAGTTAACAATATGTTCTCAAAAGGGACAATAAACGGATACAAAAATTTCGAACAATGCCTGAAAGATGTAAAACAAAATTTTTTACTTGCACCTATTTTGACAATAGGGTAAGTGGCAGTTCCAAAAGTTCCAAATTTCCAAAATAATCTAATAAAAAATGTCCCTAAACGAGCGAATTTCAACAATTTTTTTTGCAATTTTGTACCAAAACCGAAACCGAACTAAAAATAAATGACCGAACGAAGGAAAAATTTACGCGATACCGTTATAGAGTCCCGCGAGAGTAGCCTGTAGTATCATAGACCTCTACAAACTGCTCTCATCATCCCTCTAGCTTAGCATCTCTAACAGAGTGCTTGTCATTCCCACAGCACTTGCAACAATTCCTAAGCGGGGAGAAGCCCCGTGGACTAGAGTTGCAAATGTTGTGGCCTGCTATCACCAGCGAAAGACAAGAGCTCCGTCCTGCACTGACGATAGTGCTGCCATGTGCAGTTGAATGTGTCAGCGTTCGTTCTTTGAGATTAGACGTGTTTTTTATATACTGTGAGATAATTAAATTTATTGCGCTAAAGTTTAAATAAATTGCAAAGTGCTCCAAATAGTTCCAAATTAGCCGATTGAATTTAATTTTAGATAAAAGTATATCGGAACGAATTTTCCTTAGCACAATTGCAAGTGTATTAAAAAAAAATCTATTCTTATTGAGAGAGCCGCTAAGTTTATTTGTAAGTAAATTTAAGCGGTCTGATGGACTCAACATGAGCGAAGATAGTAGTGGAAAAGAAATAGGGTTAAAACTACCCTCTCAATATTTCTCAAAAGCAGAAATCGAAAAATTAAGTAATGACTTCGTAATAAATTACGATAAATCCAAAATTGCGACCGTAGCCACCGAAGATAGCGTTATAGCAAACAAACAAAAGATACAACATGCATTCAACAAGGGAAGTGCGGTAACTCAGTTAATGATACCCAAAAAACAATTATCTCCAACTCCAATGGAGATACTTCAGCTAATAAAGGCATAAATAACTCAAATGCGAGTAATAAGCATATCAGTGCTATACACCACCTTAAACAAGTCGCAGATGGATTCACTTTAGTTAAAAATAAAAGGAAAAGACGAAGAACAGACACATTGACTGATACTGGATACCTACAGGAAAGCACAAATTCAAAGCCCAACAGATTTGCGGCACTAGAAGTACATGAGGAAATGGACACAGATGGCGAGTCCGTTGAGACGAATCACTCATCGATAAAGCAGATAAGTAACAATAAAACAAAGAGTAGTGTTAGAAATAAAACAAATTCTACTAACCCTAGTGCTTTAAACCAGATTAATAAAATTAAATTTTGTCCCCCTATTTTTGTATTTGGTGTCAACACCAAACTTCTAACAGACATAATCAACAGTACAGCTACGAAGCTGAATATTATAGACGTAAAATTAAAGTTTGTTAATTAAGAATACCTAAAAACAAAAATCTATGTAAATCATGTCGGTCTACACAAGGAGTTGGTCGCTTTGTTTAGAGACTCGGCGATAGATGCCTTCTCGTTCACACCTAAAGAGGCTCGTAAACCCATCATCTTAATTAAGGGGCTAGATGGAGATACCCCTATAGCAGACATTCTGCAAGACATAAAGACCCAAACACCCGAGGTGAATATTCCAATCTCCTAGTTTTCCACCTCGTACTCGAGGCGGATAAATGTTCCTCTAAATACCTTTTCCGTACAAACAGAAACGGTAGATGATATGAAAAAAATTATTCTAATTAGATTCATTCTATTTACCTCTGTATATTGGGAAAAGAAACGATCCCAAAAAATTCTCAGATGTTATCGATGCCAAAGATTCGGCCATACAGGCGACTACTGTGCATACGATCCCAGATGTGTTCTCTGTTGAGAAAAACATGATTCAGCAATATGTATCTCTTTTGATATAGAGAAGAGACCTCCCCCAAGGTGTGTCAATTGCCTTTCGAGTGAGAATCCAGCAAGTTACGGTGGATGTCCTGAATATCAGAAATTCAGAATTAAAAGAGAAACTATGAAAAACAAGATCAAAGCAAAAACTGTAGAAAGAAATAATTTCGTGAATAAGACAATAGGTAACTACGTTAAGCCACAGAGATCCTTCGCAGATGTGCTAAGAGGCAGTAAAAGCATAAAAGCAAATAATAATTCTACGGACTCGAATGTCCTAAATGAATTCCTAAACGAATTCAATAATCTGTTCAAGATATCTTTTCTCGAACTAATAAATAAGATTAGAGACTTCTGGCCTAATTATAAGGCCATGAAATCACAGGATGAAGAAGCCTTTGCTTATCTCCAATTCGCCGCCTCAATTGTGGGATAATGACTTCGTTAAAAATTATTTTCGCACTTAATATAAACTCCTTAGTGTCACACGAAAGGAGGTTTTCCTTGTTGAATATTCTAGAAGAAATAAAACCTATTATTTCATTTATTTCCGAAACCAGATTAAACACTAAGCACCGTGTATCTCTAAAAGGCTATAACACTATTAGAAACGATCAATGAAGAGCCACTGCAACGATTCTCTGCGACAAGATAAAGTTTGAAAAAGTAAACTTCAACAGTAGGATATGCTCCACGTGCTTAATCTCTGTCCCCTTTAAAGACAACCAAGGTCAAACAAAAAACTTCTAGCTGGGTGTATCTACATCCCTTCCGTTGCTGGACATTCTTTGAATAATGAATTGGATAGTTTATACAATTTATCGAATAGCTTCGATTTTACAATAATCGGTGGAGATTTTAATGCGAGACACAGGAACTGGGGGGATAGTACAAATAATAGAAACGGTAACCGGTTAGTGAACTGGCTTCATAATGGACCCTTCTTAAATCTCGATGTGGTCGCCCCTAGTGCCCAACCTTTCCCAGATCCTCATCTACATTAGATATTTTCCTACTTTCAAGCTCGCTCTTAAATCAAACAAATACTGGAAATAATTTCATATGTCATATGTCCTTCCCCATCTGACCACTTCGGTTTAGTAGCAAAAGTAACAATAGATGGCTTTGCCCCTTCCCCCCTGGCCCCACGTGCATATATCAGCTATTCCAAAACCGATTGGGATGCCTTCAGAGTGGATCTCCACTATAAATTAAATAACATAATAGTCTCGGAAAGAAATAACATCTCAAATACTGAAATTGATGCATCCCTGGAAAACATAGCATCGGAGGTTAAAAGTTGTGCAGATAGACACTCTATGAAAAGAAATATAATAAATCATAAATATCAAAACATCTCTAGAAATACAATAGAACTTATCAAAACAAGGAAAATATGACTAGGAAGATTGAAAAGAATTTTTCACAGGCACCTCAATAGAGTCAACAATGAATATAAAAACTTAACTCCAGGATTAAATGACTAAATAGGATAATAAAAGACAAGGTCTGACATGAGCTTAATGATGCCTTTCAAGACAGATTAAGAAACATTAGCCCTTTCCCTCAAGCTTTCAAGGAGATAGACCGCATAACTGGTAGGAACAGACATAGTCAACAGCACCTTGCTGTCCGGAGATCAAGAACTATCGTCAATTGAGGACAAGGTAAGATCCTTTCAAGAATTTTACTCCACTTTATACTCGGAGAAAACCCCTCAATGTGGCGAACCCCTCCGAAGTAGGATTGAGGGAAACTGGAACAATCTCCATAATAATTCTCAACAACCGTTGACACACTTCTCTGCCGATAACCTTGCCTCAATGCCCAATGAGCGGTCAGTCTTTACCACCGAAACCCATGTAGCCTCCTTCAGAGCAGCACTAAACAATAAAAAATCATCAGGCCCTGATGGTATCTCTAACTATATACTGCGTAAATGCTCGAAATCTATAGATATCAAGCTAGCATCCTTATTTAACCATTGCACAAACAATGGTTATTTTCCATCTGAGTGGAAAAAAGCGAACCTAATCCCCATCGCAAAATCAAAGAACTCAAAACTCATTCAAGACTTTAGACCAATCTCCCTTTTATCAACTATAGGGAAACTATTTGAAAGAGATATAGCCGATAAATTGAATAATTTCTGCGAAGAACGCGATATCATACCCAACAATCAGTTTGGATTCAGGAAGTCTCACTCCACGGACCATTCGGTGCTTACTCTGGTTAATAGAATCACAAACAACTTAAGAAATAAAAAGTACACAATAGCCCTGGATATAGACATCGAAAAAGCATTTGATAAAGTATGGCACAAGGGCCTAATACACAAGTTAATAGATACGAGCTGAGCAGTAGCCTAGTGAGGTTTGTGGGCTCAGCTTTTTAAGCGACAGACAGACCTCAATCGTCATTGGGAAAGCATCCTCTGATTGGATCCCAGTGAAGTCTGGAGTACCACAGGGATCAATCTTGGGCCCGAAATTATTTAACATTTACTTACATGATTTCCCAGTAGCGGAATCTAATGAGAGCAACAAGGGGGCTGTAATGTATGCTGATGATACAATTATTATAAGCGAACATGAAAGACCGCACCAGGCACTGGAAAACCTCATCGGATATTATAATAAATGGGGGCTTAGTACTAACGAGCAGAAATGTGGAATAATTTGCTTCCGAAATGCAAGTGGGAAAGGCCATCACCTGGCTGTTAGGGAAAGCAAAACGCTCACCGTAAAAATTAACACAAGACAAGTTCCTCTAAAAGAGGAAATCAAATACCTGGGGATTTTTCTTAACAACAAATTGCGTTTTAACATCCATGCAAGAAAAGCTTTAAAAAAGGGCAAAATGGCTGCAGCAATTCTGTGGCCTCTTCTAAACTCTAAATTTCTGTCGCATTCAACAAAATTCATGATTTACAAAATATTAATATGACCTATACTCACGTATGGGTTCTCAAATTGGTTCTCGATCTCACCTTCTGTGGCCGAAGAACTGGAATCTTTCGAAAGAAAAATGATTCGTCACTGTACCGGCAAATTCAGGAGAACTAACAGTTATAAGTGGCACCCGAACACATGTCTCTATAAGGAAGCTAACTTTCCCCCCTTTTAACATACGCTTTAAGCCTCTGCAAAAAAAGGCTAGAGGGTCTAATAGAGCATCCCAACCTTTTGATTAAACAAATAGCAGAAGAAAACAGGAATGACTCCTTACTGGATAACTATTATCTTTCCCCAATAAATTTACTTCATGAGAATTTTCAACCGCTCCTACACAGTCGGCCTGAAAATATCTTAAGAATCCCCTTTTACGAGAAGGCATCTATTGCAAACTTCAGAGGATAAAACCTCCCTGACCACGTACACAATGCATGTGATGCAGGACAGAACCCAATTAAGAAAATATACATCAACTCCCAGTGGGACCGACTATTCTAATAAAGTATACAAGGCAGAAGCCAGAAGAAATAGCTGTAATTGGATAAGTAAAGTAAAATACGCAAATCAGTTTAGAGGCAAAATAGATATTACACTCCTTTTGTAAATCAAAACTAAATATTAAGTCTAACATAATACCTTGGTAATATGTTGTATATGTTAATATTTATATACGTACAAAATTATGTATTGGGCTCCATGGAGCTCTGGTTTCTATTATTTAGTTGATAGGTTAGGTTAAGGGCCATAGGAGGCAGAGTTTATAGTACGCCGGGAGCAAGTGTACTCTTGATCTTATATAGTATCGGATAGATGCCTTAGGTAATCTTAATGGATTAACTGTTCTATGTTAAATTGTTTACTTTGTAGCTAGACAAACCTGTAAGTCAGCTAAGTTGAAATACTGTTTACCTAGTCTTAAGTAAGAAGAAGAAAAAATTTATATTACAAGTATCAATAAATATACTTTGACTTTGACTTTGAATATTCAAGACGTAAACGTCTCTTCAATCTGTCAACAAAGTGGCGCTTAAGTGCGTGTGCGTGGTGTTGTGGGTCAGTGATTCTGATTTCCATCTTCGACTCTCAAGCAGTACAAGTGAATTGTAGATTTGGCCAGTGTCAACACAAAGGTAACCACACAATTCACCCGACTAGAAACCTTTGGCCCCCATAGAAACGATGTTCTAGTAATGCTGAAATTCGGTTGGATCAACTGACGCATATCGCGCACGAGTTCCATTAGATCTTGCAAAGCTGGGCAAGTAAAGAACCTGCGAAACAGGGTGCCTTCACTACCACAAACTGTGCAAATCCTCTGAACTCGGCGGTCAATATGTGACAACTGATTAGGATGCATAATAATAATTTTTTTTTATGTAAATAAGTCTCTTTTATTTTTGGCTCTGTGGCTCTTTTCAAAATCCTTAAACTAGGTGGCAAAAGGCTCTACAATGTGTAAAAAGACAGACAATGACTAATCTAAAATAACACAAAATTGGTCAAAAGGGACAACGAGAACAAATTAGACACTAACAATAAACGAGAAGAAAAAAATGAAACATTAAATTCTCAAAAGAGACTGTATATAACGGATAACAAAAATTTTGAAAAATGCCTAAAATATGAGAAAACAAAAAATTTATTACTTGTCCCAATTTTGACAATTGGGTAAGTGGCAGTTCCAAGAAGCTTCAATTTCCAAAATAATCTAATAAATATATTTACCTAAGCGAACGAATTTTCAACAAAAAATTTTGTAATTTAGCACCGAGACCGAAACCGAATCAAAGATAAATGACCGAACGAACGAAAAAATTTAGCCGATACCGTTATAGAGTCCCGCGAGGGCGGCCTGTAGTATCGTAGACCTCTATAAACTGCCCTCATCATCCCTCCAGCTTAGCATCTCTAACAGAGTGCTTGTCCTTCCCACCGCACGTGCAACGATTCCTAAGCGGGGAGAAGCCCCGTGGACTAGTGTTGCAAATGCTGTGGCCTGTTCTCACCAGCGAAAGACAAGAGCTCCATCCTGCACCGACGATAGTGGTTGCCATGTGCAGTTGAATGTGTCTGCGTTCATTGCCAGATATTCGAGACATAAACGTCTCTTCAACCTGTCAACGAAGTGGCGCTTAAGTGCGTGTGCGTGGTGTTGTGGGTCAGTGTTCTGATTCCCATCTTCGACTCTCATGTAGTACAGGTGAATTGTAGATTTGGCCAGTGTCAACACAAAGCTAATCAAACAATTCACTCGACTACAGACCCTTGGTCCCCATAGAAACGATGTCCTAGTAATGCCGAAATTCGGGTGGATCAACTGACACATACCGCGCACGAGATCCATTAGACCCTGCAAAGCCGGACAAGTGAAGAACCTGTGAAACAGGGTGCCCTCACCAGCACAAACTGTGCAAATCCTCTGAACTCGGCGGTCGATATGTAACAACTGATTAGGATGCATAAGACTGTGATGCAGCAATTTGAATGCTACATCAGCATCTTTGTAACTAGAAGGATAACTGTAGACTACTCTGCAAGTTATCCCTCCCATCACGCCCATATTCACCCCGAGGTGTGTTCGCCATCTGTTGTATCCTGTGTACTCCGGAGGTCTTATTGACATAAGCACGTCACGGAGCACACGTGTTGTAAGTGTGCTGAAAGGTGTGTGTGGTGGTCTGTTCAGAACGAAAGCATCTTCCAACTTAGTGCCAGGGTCACTGGTCCCAAGTTGGCGAAATCTCTCCCGCGCAGAAGCAGCCAGGTCGTGTAGTTGTGCAGTGTTAGTGTTTATTCGACAGTTTCCAGAGATATCAATAATATCTCCGAGAACCGTCAGTGTATGCGTGTCAGCTTCAAAACCCCGAGCATTACCGAACACTGAATCTATTAATTCAGGATTAAACCTGATTGGAATCGACGCGAATTGCGTGTACCTTAGAGCATTCCACTGAAGGTGAAATGCTGGCCTGATTCTGCCCCAGGTCTGAATCGTTGAGATTAGATCCTGTGGCCAGTCACGAGGATAAGGTGGTCGAACAGAGAGTAGGTAGTAATACTCCCCTATGCCGATCCCTCCCAGTACATTCACCCACAGTTGAGAAATCAAGCTGTCTCTCTGGCAAAACACTCTTTGGAATGCACGCACTTGGAGACACCTTGATTTCACAACCAAGTTAGTGAGACCTAATCCACCTATCTTGACTGGCAGACAGAGCGTGCTTTCAGCAACCCATCGTCTTCCGCAACAAAAGGCGTCTATCGCTTTTGCTTGAAGAAGACCTACGAAGCCTTCATCAAACGTCTAAGACTTTAGCAGATGAACGATGGACGAGGTAATCAAATAGTTTATCACGACTGACCTACCCATTAAGGATAATGGAAACAGTCGACTACGCCATGAGTTTACAGCTCTAGAGAGTTTCTCAAGAGCGATGCGGCTATTATTTGATTTACTCTCGCGTCCGATATACACACCTAAATACTTCAGGCAAGTATTAGTCCATTGGATGTTCAGTGGAGTATCTGTACGATCTCTCCACCTTCCACACCGCAAGCCTTGACTCTTACTAAGGTTGATTTTAGCGCCCGCTATACGTTCGAACTGTTCGAAAACAGCACGAGCGACCGGAAAAGCTTCATCTCTTGTCACGAAAACAGACAGATCATCCGCATACGCCAACATAAGAGGCCTCACATTGGTATATGGCAGATGAACCGCATACTGTCCGAGCATTCGACGAAGATTCACCAGTAGCGGCTCCAACGGAAGATCATAAAGCATACCTGACAATGGACAGCCCTGTCTGATACCTCGATGAAACGAGATAGGAGCCAGAACTTGTCCTTGATGCTTAATCAAAATCGCTGAATCTCTATACAGTTTCCCGACGATATCGAGCCACCTGGGCGGAAACCCAAATGCCTCGAGAGCAGTCAAGAGATACTCGTGCGAGACACTATCAAAAGCCTTTTGCTGGTCAAGTGAAATCATGGCCATTTGTGCACCTGTCTGTTCATGGTAGGCAAACAAATGCTTGGCTACCGCGATGTTGTCATAGATACTACGACCAGGTACACAATAGGACTGTTCCGGGTGTATTACCGAAGCAATCACTGAGCGGAGTATCGCCCCTAATGATTTGCAGACGATTTTGTAGTCTACATTGCATAGGGTTACTGGCCTCCAGTTCCCCATCCTCTGCAAATCTCCCTTCTTTGGAATCAAGCGCATCACAGATCGCCTCCAACTAGAAGGAAAGTCTGAATGTGTCTCAACTGCCGAATTGAAGACTTCCAAAAGGTCAGGAATTAATAAATCCCTGAAACGTATGAAGAATTCTGGAGTCAAGCCGTCATAACCAGGTGAAGTGTGTCGCCTTAGATCCTTTGTCGCAGCAATCATATCCTCCAATGTGATTACTGTATCCAGGAGCTCCTTACTGTCTTCAGAGAAAGTGGGAATATTCTCAAGAAATTCATGAATGGTCGAGGATGTTGTCGACGTCGATTCAGAGTAGAGACTACTGTAGTAGTCTCGAATATATTCTGATAGCTGTTGTCCGTTGAGGACTTGTCCAGATTCATCAATTATCGATTCGACCTCACAAGAAGCAGTACGACGTCTAGTCGCCTGAAAGAAGTACTCAGTTGGAGAATCGCCTTCTCTCAGCCAGCGCGATTGGCCGCGCAGCACAAACTCCAAGCTGTGCTTGTAAGTCTGTGTCGCCAAGCGTTCCTTTATTCCATTGAAATAAAGAATCAACCCCGGCTGAGTTGGGAGAAGAGCTGCCACCCGAGAGACCTCGGCCGACAAGCTAGAAGCTTGATAGCCACTTCGATTGAAACTCGTCTCGATAAAAGACCGAATCTGGAGCTTTCCAACATCCCAACATTGACTAAGAAAAGGAAAGTTAACTTTCCTCTCTTGCCAATCGTGCCAGAATTCAGTGAACTCATTGATGAACTGCTCGGAATTCAACAAATAGTTGTTGAATATCCAGTATGCAGTTCTTCTTTCAACTAGAGTGCTGGTCGCCACTACAAGAAGATGATCGCTAACGGAACACACTTCATGAGTGACACCAACGAAATGTTCTAGTATTCCAGGTGAGACGTAAAGCCTAGCAATTCTGGAGCCTGCGAGACTTCCATGGATATTTCGCGAGACCCTCGTGTATAATCTAGTCGTAGGATGCATCCAACGATAGAAATCCACGAGTCTGAAAACACCGACAAAATTCCTCAACCGAGTAGCATTGAAAGAGTTGAACTCAACTCCAGAGTGCCGATCCATTGAGGGATTCAGAGTGCAGTTGAAATCACCTCCGAGGACAGTTTCACCGCTAAAATTCACCAGACACGACTGAACACTATCAAGAACTTGTCTTGTAATGTCCTGGTCATGAGGAAGGTACACGTTTACTACCTTGATATGTTTGTCTTGAACGACAAAATCCAAGGAAGAAGCGAAGCCTGGGAAGATATCTGTATAGACAGGAGACGATAGTGTAAATTTGTTGGATACAATGATTGCCACCCCTGAGCCTCGGCGAGGCGCAGGTGTGGCAAACATTGCATAGCCAGTGTGTAGATAAGCATAGCGCTCAAGTTGTGTATAAGTGTCTTGAGTGAAATTCGTCTCCTGCAGAAGTGTAATGTCTATATCGAACATTTTGACATGTTCGATAGTACTGTGTAGTCTTGTATTAGCACTTAAACCCCCGGTGTTAATAGAGCCTATCTTACACATTCAAAGAGATAAGAAGCTCAAACGATGATGGTACGACGTCTACGGACGAGAAGAATCGACCAAGCCATGCTCCTGAATCAGCTCCTCCACCCTCCTATGGAGACGATCCAAGCGAGCTACATCGTTGTACTTCCCCTTTTTCTTCGACTCCTGTTGTAGGAGTAGAAGTTGAGGAAGTAACAACTCTGGCCTCTCCAGCTCCCGTACAAGAATACTCCAGATTTTACCTGAATTCTTCTTGTACAAGAGCTGGCCAAGAATGCTGCGAATTTTCTCCCTAGGAAGGATTTACATCCCCCTCGAGACCTCAAATTGGCTACCAGTCGAAATGGCGCTACCACACGACTCATAGCCACTGAAGCTCGAGAGACCAGTCTCATCCAAACCGGTCATGTCGCAGTCCGAAAGCTGCTCGAGAGACACTTCCGCGTCCCTCACAACAACCTTCGAACCGCGAGCTCCACTATCGTCCTCCTCCGAGTGGCGCCGCTTTGATGCGACTGGCTTTGCTGGCTCTGGAGGAGGCAGCATCACCCGGTCCACCTTCGTCTTCCTCCTTCTCGTCCTCCTTTTTTGGCCTAGATGGCTACTCGACTCCTCGTCAGAAGTAGCCGTGTTTTCACGTGCCGACGTGGCGCAGTTTATAGCCATAATTTCTTTTGCCTCTAGGACAACTTCAGGCACCCTAACCACTGGCTGCTCCAAAAGAGCAGGTTGAGTGCCGGCCGAAGGCTCCTTCTCCAGATCCACTACTCTAGTAGTGGCTTCCTTCGAGGGAACCCTCGGTTCAGCCTTCTTCCCGGTTCTCCTGGGGCAGTCAGCAATAAAATGCCCTACCAAATGGCAAGCATGGCATTTCGCGTCCGTGCCCACGTCTATCCAGTGCCTCGAGCCGGATAAGCTCAGGTAAAAGCCCTTTGGAAGCGTACATCCCTTACTCAAGGTAATGGACGCCTCCCGGCTGGTACCGAAGATACCCCGCCCGAGACCCTCGTCCTCAATTTTTAGGGGAATGGCACGAACGTTGCCATGAACCTTCCCAAATCTTCCAAAGAAATTTAGGAGGTCTTCATGGCAAGCTCGCATAGGGACCCGTGAAAACATGACTCTTGTGGGCTTTTCCCTGAGTGGGAACGGCACAAGGTGTCTACCATCCACCTCGATGCCCTCAAGCATAAGCTTGGTAGCACTCTCGAGGGTCGTGGTGCACACCTCAACCATTCCCCCAGCTATTATCCCCATGGAAAATAGCTGCTCACGGGAGATGACCTGGAAGATCGCTTTTAGGTATGCACTCTGAGGACATCCTCTGATGTGCTCGAGCTGCATACCGTAGCTCTCATCCTGCCATCTCCCGTCGAAGAAGCCCTGGAGGCCCGCACTGGTTTTGGGTCGAGGCTTACCTGCGTCCAGTGGGGCTGGACGAGGAGTGATGCCCTTTCCTAAAATTTCAATGGTAGACTCTTTTTTACTGGAACTGCCACTTACCTGTGCATACGAAATCCTTGCGACTAACGCCGGGGTTCGTAGTACTGTTGCTGGTGACTCCTTCTTAGCATTACTTGTCTTCTCTGATGCAAGCAGTGGTCTCATGAAGGTGGTTTGCGGCTTTGGCGCGGAGGCAGAAGCTTTTCTCACCACAACTGCCAGTTGCGATGTTTTCACTGGTTGTGCTGAAGTTGCTGCAGTTACAGCTACTTTCGGCTCTTCTGCCGTTGCTATAGTAGCCGCAGCAATTTTTGAATCTGCATTTAGAACCTTGAGAACAGCGGGTGTTGCTTTGATGGCACTCATTAGTGCTCCGTGGTCCTCTTGGATGATTTCTGCCACGCTGGAAGAAGATGCTACATCATTCATCTTGGCAGCCTCTTGAATATGGCCCTTAATGGCCTTTTCGTTGGGCCCTTTGGTTTTTTTTTTAGAAGAAGGAGAAGCATTTGGATTTTTCTTCTTCTTCCTTACGTTTAATCTGAGGGGATCATCAGCCCCCCCAGAATCGCTGCTGCTCGTACTCATTTGGAGTACGGCAGAGCAGTATACACTTCTGTACTTTCAAAAAGTAATTATTTTTGAATTATGGTTTTTTTAATTTTAAATTCCTACTTGTATTGTTTCGAAATGTTTTTATTTGTAACCAAAGACTATGCAAAATTTAAACTGTTGCCATGTTGTCATGGCAACCACAAAAATTATTTAAAAATTCCAGAACTGTCACTAAATTTGTATATTATTTCACAATTTATTTTCGAATTTTTAATAGTTTTTATTATTACACTTCACCTATTTAATGCACTTAGACACAATTAGCTGTACAGTCAGTCCGAATACACTTTTTCTCCACTTTATCTGGTTGTTTTTGCTTTATGTTTTGGAGGGCTCAAAAGTGACACGTCCGCTCACTTCTAACAAATAATAATAATTTTTTTTTTTATGTATATAAGATCTTTATTAAACGTTATAAATTGACTCTTAAAATTAAAAAAACAAACAAAAAGTGGCTCTGTAAAAAGGAGAAAAGGCTCTAACTGACTAATATAAAAATAACAATATACAAGTCAATAGGGACAACAAGATAAACTAACATTTAAAGGCACAAAAAAAGCACAAACTAAAACAATGTTCTCAATAGAGACAATATATACGGTTACAAAAATTTTGGAAAATGCCTAAAAGATGAAAAACAAAAAAATTTTCACTTGTCCCTATTTTGACAATAGGGTAAGTGGCAGTTCCAAGGAGTTCGAAATTTCCAAAATAAACTAATAAAAATTCCCTAAACGAGCGAGTTTCAACATAAAATTTTGTAATTTAGAACCGAGACCGAAACCGAGTTAGAAAAAAGAAAAATCGAACGAACGAAAAATTTACGCGATACCGTTATAGAGTCCCGCGAGGGCAGCCTGTAGTATCATAGACCTCTACAAACTGCCCTCATCATCCCTCCAGCTTAGCATCTCTAACAGAGTGCTTGTCCTTCCCACCGCACGTGCAACGATTCCTAAGCGGGGAGAAGCCCCGTGGACTAGTGTTGCAAATGCTGTGGCCTGTTCTCACCAGCGAAAGACAAGAGCTCCATCCTGCACCGACGATAGTGGTTGCCATGTGCAGTTGAATGTGTCTGCGTTCGTTGCCAGATATTCGAGACGTAAACGTCTCTTCAACCTGTCAACGAAGTGGCGCTTAAGTGCGTGTGCGTGGTGTTGTGGGTCAGTGTTCTGATTCCCATCTTCGACTCTCATGTAGTACAGGTGAATTGTAGATTTGGCCAGTGTCAACACAAAGCTAATCAAACAATTCACTCGACTACAGACCCTTGGTCCCCATAGAAACGATGTCCTAGTAATGCCGAAATTCGGGTGGATCAACTGACACATACCGCGCACGAGATCCATTAGACCCTGCAAAGCCGGACAAGTGAAGAACCTGTGAAACAGGGTGCCTTCACCACCACAAACTGTGCAAATCCTTTGAACTCGGCGGTCGATATGTGACAATTGATTAGGATGTATAAGACTGTGATGCAGCAATTTGAATGCTACATCAGCATCTTTGTAACTAGAAGGATAACTGTAGACTACTCTGCAAGTTATCCCTCCCATCACGCCCATATTCACCCCGAGGTGTGTTCGCCATCTGTTGTATCCTGTATACTCCGGAGGTCTTATTGACATAAGCACGTCACGGAGCACACGAGTTGTAAGTGTGCTGAAAGGTGTGTGTGGTGGTCTGTTTAGAACGAAAGCATCTTCCAACTTAGTGCCAGGGTCACTGGTCCCAAGTTGGCGAAATCTCTCCCGCGCAGAAGCAGCCAGGTCGTGTAGTTGTGCAGTGTTAGTGTTTATTCGACAGTTTCCAGAGATATCAATAATATCTCCGAGAACCGTCAGTGTATGCGTGTCAGCTTCAAAACCCCGAGCATTACTGAACACTGAATCCATTAATTCAGGATTAAACCTGATTGGAATCGACGCGAATTGCGTGTACCTTAGAGCATTCCACTGAAGGTGAAATGCTGGCCTGATTCTGCCCCAGGTCTGAATCGTTGAGATTAGATCCTGTGGCCAGTCACGAGGATAAGGTGGTCGAACAGAGAGTAGGTAGTAATACTCCCCTATGCCGATCCCTCCCAGTACATTCACCCACAGTTGAGAAATCAAGCTGTCTCTCTGGCAGAACACTCTTTGGAATGCACGCACTTGGAGACACCTTGACTTCACAACCAAGTTAGTGAGACCCAATCCACCTATCTTGACTGGCAGACAGAGCGTGCTTTCAGCAACCCATCGTCTTCCGCACCAAAAGGCGTCTATCGCTTTTGCTTGAAGAAGACCTACGAAGCCTTCATCAAACGTCTCAGACTTTAGCAGATGAACGATGGACGAGGTAATCAAATAGTTTATCACGACTGACCTACCCATTAAGGATAATGGAAACAGTCGACTACGCCATGAGTTTACAGCTCTAGAGAGTTTCTCAAGAGCGATGCGGCTATTATTTGATTTACTCTCGCGTCCGATATACACACCTAAATACTTCAGGCAAGTATTAGTCCATTGGATGTTCAGTGGAGTATCTGTACGATCTCTCCACCTTCCACACCACTAGCCTTGACTCTTACTAAGGTTGATTTTAGCGCCCGCTATACGTTCGAACTGTTCGAAAACAGCACGAGCGACCGGAAAAGCTTCATCTCTTGTCACGAAAATAGACAGATCATCCGCATACGCCAACATAAGAGGCCTCACATTGGTATATGGCAGATGAACCGCATACTGTCCGAGCATTCGACGAAGATTCACCAGTAGCGGCTCCAACGGAAGATCATAAAGCATACCTGACAATGGACAGCCCTGTCTGATACCTCGATGAAACGAGATAGGAGCCAGAACTTGTCCTTGATGCTTAATCAAAATCGCTGAATCTCTATACAGTTTCCCGACGATATCGAGCCACCTGGGTGGAAACCCAAATGCCTCGAGAGCAGTCAAGAGATACTCGTGCGAGACACTATCAAAAGCCTTTTGCTGGTCAAGTGAAATAATGGCCATTTGTGTACCTGTCTGTTCATGGTAGGCAAACAAATGCTTGGCTACCGCGATGTTGTCGTAGATACTACGACCAGGTACACAATAGGACTGTTCCGGGTGTATTACCGAAGCAATCACTGAGCGGAGTATCGCCCCTAATGCTTTGCAGACGATTTTGTAGTCTACATTGCATAGGGTTACTGGCCTCCAGTTCCCCATCCTCAGCAAATCTCCCTTCTTTGGAATCAAGCGCATAACAGATCTCCTCCAACTAGAAGGAAAGTCTGAATGTGTCTCAACTGCCGAATTGAAGACTTCCAAAAGGTCAGGAATTAATAAATCCCTGAAACGTATGAAGAATTCTGGAGTCAAGCCGTCATAACCAGGTGAAGTGTGTCGCCTTAGATCCTTTGTCGCAGCAATCATATCCTCCAATGTGATTACTGTATCCAGGAGCTCCTTACTGTCTTCAGAGAAAGTGGGAATATTCTCAAGAAATTCATGAATGGTCGAGGATGTTGTCGACGTCGATTCAGAGTAGAGACTACTGTAGTAGTCTCGAATATATTCTGATAGCTGTTGTCCGTTGAGGACTTGTCCAGATTCATCAATTATCGATTCGACCTCACAAGAAGCAGTACGACGTCTAGTCGCCTGAAAGAAGTACTCAGTTGGAGAATCGCCTTCTCTCAGCCAGCGCGATTGGCCGCGCAGCACAAACTCCAAGCTGTGCTTGTAAGTCTGTGTCGCCAAGCGTTCCTTTATTCCATTGAAATAAAGAATCAACCCCGGCTGAGTTGGGAGAAGAGCTGCCACCCGAGAGACCTCGGCCGACAAGCTAGAAGCTTGATAGCCACTTCGATTGAAACTCGTCTCGATAAAAGACCGAATCTGGAGCTTTCCAACATCCCACCATTGGCTAAGAAAAGGAAAGTCAGCTTTCCTCTCTTGCCAATCGTGCCAGAAATCAATGAACTCATTGATGAACTGCTCGGAATTCAACAAATAGTTGTTGAATATCCAGTATGCAGTTCGTCTTTCAACTAGAGTGCTGGTCGCCACCACAAGAAGTTGATCACTAATCGAACACACTTCATGAGTGACACCAACGAATTGATCTAGTATTCCAGGTGAGACGTAAAGTCTATCAATTCTGGAGCCTGCGAGACTTCCATGGATATTTCGCGAGACCCTCGTGTATGATCTAGTCTTAGGATGCATACAACGATAGATATCCACGAGTCTGAAAACACCGACAAAATTCCTCAATCGAGTAGCATTGACAGAGTTGAACTCAACTCCAGAGTGCCGATCCATTGAGGGATTCAGAGTGCAGTTGAAATCACCTCCGAGGACAGTTTCACCGCTAAAATTCACCAGACACGACTGAACACTATCAAGAACTTGTCTTGTAATGTCCTGGTCATGAGGAAGGTACACGTTTACTACCTTGATATTTTTGTCTTGAATGACAAAGTCCAAGGAAGAAGCGAAGCCTGGGAAGATATCTGTATAGACAGGAGACGATAGTGTAAATTTGTTGGATACAATGATTGCCACCCCTGAGCCTCGGCGAGGCGCAGGTGTGGCAAACATTGCATAGCCAGTGTGTAAATAAGCATAACGCTCAAGTTGTGTATATGTGTCTTGTGTAAAGTTCGTCTCCTGCAGAAGTGTAATGTCTATATCGAACATTTTGACCTGTTCGATAGTGCTGTGTAACCTTGTATTAGCACTTAAGCCCCCTTGTTGATCGAAGCTATCCTGCACATTCAAAGAGATGAAAAGCTCAAACGATGAATGTGCGACGTTTATTGACGAGGGGAATCGGCCAAGCGATGCTCCTGAAGCAACTCCTCCACCTTCCTATGAAGTCGTTCTAACCGAGCAACATCGTTGTACTTCCTCCTCTTCCTGGACTCCTGTTGTAGGAGTTGAAGCTGAGGAAGTAACAACTCTGGCCTCTCCAGCTCCCTTACAAGAATACTCCAGATTTTATCTGAATTCTTCTTGTACTGGAGCTGGGTAAGAATTTCGGAGATCTTCTCCCTAGGAATGTTTTCCATCCCCTTCGAGACCTCAAATTGGCTACCAGTCGAAATGGTGCTACCACACGACTCATAGCCACTGAAGCTCGAGAGACCAGTCTCTTCCAAACCGGTCATATCGCAGTCAGAAAGCTGTTCGAGAGATGCTTCCGCCTCCCTCACAACAACCTTCGAACCGCGGGCACCACTATCGTCCTCCTCCGAGTGGGGCCGCTTTGGAGCGACTGGCTTTGCTGGCTCTGGAGGAGGTAGCATCACACGGTCAACTTTCTTCCTCCTCGTCCTCTTTTTTTTTACTGTTTGGCTATTCGACTCCTCGTCAGAAGTAGCCGTGTTTTCACGTGCCGACGCGGCGCCGTTTACAGCCATAACTATTTTTGCCTCTAGGACAACTTCAGGCACCCTAACCACTGGCTGCTCCAAAATAGCAGGTTGAGTGCCGGCCGCAAGCTCCTTCTCCAGATCCACTACTGTAGTAGTGGCTTCCTTCGAGGGAACCCTCGGTTCAGCCTTCTTCCCGGTTCTCCTGGGGCAGTCAGCAATAAAATGCCCTACCAAATGGCAAGCATGGCATTTCGCCTCGGTGCCAACGTCTATCCAGTGCCTCGAGCCGGATAAGCTCAGGTAAAAGCCCTTTGGAAGCGTACAACCCTTATTTAAGGTGATAGACGGCTCCCGGCTAGTACCGAAGATACCCCGCCCGAGACCCTCGTCCCCAATTTTTAAGGGAATGGCACGAACGTTGCCATGAACCTTCCCAAATCTTCCCAAGAAATTTAGGAGGTCTTCATGGCAAGCTCGCATAGGGACCCGTGAAAACACGACCTTCGTGGGCTTTTCCCTGAGTGGGAAGGGCACAAGGTGTCTACCCTCCACCTCGATGCCCTCAAGCATTAGCTTGGTAGCACTCTCGAGGGTTGTGGTATACACCTCAACCATTCCCCCAGCTATTATCCCCATGGAGATTAGCTGCTCACAGGAGACGACGCGGAAGATTGCCCTCAGGTATGCGCTCTGAGGACATCCTCTGATGTGCTCGAGCTGCATACCGTAGCTCTCATCCTGCCATCTCCCGTCGAAGAAGCCCTGGAGGCCCGCACTGGTTTTGGGTCGAGGCTTACCTGCGTCCAGTGGGGTTGGACGAGGAGTGATGCCTTTGCTCAAAATTTCTATTGTGGAAGCTTGTTTGGAACTGCCACTTACCTGTTGGGCATAAGAAATCCGTGCAACTAACGCCGGGGATCGTGGTGCTGCTGCTGGTCCTGCTGGTGCCATTTGATTTTTATTCTGGCCAGTTGGCTTCGTGGTGGCCAGTGGTGGCCTCATCACAATTCCGCTGGGCGTTGGCGCTGAAGACGAAGCCGTTTTGACGACTTCCGATAATTTCGGGGATTGCGATTTTGCTACAGGTGCTGCTGGGGTAGCAGCCATCGTAGTAGCTGACGTTCCAGGTACTTCTGGGACAGCATCCGCTGTCCTGGCTGCAGTCTTCTCCACGGAAGTTGGCTGAACCTCGTGGTTTGTGGCCTCTTGATTAGGGCCCTTAATGGCCTTTTCTTTGGGCCCTTCGGTTTTCTTTGAAGAAGAAGAAGACTTGTTACTCTTCTTCTTCCTTTTACTTAGCTTGAGGGGATCATCCGTCCCCCCAGAATCACTACTGCTCGTACTCATTTTGAGTACGGCAGAAGTGGCTTTGCTTTTATATATTCTTTTTTTTAATTATATATTTTTTATAATTTAAAATAAATTTTATTTTCTAAAGTTTTAATAAATTTTGTTCTTCTAAATAATTTCAGATTATACTTTAAATTTTACACGGTTGCCATGTTGCCATGGCAACTACCAAAAATAATTAAAATAACCGGACTGTCAATTGCCTTGAACTTTTTCACAATTTATTTATGTAGCACTTTTTAATAGTTATTTATTATTTTCGACACTGAACACAAGGAGAACTTTAACATCAACACTAGTGTCACTTGTACACAATTTCAGCGGCTTTTTTATTGCTCTTTCTGCTCTTTTTCCTATTTTTTATGGGAGCTCTTAAAATGTCACGTTCGCCCTCTTTGAAACTATAATAATAATTTTTTTTTTTATGTGTATACGACTCTTTTATTATTGGCTCTTTGGCTCTTTTAAAAATTTCTTAAAAATACGTGGCAAAAGGCTCTACAAAGTGTAAAAAAAGACGCTAGCTAAACTAAATGGTATAAAAAGTCAATAGGGACAAAAAATAACATTTAAAACAATTATAACAACTAATAAACATCAAAAAAGACACAAAAATGTAAAACAAATGACACAAAATTCTCAAAAGAGACTAAAAAACGGACACAAGAATTTTGAAAAGGATCTAAAATATGTACAAAAAATTTAAAAGTCCCAATTTTGACAATTGGGTAAGTGGCAGTTCCAAGAAGTTCCAAAATTTCAAAATAAACTAATAAAAATGTCCCTAAACGAGCGAATTTCTACAAAAAATTTTGCAATTTAGAACCGAAACCGAATTAAAAATAAATCACCGAACGAACGAAAAATTTACGCGATACCGTTATAGAGTCCCGCGAGAGCAGCCTGTAGTATCATAGACCTCTACAAACTGCCCTCATCATCCCTCCAGCTTAGCATCTCTAACAGAGTGCTTGTCCTTCCCACAGCACTTGCAACGATTCCTAAGCGAGGAGAAGCCCCGTGGACTAGTGTTGAAAATGCTGTGGCCTGCTATCACCAGTGAAAGACAAGAGCTCCGTCCTGCACCGACGATAGTGTTTGCCATGTGCAGTTGAATGTGTCTGCGTTCGTTGCCAGATATTCAAGACGTAAACGTCTCTTCAACCTGTCAACGAAGTGGCGCTTAAGTGCGTGTGCGTGGTGTTGTGGGTCAGTGTTCTGATTCCCATCTTCGACTCTCATGTAGTACAGGTGAATTGTAGATTTGGCCAGTGTCAACACAAAGCTAATCAAACAATTCACTCGACTACAGACCCTTGGTCCCCATAGAAACGATGTCCTAGTAATGCCGAAATTCGGGTGGATCAACTGACACATACCGCGCACGAGATCCATTAGACCCTGCAAAGCCGGACAAGTGAAGAACCTGTGAAACAGGGTGCCCTCACCAGCACAAACTGTGCAAATCCTCTGAACTCGGCGGTCGATATGTGACAACTGATTAGGATGCATAAGACTGTGATGCAGCAATTTGAATGCTACATCAGCATCTTTGTAACTAGAAGGATAACTGTAGACTACTCTGCAAGTTATCCCTCCCATCACGCCCATATTCACCCCGAGGTGTGTTCGCCATCTGTTGTATCCTGTATACTCCGGAGGTCTTATTGACATAAGCACGTCCCGGAGCACACGTGTTGTAAGTGTGCTGAAAGGTGTGTGTGGTGGTCTGTTCAGAACGAAAGCATCTTCCAACTTAGTGCCAGGGTCACTGGTCCCAAGTTGGCGAAATCTCTCCCGCGCAGAAGCAGCCAGGTCGTGTAGTTGTGCAGTGTTAGTGTTTATTCGACAGTTTCCAGAGATATCAATAATATCTCCGAGAACCGTCAGTGTATGCGTGTCAGCTTCAAAACCCCGAGCATTACCGAACACTGAATCTATTAATTCAGGATTAAACCTGATTGGAATCGACGCGAATTTCGTGTACCTTAGAGCATTCCACTGAAGGTGAAATGCTGGCCTGATTCTGCCCCAGGTCTGAATCGTTGAGATTAGATCCTGTGGCCAGTCACGAGGATAAGGTGGTCGAACAGAGAGTAGGTAGTAATACTCCCCTATGCCGATCCCTCCCAGTACATTCACCCACAGTTGAGAAATCAAGCTGTCTCTCCGGCAAAACACTCTTTGGAATGCCCGCACTTGGAGACACCTTGATTTCACAACCAAGTTAGTGAGACCTAATCCACCTATCTTGACTGGCAGACAGAGCGTGTAACGGCTATAATATTTTCCCCTCAGTTGCAAAATTCTAATTTCGTGTATCTTGGGCAACAGGGTATATGTAATCATAATTAGTCAGATGCATCCCAAACCCAGTCTCTGGTAAAATAATTTAATTAAAGTAAATGAACTTCTTATCGAAATACACAGAGAAAAAAAAAAAAAAAAAAAAAACAATTTTTAATATAATAAATTGTTGCAAAGTAAAGTCAGTAAATTGAGTCCAAGCGGAAATCTATTGCGAAAAACTCAATAAAATAAATCGCCCACTAAACGTTTCTTTTTGGTAAAGAAAGAAGGTAAAAAAAAAAAAAAAAAAAAACAAAGAAAATGCAATTTGAGCATTCCCGATCACCCAACAAAAATGCTGATCAATCAAGGGTAATGCACTTGGGTAATTTTCCCTGTATCGCCCCTTGGGTGTCATCAAGAAAGGTGAAGATCGAGACCCTCACAGTCTTCAGTTATAGTGAATGGTATACACCACAAATTTCAATTACTTTGTTTTGCTCTATGAGTGGACCCAAGCGCCACTAAGAGTTTGTTTAAGTTTTTTTTGTTGCAAGTTGCGATCGAGATTTACCAATCTCCCAATTATAGTGAATTATTTCGTTTTATTTTGCAAGTGAATCTAAACGACACAAAGTGTTCGTTCAAGTTTTTATTTTACTTACAAGGTGAGGTGGAATTACCTTCTCGTGGTAGGGGTGATTTATTTAGCAAATTTTTACATATCAGGTGACAGAGATTCGGGTAGTGCTTGAATTGTGTGATTACACTGGTACATGAATCGACAATAACGATAAAAGCGGCTAGGAAGCGAGCCCCATCTTTTCATAAACGAGGCCTTGCTTTGCTTGGGCACCCAAAGTTCGTTTGCAGGAGACTTTCGGCATACTTATTGAGGAGACGAGAGTCGCCTAACTCCATCCGGAATTAGAGGAAAAAAATCGTATAACCTAATTGTCAACGGGACGAGATTGGGGGAAGGCGGAGAAACAAAAACACAACATACAAGAAAACAACAAAAAAAAAAACACAAGAAAATTTCCTTTTTTCACAGCATTAATCACCAGGTTGCTGAAGCGCTTCATCGCCGGGGAGATTAATATGTAAGTACCAACACAGGTTCCCACCAATTTATATTTTGTCGTGATAGTGTAGTGTTGCAAAAAGAGAAGAAAAAAAAAAATAAATACAAAACGCTCTGTTTCTCTTGTCTTCTCATATTTCGCTTGGAACCCACATGGTTTATGATAGTCAATTAGATTTGAGTATATTCATAAAAATAATACAAAAACATTTTTTTTTCTTGTAATACTGTAAAACTTTTTTTTTTGTTTTCTTGATTTTATTCATGCTTATGTTTATAATAGAGTATAATCTCCTCCCTATGGAGTTATCAATTATCGGGTTACTAGTGTAAGAACTTCGTCTTTAGGGTATAAAACTTAAATTTGTTTTTTTTTGTCTTTTTGTTTATATGTTTGCACATCATATATAGAACAGATAGTAGCGTAACGTCCTTAGTTATACGAATTGTTTTTCTTAGTTCCTTTTAAGATATACAAATATTAGTATACTAACGAAATGGTTTTAGCTATAAACCTTTTTTTTTTCCTATTGATACATAGAGTAGTTTAATGACGCAGTGAATTTTGTCTCCCTAGATCAAAAATTTTTTTTTTCTTTCTTTCCTTCTTTGTTTTGTTCTCGTCTTTTGTGTTCTCGTAGATATACATACATATAGGTACATATATATATTACATATAAATATATTACCACCATGGGGATGCTTAGATGATAACTATCCACACATGTTCTTGTAGTAGTGTAGACCCTTATATTAATGTTTTTTTTTGTGTTTTGTGTGTGTTTTGAAAAATAAATAAAATAACATGGTAATAGGATAAATATCTGTTTCGTTTGGTGCTGGGTTCAGTTGGGGTTTTGGGAAGATCAAGATGCCAGGAGGCGGATGCAGTTGCAATCTCTCCTATGAGTTTGGTGAGTAGGGCAGGGGGATGGGGTTTCAGGTAATCCAGAGGGGCCTATCATTCAGAGTGAGGTCCGTATTCCCATCTTTCAGTTTCTCTATTTTTTGTTTGTACTTTGTTTTCTTTCTATCTTAATTATTCCTCTAGAGAGGTACAGTAATAGGTGGTTGAACAGCGAGCAAGAACCTAACCCAGCCCTGAGCTTGAGCCGGCAAAAAGCCTGTACCGTGCTCGCCTAAAGATCAACCTCCATTGTCCCTCAACAACCTTAAAAGGGACATAAAGTAGCCATGACCAGTCATCTGCCTCGCTGAGTTGAGTGGTCGAGAAGCGGCCACGCTGAGAGGTATATATGACTGGCCGGAAGGTTACAAATATGGCGCCCAAGCAAGCATAATATTCTACAGCTTACAAACGAATGTTTTTTTTTTGTTTTGTTGCTGTTTACTTTTACGAGTTAAGATATCAACTAAATATAGTTGCGCTATAATCACAGCGTCAATTTATTAGGTTTGTTCGTTTATAGATTAACTCTGGCTTCTTTAACACTTTTGCATTCCTAAGTGCTCGTGTCAATGCTTTCGCTAAGTGGTTAGGATATTCCGCACTGCAGGTTTCGCCCTTAGGTTCGATTGGTATTAGCGACTCTTAGTGATTTTGTAAAAACCTCGTTAGAGAAGGCTATTCTTATTTTCATGTATTACACCCTTTTCTAATTTGATTGTCGACAACATTTCCGTCAAGTAGTTGATATGTGGCCTTTGAAGGGTTCCTTGCTTGATGTTTGATATGTGTTGTCATTTGTTAAATAATTATCTCTGTAAAAATTATCCAATCGCTTACTCCGCATGGCGGGCTGTTAGATTGAGCAGATTAGTATTCTCTATTAGCCCCGCTGGTGGAGATGATAGCGAGTATAGAATCCTTTTAATTACACAGGAGAAACCTAGGACCACTCGCCACTGACTCATCAAACCCTTAAACCTGAACTAAATGAACCGTAGCACCAAACGAAGAAATATTAACCACTATTCAATTCAGGAAATCTATTTTTTTTTATCGAACTTTACTTTATATATATATATATAAATATACAAGTATAGTCATAGTACTGTTATCTTAATATAAACTGGTTCGCCTTTATCTCTGATTAATTATACTTAGGTTTTCGATTCTATTAAGTTCTAAGTATACCCCCTAGTTAATTGATTGTTTTGATTTGTTCATTATTACTAACTTGTTCTTTGCCTTTCTTTCATAGTTAAGCCAGAGATTACTCTGCTGGCGATATAAGCATTATATTCCCCTTTTGGTGGTTTTTTTTTTTTTATTTATCTTTAGACTTCATTGGTTATTCGATATAGTTATAGTCTCCTCGTATCTGTATGTTAACAAGATTAGACAATCTTAATACAGTTGTCAACAACGAATACCTTATTGTATTTTATTCTACTTCTATTGTTTTTTTTTTTTTGGTATATATATATATATTTTTTTTTATTATTATCGCCAATTGCATTCCTGGATAACCAAAATATCTGTACGCACCGCACCTTATATTTTAATACATACTTATATCCATAACTCGGTTGTCTTTCACATTTACCATCATAATAATGGATCCCAAATTCCTATTAGAGGACGAACGCAATGTTGAGTATAAGGTCAGGGGCCTAGATATAGCTGATCCCGATGCCTCTACCAAACTTAGAGAATTATTAGATTTAGAGGCATCGTTTCCTGGTCGAGCACCAACGGTTATGCACGATCCTTCCGAAGCGAGAAGTGAGCTTGAGATTTGTAAAGAAAAGCTCGACTTGCTAACTCGTCTAATTAAAGAGAATAAAGTCCAAACTTATGACGACTATCAACGCGTGAGATGTCGATTGAGTCATCTAAGTGGGCGTGCTATACGCTTAGCTAGCTCATCGACAGATCATTCAGAAGAGGCCACTGAACAAGTATCGGCAATGTCCGAGCTTATTAAGGAATTCATGAAAATTAAGTTTCCTCCTCGTAGGGATGCCTCTGAGAACCAAAAGCCCCAAGCCCTTGCAGGAGCAACTAGTACTCCAGCACCACCTAGCTTTGAGACAAATGTTGAAGGAGATGAGGCCGCGAATGATGGAACAGGTGCAGTCCGTCGACGAATTCAGTTCCCAAGAAGTGTGACACTTCCATCTTTGTCGATAATCGGAAATACAGCTGGGGATCTAGGAAGGTCTCCTAATCAGTTTTTGAGCACAACCACGAATCCATTAAATTATACAACCCTGACGCCGCGGATGGGCAATCAGAGTGATCCCTTGTCAACAACTCTTTTCCCTACTGAACAAAATCGCGGAACACACCCTAGCGGGAATCAACCCAATGCCCACTTTCAGTATAGTGGCCGCCCAGAATCTTCAAGTTCTCCTAATTGGCAGCCAAGGCTACCAAAATGGAAATTATCTTTTAACGGGTCCCCAGAGGGACTTGACGTCACCGAATTTGTCTTCCGAATAGAAATGCTTTCCAAGGACGATAACTATCCGCTGGATCGTTTAATTGGCATTTTGCCTAACTTCCTCTCAGGTACGGCTGAAAGCTGGTTCTGGGTTTACAAGCGGAAGTATCCCGATACGAGTTGGCAGGGTATGAAGACAGCCCTACTCGAGCGATTCGGGAGCTATGTCTCAGAAAGAGAAACGCGAAGGGCCATTGAAACAAGAAGACAAGGCCCGAAAGAAACGTTCAATAACTTCCTGCTGGACGTAGAACGACTTAACGGTCGGCTTCGAAGACCATTGCCTGACAGAGAGCTACTCGAAATTGTCCGAGAAAACATGGACCCAGCTCTGCAGAGTGCCACTACCACGACAATATTCAGATCAACGGAAGAGGTGAGAATTATCTGCCAGAGGCTAGAGAAATTGTGGGCTAGATCTGGGCACGATCCTCGACAGCTGACTATGGCTCGTACTTTCCGAAATAGAGCGCAGGTCGAAGAACTAGAAGAGGTAATACCCTTGTCAGAATACGTTGATAATGACATTGACCCACAAGTAGCAGCGCTTACGCCAGTGCTAAGGAGAAATACTGCTAACCGCGCTTCGTTTGATATATGTTGGAACTGCCGAGACTTAGGCCACAGATATCAAGACTGTTCAAAGGGTCATCTTGGGATATTCTTTACGGTTGCGGACGTCCTGGCGTACTGAAGCCAAACTGTGGGACCTGTTTAGGCCGCGCGGTAAACAAGACCCCGAACGCAGAACGAGCTGGGGTCATGCGTTCGGGCCATACGACCAGTTACCCCAGTGCCAGGAGAGTGGAAGCAGCCACCAATACCGAGCCTGCAGCTCATCGCTAGAGAATGTGCACACTTTACCAACATTGCTACCCACTTCATCCCTTTCCCACTTAACATCAACCCAATCAACACTAACTCCCCAATCTTACAAAGACACATCCAAAACAACTTCGGAGGAATCCATTCGCTCTCGATATATCGCCTCAAGTCGAGGTCGGCGGCGTCAGCTTAGATCTCGGAAGTACTTTACATCCAAAAAGCTGCTTCGTAAAGCAGTATCCGCCGCTATTCAGCGTGATGGAGAAGACCATCGCCCATACGTCACAGTAAAAATAGCCGAAGAAAATATAGTTGGTTTGCTCGACAGTGGAGCTTCTGTAAGCATATTGGGAAAACACTCTCTGGAATTTCTGCGTAAGAATAATCTTAGTTACAACCAGAGTCATTCTTATGTTCGTACAGCGGATGGCTCACGGAATTCTATCATTGGTCACGTAAAGTTGCCCGTCCGTTATGCTGAGAAAACAGAAACCATCCATTTTCACTTAGTGCCCAGCTTACAACAGGAACTTTACTTAGGAATTGATTTTTGGGATGCTTTTGGCATTACCCCTGCTGTAATAGACTACCTGGATATTGATAAGACCACAAAGATCCATCCTCCGCAACACACCCTCACACCAGAGCAAAATGCCCAACTGGAAGATCTCAAACATCAATTTCCTTCCTTTTCGAAGCATGGCCTCGGCCGTACAAAACTGTTGGAACACAGCATCGACGTAGGAGATACTCCACCAATAAAGCAACGTCACTACCCGGTATCCCCAGCGGTTCAAAAGTTGTTATATGAAGAACTGGACCGAATGTTAGCCATGGACGTTATCGAAGAGAGTCAGAGCTCCTGGAGCTCTCCAGTGGTTCTCGTAAAAAAATCTAATGGGAAGGTGCGACTATGTTTAGATTCTCGCAAGGTCAATTCTGTTACCAAAAAAGATGCTTATCCACTACCATTGATAGATGGACTCTTAGGTCGCCTCCGAGAAACCAGATATATCTCAAGCTTAGATCTGAAAGACGCATTCTGGCAGATACCACTCGCAGAGTCCGCTCGTGATAAGACTGCATTCACAGTTCCTGGAAGGCCTTTATACAATTTAAAGTCATGCCGTTTGGTCTATGCAATGCTCCACAAACTATGTGTCGCCTTATGGACCGGGTCGTGCCTCATCAATTCCACGATCGAGTATTTGTCTACTTAGATAACTTACTCATTACTTCCACTACGTTCGAGGAACATTTGGACTTACTGAGGGAAGTCGCTTCCCTGCTTCGTCAGGCAGGACTGACCATAAACGTTGAGAAGAGTAAGTTCGTTCTTCGAGAAATTAAATACCTTGGCTATGTGGTTGGTGAAGGAGGTCTGAGGGTCGATCCTGAAAAGGTGTCTGCAATTGTAAATTTTCCTAGCCCATCAACAGTTCGGCAAACACGCAGACTACTGGGCATGTCTGGATGGTACAGGAGATTTATCCCAAACTTTTCGAGCATCACTGCTCCGATCACAGAGCTTCTGAAGAAGGGTGCGAAGTTTCAGTGGACTTCGGAGGCTCAAGAAGCCTTTAAACAACTAAAAGAACACTTATGTTCGGCCCCACTGCTAGCTAATCCAGATTATACGAAGCCCTTCTATATAAGATGTGATGCCAGCACTATGGGAGTAGGCAGTGTCTTATTTCAAAAGTCGGAGGATGATTCCGAAAGGCCAATTGCATTTATGTCCCAAAAGTTGAATTCTGCCCAGAGAAATTATAGTATCACTGAACTAGAATGCTTCGCTGCGGTACTGAGCGTAAAGAAGTTTAGAGCGTACATCGAAGGTTTCCACTTCACAGTCATCACCGACCACCAGAGTTTGAAATGGCTAATGACTCAAAAGGAACTTACGGGGCGACTTGCGCGATGGAGCTTAAAACTACAGTCATTCGACTTTGAGATCGAGCACGTAAAAGGAAGCCAAAATGTAGTGCCGGATGCGTTATCTCGAATGTATCTTGATTCGGCAGAGGCGACTATCTCTGACCTTAGCAAGCTAGATTACCTGGTAGACCTGAAATCAGCACACTTCTCTGACCCTGCTTACGTAGGTTGGAAAGACAAAATCTCGGCTACACCAGCTCAGTATCCTAATCTGGAAGTCACTGAACTGCACATTTTCATTCGTATTGAGGGCGGTGGTGATAACGATCTATCCGATATCCCCAGTTGGAAACTCTGGATTCCTCAAGGGCTCACCAAAGATTTAATTAGAAGGGAACACGAGAGCTCCACTGCAGCCCATAGCGGAATTCATAAAACCCTTGATAGACTGCGAAGATATTATTTTTGGCCAGGCATGCGCCAACAAGTCCGCGCATATATCTTACAATGCGATGTCTGCAAACAAACCAAAGCTCCAAACTGCAGGCTAAGGCCCAAAATGGGAAACCAGATTGAGGTAGAAAGGCCTTGGCAGAGATTGCATATTGACTATATTGGACCCCTCCCAAGAAGTAAACGCGGGAATACCACCATCCTAGTCATTGTGGACCAGTTTACCAAATTTGTCCTACTAAAGGCTTTTCCCCAAGCTAAAACTAAGTAACTCATAGAATATCTAGAGGAAAATATATTCCACTGTTACGGGGTACCTGAGATTATACATACTGATAATGGGCCACAATTTATCTCAACAGAGTTTGCTCGCATGATAGAACGCTTCGGTATTCGCCACACAAAGACTGCAGGATATTCGCCACAGTCCAATGCTGCAGAGAGAGTTAATCGCTCCATCGTGGCAGCAATTAGGTCGTATGTGCAAGAGGAACATACCAACTGGGATTCCCAGCTAAGTGATGTGGCTTGCGCTTTGCGAAACGCAACACACCAGTCGACCAAATTTTCCCCTTATTTCTTACTTTACGGATACCACATGATCTTACATGGAGGTACATACAATCTTCTCCGCCAGATTGATGGCTTGGCAGAAGGTAACTTCGAAGTATTTCCAAGTAACTACAGAATTCCACTAGTACATGAGCGAGTGAAAGACCATCTCCGGGAAGCTTACGAGAGAAACGCTCACACCTATAACCTTCGCGCGCGGCAGATAATTTATAAACCAGGGCAAATTGTCTATGTCCGGAATTTCGTACAGAGTAAGGCCGCAGACAAGTTCGCGGCCAAACTGGCCAACAAGTTCATCAAGGCTCGCATACGAAAGAAGAATGGTAATGTGAACTACGAAGTAGAAAGTATGGATGGTAAGTTTATTGGCGTCTATCACGCAAGCAACATTCGCCAGTAACATCCTAAATCGTAATCAAATATTCTAAATCATTTTATAAAATAAATATCGGTATTCAACTCGCAAAAGAAAGGAGTAATATATATAGAGTAGTTAGACAATAATCTCGCCCTTAAATTTGTCGAATACAGACCCTGTATGTGGTCCGGAATCCCATATAAATTCGCTGGGCTGCTCGGCTTACTTCTAAGCACGGGTAGTAAGATATACTCAACCTTAATAACCAAGCCTTTCTCTATACAGAACGGTCACGGACGAGAAACTACACCATGTGGAAGCCAATGGAGCTCTCACTAACCACCGGCCTATTATTGGTGATTGGCCTGATGACAACTGCCCCTATTGCCTGCGGAATCATCGCCTACGACTGTGGCCATGAGAGAGTGAATCTCACCGCCATTTCACTGGTATCCGTTGGTCCATGCATATTTAACAATAAGGAAGTAGTCAGGGAGGAAGAGGATATACAGCTTTTGCAAACGAGCGAGACTACCACGCTACACATCTTTCAATGCAAAATTAACATCATACAGTCAGTGTACAAATGCGGTATGTTCAGCCATCTCTCTCTAGTACCTGGAGGATTGAGTACATATATTATGGATATAAGTAAAGAGAACTGCATGAACATTCATAGGTATAACACTCTTAAATTACAAAACGGCAGAACAATTGCTGATATTAAGACGAATGCTTCAACCTCACTGACCGAAGTCGTTGGCGGGTCAATCGACCAAAACGGAAATTGCAACGGAGTTCCGTATACGTCAGGAGCAAATTCCTGGGATAATGTTGTGGTTATGCATGCGATGGAAGTAACCATTATGGACTACCAAAGCTCGGTCCGCATTGATGACAACATGGTTATTCTACGAAACAACGTGCTATGTCCCTACCTGGCTGGTAAATGTACGGATCCAGAATACGGAATGAGTTTTTGGGATCTCATCTCTGACAATTCTTGCGAAAGTCAAAAGTACGACGTATTATGGCAAGGAGTGGCTACGAAGATTAGGACCTCGAACAAATCCATTAGCAACACCATATACACCGTGACGTCCGGAGAAATAATCTTTGCACTCGAAGTAAAAAAGCAAGTATCCGTTTGACGTTTCCCCGGTTTTCAAACTGAGCATCCCAGGCTGATCATTGTACCTAAGGCAGCATCCGATTACTGGTTTAGGAAAAAACCTCTGGATACTCGTAACCTCGATCTTTTCACGTACGTTAATTCGAAGTTCGTCTGTGTTGAGCGTCACTTTAAGGGTCAAGTCGAGAAACTATACACCAATCTCCTGAGGAAGAAATGCGAATTAGAAAAAGAACTACTTCAAACCAAGCTGATCATGGCCCTCCACCACCCGGCAGAGTTCGATCTTATAAGAATGAAAGAACAAGGGTTCACCGCTGTACATAGGGGGGAAATCATCTACTTAGTGAGATGCCAACCAGTTGAAGTCACTGTTCGGAAGAGCAACCGGTGTTATATGGAACTACCAGTAACTTATGGAGAAAGTGACTACTTCCTAGCTCCGTTAACCCACCTACTGCAGCAGCGTGGAACTGAGATTATCTGCTCTGATTTGCTGAGTCCAGCATACTACATTAGAGGAACCTGGTACGGGACCAATCCGACAATTCACCAAATTAAAGAACCATCTCAACTTCAACCATCAAACACCGCTGACTGGTCATACGAAGACCCAGGAGAACTTATTCGGGCAGGAATTTACCACAGCGAGTCTCTGGAAAACCTTCGCCACCAGATCATGTATCCGTCCGAGAGGCTAGCCATTACTAACATACTCACGCAACGTGTAATGGGTCGAGATGTTCACCACCAAGATATTAACGCCGTCAACCTTTTATCTCCAAAGACAATGGAGGACCTAGTCACAACGGTACGGACAAAGATATGGGGCGCTTTCAATTTTTTTGGAAGTGTCTGCTCCTCCCTGCTGGGAATTTACGTGTGTCTGAAGGCAGTCAAGTTTGTCATCGATACCTTCATCAATGCCAAGGTTCTCGGAGCGATTTACGGGAGGAGTTGGAAATTATCAGCCGCTGTGTGGAACACCGTGACAAACCATATTCTACATCAACAACATCAACAGCAAGCTACTGCATATCCGGACTCCGTCACTACCCATCTACCCCATGATCGTCTAGCCAGTGCCTCAACCAAAGAAGATGCACAAACAACATCACCACCTGGAGCTTCAAAAGACACCATAGACGAAATAATCACGCTTAGGGACCGAGTAGCTCGTCTGAACTCCAACATCCAGCCTTAGAAGAGCAGCAATCACTCAGTAATACACTTCTACCATGGTTAAGGTCATACCAATCAGCAACTAGATCGACTGAAATTTCTCGATATGTAAAAAGTGAAATACTTCTTTATCATACCCTTGATACATTTGTGTTCACTTTGTTTCTTGAATAAAGATTCAGTAGTAGCTTACTACGATTGTCTAGCCCATTTTCTTATCCCTTTTTTTTTTTATATAATCGCTGCCTATTGATCATACAGGGTAACCATATCATCCTTTCGTAAGACTTATGCCCGGCTAGCTCAGTCGGTAGAGCATGAGACTCTCTGATCTCAGGGTGTGGGGCGTCCCCGCGTTGGGCCTTATATTGTTAGGATTGGACCACAGCCGTAGTGTTCTTTCAGCTTCGGAGAATTCCGCTCTGGAATGGGAACTCCCGAACCTGACCTGTAACGGCTATAATATTTTCCCCTCAGTTGCAAAATTCTAATTTCGTGTATCTTGGGCAACAGGGTATATGTAATCATAATTAGTCAGATGCATCCCAAACCCAGTCTCTGGTAAAATAATTTAATTAAAGTAAATGAACTTCTTATCGAAATACACAGAGAAAAAAAAAAAAAACAATTTTTAATATAATAAATTGTTGCAAAGTAAAGTCAGTAAATTGAGTCCAAGCGGAAATCTATTGCGAAAAACTCAATAAAATAAATCGCCCACTAAACGTTTCTTTTTGGTAAAGAAAGAAGGTAAAAAAAAAAAAAAAAAAAACAAAGAAAATGCAATTTGAGCATTCCCGATCACCCAACAAAAATGCTGATCAATCAAGGGTAATGCACTTGGGTAATTTTCCCTGTATCGCCCCTTGGGTGTCATCAAGAAAGGTGAAGATCGAGACCCTCACAGTCTTCAGTTATAGTGAATGGTATACACCACAAATTTCAATTACTTTGTTTTGCTCTATGAGTGGACCCAAGCGCCACTAAGAGTTTGTTTAAGTTTTTTTTGTTGCAAGTTGCGATCGAGATTTACCAATCTCCCAATTATAGTGAATTATTTCGTTTTATTTTGCAAGTGAATCTAAACGACACAAAGTGTTCGTTCAAGTTTTTATTTTACTTACAAGGTGAGGTGGAATTACCTTCTCGTGGTAGGGGTGATTTATTTAGCAAATTTTTACATATCAGGTGACAGAGATTCGGGTAGTGCTTGAATTGTGTGATTACACTGGTACATGAATCAACAATAACGATAAAAGCGGCTAGGAAGCGAGCCCCATCTTTTCATAAACGAGGCCTTGCTTTGCTTGGGCACCCAAAGTTCGTTTGCAGGAGACTTTCGGCATACTTATTGAGGAGACGAGAGTCGCCTAACTCCATCCGGAATTAGAGGAAAAAAATCGTATAACCTAATTGTCAACGGGACGAGATTGGGGGAAGGCGGAGAAACAAAAACACAACATACAAGAAAACAACAAAAAAAAAAAACACAAGAAAATTTCCTTTTTTCACAGCATTAATCACCAGGTTGCTGAAGCGCTTCATCGCCGGGGAGATTAATATGTAAGTACCAACACAGGTTCCCACCAATTTATATTTTGTCGTGATAGTGTAGTGTTGCAAAAAGAGAAGAAAAAAAAAAATAAATACAAAACGCTCTGTTTCTCTTGTCTTCTCATATTTCGCTTGGAACCCACATGGTTTATGATAGTCAATTAGATTTGAGTATATTCATAAAAATAATACAAAAACATTTTTTTTTTCTTGTAATACTGTAAAACTTTTTTTTTTGTTTTCTTGATTTTATTCATGCTTATGTTTATAATAGAGTATAATCTCCTCCCTATGGAGTTATCAATTATCGGGTTACTAGTGTAAGAACTTCGTCTTTAGGGTATAAAACTTAAATTTTTTTTTTTTGTCTTTTTGTTTATATGTTTGCACATCATATATAGAACAGATAGTAGCGTAACGTCCTTAGTTATACGAATTGTTTTTCTTAGTTCCTTTTAAGATATACAAATATTAGTATACTAACGAAATGGTTTTAGCTATAAACCTTTTTTTTTTTCCTATTGATACATAGAGTAGTTTAATGACGCAGTGAATTTTGTCTCCCTAGATCAAAAAATTTTTTTTTTCTTTCTTTCCTTCTTTGTTTTGTTCTCGTCTTTTGTGTTCTCGTAGATATACATACATATAGGTACATATATATATTACATATAAATATATTACCACCATGGGGATGCTTAGATGATAACTATCCACACATGTTCTTGTAGTAGTGTAGACCCTTATATTAATGTTTTTTTTGTGTTTTGTGTGTGTTTTGAAAAATAAATAAAATAACATGGTAATAGGATAAATATCTGTTTCGTTTGGTGCTGGGTTCAGTTGGGGTTTTGGGAAGATCAAGATGCCAGGAGGCGGATGCAGTTGCAATCTCTCCTATGAGTTTGGTGAGTAGGGCAGGGGGATGGGGTTTCAGGCAATCCAGAGGGGCCTATCATTCAGAGTGGGGTCCGTATTCCCATCTTTCAGTTTCTCTATTTTTTGTTTGTACTTAGTTTTCTTTCTATCTTAATTATTCCTCTAGAGCGGTACAGTAATAGGTGGTTGAACAGCGAGCAAGAACCTAACCCAGCCCTGAGCTTGAGCCGGCAAAAAGCCTGTACCGTGCTCGCCTAAAGATCAACCTCCATTGTCCCTCAACAACCTTAAAAGGGACATAAAGTAGCCATGACCAGTCATCTGCCTCGCTGAGTTGAGTGGTCGAGAAGCGGCCACGCTGAGAGGTATATATGACTGGCCGGAAGGTTACAAGCGTGCTTTCAGCAACCCATCGTCTTCCGCACCAAAAGGCGTCTATCGCTTTTGCTTGAAGAAGACCTACGAAGCCTTCATCAAACGTCTCAGACTTTAGCAGATGAACGATGGACGAGGTAATCAAATAGTTTATCACGACTGACCTACCCATTAAGGATAATGGAAACAGTCGACTACGCCATGAGTTTACAGCTCTAGAGAGTTTCTCAAGAGCGATGCGGCTATTATTTGATTTACTCTCGCGTCCGATATACACACCTAAATACTTCAGGCAAGTATTAGTCCATTGGATGTTCAGTGGAGTATCTGTACGATCTCTCCACCTTCCACACCACTAGCCTTGACTCTTACTGAGGTTGATTTTAGCGCCCGCTATACGTTCGAACTGTTCGCAAACAGCACGAGCGACCGGAAAAGCTTCATCTCCTGTCACGAAAATAGACAGATCATCCGCATACGCCAACATAAGTGGCCTCACATTGGTATATGGTAGACGAACCGCATACTGTCCGAGCATTCGACGAAGATTCACCAGTAGCGGCTCCAACGAAAGATCATAAAGCATACCTGACAATGGACAGCCCTGTCTGATACCTCGATGAAACGAGATAGGAGCCAGAACTTGTCCTTGATGCTTAATCAAAATCGCTGAATCTCTATACAGTTTCCCGACGATATCGAGCCACCTGGGTGGAAACCCAAATGCCTCGAGAGCAGTCAAGAGATACTCGTGCGAGACACTATCAAAAGCCTTTTGCTGGTCAAGTGAAATCATGGCCATTTGTGTACCTGTCTGCTCATGGTAGGCAAACAAATGCTTGGCTACCGCGATGTTGTCGTAGATACTACGACCAGGTACACAGTAGGACTGTTCCGGGTGTATTACCGAAGCAATCACTGAGCGGAGTATCGCCCCTAATGCTTTGCAGACGATTTTGTAGTCTACATTGCATAGGGTTACTGGCCTCGAGTTCTCCATCCTCTGCAAATCTCCCTTCTTTGGAATCAAGCGCATCACAGATCGCCTCCAACTAGAAGGAAAGTCTGAATGCGTCTCAACCGCCGAATTGAAGACTTCCAAAAGGTCAGGAATTAATAAATCCCTGAAACGTATGAAGAATTCTGGAGTCAAGCCGTCATAACCAGGTGAAGTGTGTCGCCTTAGATCCTTTGTCGCAGCAATCATATCCTCCAATGTGATTACTGTATCCAGGAGCTCCTTACTGTCTTCAGAGAAAGTGGGAATATTCTCAAGGAATTCATGAGTGGTCGAGGATGTTGTCGACGTCGATTCAGAGTAGAGACTACTGTAGTAGTCTCGAATATATTCTGATAGCTGTTGTCCGTTGAGGACTTGTCCAGATTCATCAATTATCGATTCGACCTCACAAGAAGCAGTACGACGTCTAGTCGCCTGAAAGAAGTACTCAGTTGGAGAATCGCCTTCTCTCAGCCAGCGCGATTGGCCGCGCAGCACAAACTCCAAGCTGTGCTTGTAAGTCTGTGTCGCCAAGCGTTCCTTTATTCCATTGAAATAAAGAATCAACCCCGGCTGAGTTGGGAGAAGAGCTGCCACCCGAGAGACCTCGGCCGACAAGCTAGAAGCTTGATAGCCACTTCGATTGAAACTCGTCTCGATAAAAGACCGAATCTGGAGCTTTCCAACATCCCACCATTGACTAAGAAAAGGAAAGTCAGCTTTCCTCTCTTGCCAATCGTGCCAGAAATCAATGAACTCATTGATGAACTGCTCGGAATTCAACAAATAGTTGTTGAATATCCAGTATGCAGTTCGTCTTTCAACTAGAGTGCTGGTCGCCACCACAAGAAGATGATCACTAATCGAACACACTTCATGAGTGACACCAACGAAATGTTCTAGTATTCCAGGTGAGACGTAAAGTCTATCAATTCTGGAGCCTGCGAGACTTCCATGGATATTTCGCGAGACCCTCGTGTATGATCTAGTCGTAGGATGCATCCAACGATAGATATCCACGAGTCTGAAAACACCGACAAAATTCCTCAACCGAGTAGCATTGACAGAGTTGAACTCAACTCCAGAGTGCCGATCCATTGAGGGATTCAGAGTGCAGTTGAAATCACCTCTGAGGACAGTTTCACCGCTAAAATTCACCAGACACGACTGAACACTATCAAGAACTTGTCTTGTAACGTCCTGGTCATGAGGAAGGTACACGTTTACTACCTTGATATGTTTGTCTTGAACGACAAAATCCAAGGAAGAAGCGAAGCCTGGGAAGATATCTGTATAGACAGGAGACGATAGTGTAAATTTGTTGGATACAATGATTGCCACCCCTGAGCCTCGGCGAGGCGCAGGTGTGGCAAACATTGCATAGCCAGTGTGTAGATAAGCATAGCGCTCAAGTTGTGTATAAGTGTCTTGAGTGAAATTCGTCTCCTGCAGAAGTGTAATGTCTATATCGAACATTTTGACATGTTCGATAGTACTGTGTAGTCTTGTATGAGCACTTAAACCCCCGGTGTTAATAGAGCCTATCTTACACATTCAAAGAGATAAGAAGCTCAAACGATGATGGTACGACGTCTACGGACGAGAAGAATCGACCAAGCCATGCTCCTGAATCAGCTCCTCCACCCTCCTATGGAGACGATCCAAGCGAGCTACATCGTTGTACTTCCCCTTTTTCTTCGACTCCTGTTGTAGGAGTAGAAGTTGAGGAAGTAACAACTCTGGCCTCTCCAGCTCCCGTACAAGAATACTCCAGATTTTACCTGAATTCTTCTTGTACAAGAGCTGGCCAAGAATGCTGCGAATTTTCTCCCTAGGAAGGGTTTCCATCCCCCTCGAGACCTCAAATTGGCTACCAGTCGAAATGGCGCTACCACACGACTCATAGCCACTGAAGCTCGAGAGACCAGTCTCATCCAAACCGGTCATGTCGCAGTCCGAAAGCTGCTCGAGAGACACTTCCGCGTCCCTCACAACAACCTTCGAACCGCGAGCTCCACTATCGTCCTCCTCCGAGTGGGGCCGTTTTGACGCGACTGGCTTTGCTGGCTCTGGAGGAGGCAGCATCACCCGGTCCACCTTCGTCTTCCTCCTTCTCGTCCTCCTTTTTTTGCCTTGATGGCTACTCGACTCCTCGTCGGAAGTAGCCGTGTTTTCACGTGCCGACGTGGCGCCGTTTACAGCCATAACTATTTTTGCCTCTAGGACAACTTCAGGCACCTTAACCACTGGCTGCTCCAAAATAGCAGGTTGAGTGCCGGCCG
The DNA here is from genome assembly GCA_963930735.1 of Dioctria linearis. Lineage (NCBI taxonomy): Eukaryota > Metazoa > Arthropoda > Insecta > Diptera > Asilidae > Dioctria > Dioctria linearis. Next base: position 225,972,779 of record OZ005742.1, read on the forward strand.
AAGGCTCCTTCTCCAGATCAACTACTGTAGTGGTGGCTTCCTTCGAGGGAACCCTCGGTTCAGCCTTCTTCCCGGTTCTCCCGGGGCAGTCAGCAATAAAATGCCCTACCAAATGGCAAGCATGGCATTTCGCTTCGGTGCCAACGTCTATCCAGTGCCTCGAGCCGGATAAGCTCAGGTAAAAGCCCTTTGGAAGCGTACACCCCTTATTTAAGGTGATGGACGGCTCCCGGCTAGTACCGAAGACACCCCGCCCGAGACCCTCGTCCCCAATTTTTAAGGGAATGGCACGAACGTTGCCATGAACCTTTCCAAATCTTCCCAAGAAATTTAGGAGGTCTTCATGGCAAGCTCGCATAGGGACCCGTGAAAACACGACCTTCGTGGGCTTTTCCCTGAGTGGGAACGGCACAAGGTGCCTACCCTCCACCTCGATGCCCTCACGCATTAGCTTGGTAGCACTCTCGAGGGTTGTGGTATACACCTCAACCATTCCCCCAGCTATTATCCCCATGGAGAATAGCTGCTCACAGGAGACGACGCGGAAGATTGCCTGCAGGTATGCGCTCTGAGGACATCCTCTGATGTGCTCGAACTGCATACCGTAGCTCTCATCCTGCCATCTCCCGTCGAAGAAGCCCTGCAGACCCGCACTGGTCTTGGGCCGAGGCTTACCTGCGTCCAATGGGGCTGGACGAGGAGTGATGCCTTTACTCAAAATTTCTATGGTGGAAGCCTGCTTGGAACCGCCACTTACCTGTGCATATGAGATCCCTGACTGTAATGCTGGGGATCGTAGTGCTACTGCTTGTCCTCCTTGTACTGTTGGCTGCTTCTTGGAGGCGCTTGAAGAAAGCGGTGGCCTCATGACAGCGTAATTTGCCTTTGGCGCTGAATCCGAAGCCATTTTAACAACATCCTTCAGCGTAGGATGTTGTCCCAGGCTCAAAGCCGTCGGTTCAGCTTTGGTCAGAGATGCAGCTACCGATGCTGCAGAAATTGCTGTAGTGTCCGGGGCTGATGCTCCAGGTTCTTCAGGTACAGCGGCCGCTGTACTTCCTGCAGTCTTCTCCGACGGAGTTGGCTGCAGTTTATTGGCCTCTTCAGTAGGGCCCTTGATGGCCTTTTCTGTGGGCCCTCTTATAATTTTTTTTTTAGAAGAAGAGGAAGAAGGCTTTGCATTCTTCTTCCTCGTTCCGTTTAGTTTGAGGGGATCATCACTCCCCCCAGAATCGCTGCTGCTCATTTGAGTACGGCAGCAACGGATTTGCTTTTATTTAATTTTTTTATTAATTTATTAATTTTAATACTTTAATTTAATTAATTTAATTTTTCGTCGATTGTTCCTCTCGAAATCAATTCAATACACTAAATTTGTTCAAGGTTGCCATGTTGCCATGGCAACAACCGAAATAATTTAAAAATCCCAACCTGTCACTCAATTTATTCTTTTTTAGCAATTAATTTATTAATATTTTAACAGTTTTTTTTAAATATTTTTTCACTAAACACACTGCACATAAAACACTCAATTCCAATATAAGATTTGGTCACTTTTCCGGGATTTTCGCTACTGTTCTTCACTGTTTATAATTATTTTTTCTGTAAGCTCTGAATTGACACGTCTGTTCTTTAGAATAATAATTTTTTTTTTTTATGTATATACGACTCTTTTATTATTGGCTCTTTGGCTCTTTTAAAAATTTCTTAAAAATACGTGGCAAAAGGCTCTACAAAGTGTAAAAAAAGACGCTAGCTAAACTAAATGGTATAAAAAGTCAATAGGGACAAAAAATAACATTTAAAACAATTATAACAACTAATAAACATCAAAAAAGACACAAAAATGTAAAACAAATGACACAAAATTCTCAAAAGAGACTAAAAAACGGACACAAGAATTTTGAAAAGGATCTAAAATATGTACAAAAAATTTAAAAGTCCCAATTTTGACAATAGGGTAAGTGGCAGTTCCAAAAGTTCCAAATTTCCAAAATAATCTAATAAAAAATGTCCCTAAACGAGCGAATTTCAACAAATTTTTTTGCAATTTTGTACCAAAACCGAAACCGAATTAAAAATAAATGACCGAACGAAGGAAAAATTTACGCGATACCGTTATAGAGTCCCGCGAGGTAGCCTGTAGTATCATAGACCTCTACAAACTGCTCTCATCATCCCTCTAGCTTAGCATCTCTAACAGAGTGCTTGTCATTCCCACAGCACTTGCAACAATTCCTAAGCGGGGAGAAGCCCCGTGGACTAGAGTTGCAAATGTTGTGGCCTGCTATCACCAGCGAAAGACAAGAGCTCCGTCCTGCACTGACGATAGTGCTGCCATGTGCAGTTGAATGTGTCAGCGTTCGTTCTTTGAGATTAGACGTGTTTTTTATATACTGTGAGATAAATAAATTTATTGCGCTAAAGTTTAAATAAATTGCAAAGTGCTCCAAATAGTTCCAAATTAGCCGATTGAATTTAATTTTAGATAAAAGTATATCGGAACGAATTTTCCTTAGCACAATTGCAAGTGTATTAAAAAAAAATCTATTCTTATTGAGAGAGCCGCTAAGTTTATTTGTAAGTAAATTTAAGCGGTCTGATGGACTCAACATGAGCGAAGATAGTAGTGGAAAAGAAATAGGGTTAAAACTACCCTCCCAATATTTCTCAAAAGCAGAAATCGAAAAATTAAGTAATGACTTCGTAATAAATTACGATAATTCCAAAATTGCGACCGTAGCCACCGAAGATAGCGTTATGGCAAACAAACAAAAGATACAACATGCATTCAACAAGGGAAGTGCGGTAACTCAGTTAATGATACCCAAAAAAACAATTATCTCCAACTCCAATGGAGATACTTCAGCTAATAAAGGCATAAATAACTCAAATGCGAGTAATAAGCATAGCAGTGCTATACACCACCTTAAACAAGTCGCAGATGGATTCACTTTAGTTAAAAATAAAAGGAAAAGACGAAGAACAGACACATTGACTGATACTGGATACCTACAGGAAAGCACAAATTCAAAGCCCAACAGATTTGCGGCACTAGAAGTACATGAGGAAATGGACACAGATGGCGAGTCCGTTGAGACGAATCACTCATCGATAAAGCAGATAAGTAACAATAAAACAAAGAGTAGTGTTAGAAATAAAACAAATTCTACTAACCCTAGTGCTTTAAACCAGATTAATAAAATTAAATTTTGTCCCCCTATTTTTGTATTTGGTGTCAACACCAAACTTCTAACAGACATAATCAACAGTACAGCTACGAAGCTGAATATTATAGACGTAAAATTAAAGTTTGTTAATTAAGAATACCTAAAAACAAAAATCTATGTAAATCATGTCGGTCTACACAAGGAGTTGGTCGCTTTGTTTAGAGACTCGGCGATAGATGCCTTCTCGTTCACACCTAAAGAGGCTCGTAAACCCATCATCTTAATTAAGGGGCTAGATGGAGATACCCCTATAGCAGACATTCTGCAAGACATAAAGACCCAAACACCCGAGGTGAATATTCCAATCTCCTAGTTTTCCACCTCGTACTCGAGGCGGATAAATGTTCCTCTAAATACCTTTTCCGTACAAACAGAAACGGAAGATGATATGAAAAAAATTATTCTAATTAGATTCATTCTATTTACCTCTGTATATTGGGAAAAGAAACGATCCCAAAAAATTCTCAGATGTTATCGATGCCAAAGATTCGGCCATACAGGCGACTACTGTGCATACGATCCCAGATGTGTTCTCTGTTGAGAAAAACATGATTCAGCAATATGTATCTCTTTTGATATAGAGAAGAGACCTCCCCCAAGGTGTGTCAATTGCCTTTCGAGTGAGAATCCAGCAAGTTACGGTGGATGTCCTGAATATCAGAAATTCAGAATTAAAAGAGAGACTATGAAAAACAAGATCAAAGCAAAAACTGTAGAAAGAAATAATTTCGTGAATAAGACAATAGGTAACTACGTTAAGCCACAGAGATCCTTCGCAGATGTGCTAAGAGGCAGTAAAAGCATAAAAGCAAATAATAATTCTACGGACTCGAATCTCCTAAATGAATTCCTAAACGAATTCAATAATCTGTTCAAGATATCTTTTCTCGAACTAATAAATAAGATTAGAGACTTCTGGCCTAATTATAAGGCCATGAAATCACAGGATGAAGAAGCCTTTGCTTATCTCCAATTCGCCGCCTCAATTGTGGGATAATGACTTCGTTAAAAATTATTTTCGCACTTAATATAAACTCCTTAGTGTCACACGAAAGGAGGTTTTCCTTGTTGAATATTCTAGAAGAAATAAAATCTATTATTTCATTTATTTCCGAAACCAGATTAAACACTAAGCACCGTGTATCTCTAAAAGGCTATAACACTATTAGAAACGATCAAGGAAGACGCACTGCAACGATTCTCTGCGACAAGATAAAGTTTGAAAAAGTAAACTTCAACAGTAGGATATGCTCCACGTGCTTAATCTCTGTCCCCTTTAAAGACAACCAAGGTCGAACAAAAAAACTTCTAGCTGGGTGTATCTACATCCCTTCCGTTGCTGGACATTCTTTGAATAATGAATTGGATAGTTTATACAATTTATCGAATAGCTTCAATTTCACAATAATCGGTGGAGATTTTAATGCGAGACACAGGAACTGGGGGGATAGTACAAATAATAGAAACGGTAACGGGTTAGTGAACTGGCTTCATAATGGACCCTTCTTAAATCTCGATGTGGTCGCCCCTAGTGCCCAACCTTTCCCAGATCCTCATCTACATTAGATATTTTCCTACTTTCAAGCTCGCTCTTAAATCAAACAAATACTGGAAATAATTTCATATGTCATATGTCCTTCCCCAGCTGACCACTTCGGTTTAGTAGCAAAAGTAACAATAGATGGCTTTGCCCCTTCCCCCCTGGCCCCACGTGCATATATCAGCTATTCCGAAACCGATTGGGATGCCTTCAGAGTGGATCTCCACTATAAATTAAATAACATAATAGTCCCGGAAAGAAATAACATCTCAAATACTGAAATTGATGCATCCCTGGAAAACATAGCATCGGAGGTTAAAAGTTGTGCAGATAGACACTCTATGAAAAGAAATATAATAAATCATAAATATCAAAACATCTCTAGAAATACAATAGAACTTATCAAAACAAGGAAAATATGACTAGGAAGATTGAAAAGAATTTTTCACAGGCACCTCAATAGAGTCAACAATGAATATAAAAACTTAACTCCAGGATTAAATGACTAAATAGGATAATAAAAGACAAGGTCTGACATGAGCTTAATGATGCCTTTCAAGACAGATTAAGAAACATTAGCCCTTTCCCTCAAGTTTTCAAGGAGATAGACCGCATAACTGGTAGGAACAGACATAGTCAACAGCACCTTGCTGTCCGGAGATCAAGAACTATCGTCAATTGAGGACAAGGTAAGATCCTTTCAAGAATTTTAGTCCACTTTATACTCGGAGAAAACCCCACAATGTGGCGAACCCCTCCGAAGTAGGATTGAGGGAAACTGGAACGATCTCTATAATAATTCTCAACAACCGTTGACACACTTCTCTGCCGATAACCCTGCCTCAATGCCCAATGAGCGGTCAGTCTTTACCACCGAAACCCATGTAGCCTCCTTCAGAGCAGCACTAAACAATAAAAAATCATCAGGCCCTGATGGTATCTCTAACTATATACTGCGTAAATGCTCGAAATCTATAGATATCAAGCTAGCATCCTTATTTAACCATTGCACAAACAATGGTTATTTTCCATCTGAGTGGAAAAAAGCGAACCTAATCCCCATCGCAAAATCAAAGAACTCAAAACTCATTCAAGACTTTAGACCAATCTCCCTTTTATATATATAGGGAAACTATTTGAAAGAGATATAGTCGATAAATTGAATAATTTCTGCGAAGAACGCGATATCATACCCAACAATCAGTTTGGATTCAGGAAGTCTCACTCCACGGACCATTCGGTGCTTACTCTGGTTAATAGAATCACAAACAACTTAAGAAATAAAAAGTACACAATAGCCCTGGATATAGACATCGAAAAAGCATTTGATAAAGTATGGCACAAGGGCCTAATACACATGTTAATAGATATGAGCTGAGCAGTAGCCTAGTGAGGTTTGTGGGCTCAGCTTTTTAAGCGACAGACAGACCTCAATCATCATTGGGGAAGCATCCTCTGATTGGATCCCAGTGAAGTCTGGAGTACCACAGGGATCAATCTTGGGCCCGAAATTATTTAACATTTACTTACATGATTTCCCAGTAGCGGAATCTAATGAGAGCAACAAGGGGGCTGTAATGTATGCTGATGATACAATTATTATAAGCGAACATGAAAGACCGCACCAGGCACTGGACAACCTCATCGGATATTATAATAAATGGGGGCTTAGTATTAACGAGCAGAAATGTGGAATAATTTGCTTCCGAAATGCAAGTGGGAAAGGCCATCACCTGGCTGTTAGGGAAAGCAAAACGCTCACCGTAAAAATTAACACAAGACAAGTTCCTCTAAAAGAGGAAATCAAATACCTGGGGATTTTTCTTAACAACAAATTGCGTTTTAACATCCATGCAAGAAAAGCTTTAAAAAAGGGCAAAATGGCTGCAGCAATTCTGCGGCCTCTTCTAAACTCTAAATTTCTGTCGCATTCAACAAAATTCATGATTTACAAAATATTAATATGACCTATACTCACGTATGGGTTCTCAAATTGGTTCTCGATCTCACCTTCTGTGGCCGAAGAACTGGAATCTTTCGAAAGAAAAATGATTCGTCACTGTACCGGCAAATTCATGAAAACTAACAGTTATAAGTGGCACCCGAACACATGTCTCTATAAGGAAGCTAACTTTCCCCCCTTTTAACATACGCTTTAAGCCTCTGCAAAAAAAGGCTAGAGGGTCTAATAGAGCATCCCAACCTTTTGATTAAACAAAAAGCAGAAGAAAACAGGAATGACTCCTTACTGGATAACTATTATCTTTCCCCAATAAATTTACTTCATGAGAATTTTCAACCGCTCCTACACAGTCGGCCTGAAAATATCTTAAGAATCCCCTTTTACGAGAAGGCATCTATTGCAAACTTCAGAGGATAAAACCTCCCTGACCACGTACACAATGCATGTGATGCAGGACAGAACCCAATTAAGAAAATATACATCAACTCCCAGTGGGACCGACTATTCTAATAAAGTATACAAGGCAGAAGCCAGTAGAAATAGCTGTAATTGGATAAGTAAAGTAAAATACGCAAATCAGTTTAGAGGCAAAATAGATATTACACTCCTTTTGTAAATCAAAACTAAATATTAAGTCTAACAAAATACCTTAGTAATATGTTGTATATGTTAATATTTATATACATACAAAATTATGTATTGGGCTCCATGGAGCTCTGGTTTCTATTATTTAGTTGATAGGTTAGGTTAAGGGCCATAGGAGGCAGAGTTTATAGTACGCCGGGAGCAAGTGTACTCTTGATCTTATATAGTATCGGATAGATGCCTTAGGTAATCTTAATGGATTAACTGTTCTATGTTAAATTGTTTACTTTGTAGCTAGACAAACCTGTAAGTCAGCTAAGTTGAAATACTGTTTACCTAGTCTTAAGTAAGAAGAAGAAAAATTTTATATTACAAGTCTCAATAAATATACTTTGACTTTGACTTTGACTTTGAATATTCAAGACGTAAACGTCTCTTCAATCTGTCAACGAAGTGGCGCTTAAGTGCGTGTGCGTGGTGTTGTGGGTCAGTGTTCTGATTTCCATCTTCGACTCTCAAGCAGTACAAGTGAATTGTAGATTTGGCCAGCGTCAACACAAAGGTAACCACACAATTCACCCGACTAGAAACCTTTGGCCCCCATAGAAACGATGTTCTAGTAATGCTGAAATTCGGTTGGATCAACTGACGCATATCGCGCACGAGTTCCATTAGATCTTGCAAAGCTGGGCAAGTAAAGAACCTGCGAAACAGGGTGCCTTCACTACCACAAACTGTGCAAATCCTCTGAACTCGGCGGTCAATATGTGACAACTGATTAGGATGCATAATAATAATAATAATAATAATATAACGAGTGTCGCAAACAATAATTCAAACATTTTTCTTCTATTATATCGAAAGAATGTCGCTAAAATGTTCAAAATTTCAAAACTTTTTCTTCTATTATAACCAACGAATATTAAAAAAAAATATTCACAAATTCAAAAGATTTCTCTTCTATTGAAAAGAACAAACCACAAAAACATTATATGATTTTCTATCTCTCTCCATCCTCCCGAAGCTTTCTCTATCCACAAATGCCAATCATCACAAGTAAGCAAAGCATGATGTGTGTGCACAAACAAGAGAATTTGGACAAGGCTATGCCTTCCAAGTTCCTCTATGGAAAGTCACGAAAAGGTTGGAAAATATACTGAGGACTGTGAACGCCGCATGAGGCTCTTCAGGCAGGCAGTTAGCAGCGTGCCAGCTCCTGATTACTGAAGATCTCAAACATCTTTCTCCTCCCAACTCTTTCCTTCCCTTCCGTTGATCGCTCTGTTTGCCTAGTCACCCGGCCGGGAAAAACCACGAATCCAGTCGACTAAATTGCTATCAGCCAAGAAGTCGTCCCCCGACTCTGCCCAGCACAGTAAGCAGGAGGGGCAGGCCTTCATGAGAAACGAGGAGTAAAAATTTCTTATCGCGTATGAAGAGATCTAATTTTTCAAGGAAGATCTTAAGAGAAGTTAATCTGATATGCCAAAGACTGAGAACGTCGCTAGAGATTCTTCAACCACACAGTTAGCAGCATGCCAGCTCCTGCTTACTGAAGTTCGCCAGCCGAATTGACAACCGCCAGCAGCTAGTAACGGAGTTTCGGTGGGATGGCTGCGGATAGCTCGCCGGACCAGGGTTTCTTAAAAAATGAAGTTCCTTCAGTTACAATATAATAAAATAATTCTTTATTCAACAAAATAGCCTAACATTTACACAGAAAGTTTAATCTAATTCGATTTAACTTATATTAGAAACTAGGTAGTAGTAAGGGGAACTTCACACGGCTTACCACTATGATAATAAATCTGGACTTAACACTAAAGAGCCTAGTTCTTACAAACTCAATATATCACCCAAGATATATTTATCCTATAATGAAAACTAGGTAGTGGTATGGGAAATTCATACGGCTTACCACTATGATAATAATTCTGAACTTAACACTATGATAACCCGAGAGGGAGACGAGGTGGCGTATCAAGAGAATATTTGCGGAGGCGGGATATTTCCACAGACCTCGCTATTTTTAGGAGAGGTACGGGGATTTCTCACATGGCGTACCAGGGAAATGTTAAGGCGGGATAGTTCACGCTGACCTTAACACAACGGATGAGGACAGATGGTACGGGGATTTCTCACACGACGTACCAGGGAAATGCTAAGGCGGGATAGTTCTCGCTAACCTTAACACAACGGATTAGGACGGATGGTACGGGGGTTTCTCATACGGCGTACCAAGGAAATGTTAAGGCGGGATAGTTCACGCTAACCTTAACACAACGGATTAGGACGGATGGTACGGGGAATAATCACACGACGTACCAAGTAATTATTGATAAAAATGCACGGGGATTACTCACACGGCGTGCTAGGTTTTCACAAGTGAGGGAATTTCGCGCTTCAGTAGTAACCCAGTAAAAATTGTCTGATCACCTAACTCGTCGAGCTCGCTGAGCAGACTGATTTCTGTGGCGATTGGCGTGCTTTATATAGCCGGGGGTCAGAGCTTCTCAGTGGCTCAGTGCCTCATGCTTCTACTGGCGTGAGTACAAAAAAGCTTTCAAGTTCAAGCTCTTTTGAAAAGCTTTTCTTGTACATACTTGACTAGTACATGTGCTGGCGTGGTGATCATGCAGCGCGTGGCTATGGCAGCTTTGTTTGCATGCCCCAGTGGCGTGGTTACTTGAACTTAAGTTAAAGCTTTAATTAAATAACCCAGTGGCGGGTAAAAATAATTTAATTGGGTTTCAAATTTGTAACTTCGTTACAAACTATTTCATTCCTCTCTTCAGACCCCGCTGTCCATCTAGACCTCCAGCCGGGCAAAGGCATGACTCTGGTTGACTGGTTAGCTCTAAGCCAAGAAGTCATCTCTTAGATTCATCGCACTGTCCAGCCAGATAGACAGAAAAGACTGATCTAGAAACTTGAGTGGGGCTACCCGCCATTTCCATGGCTGAAGGCCAAAGGGAAAGACTTAAAAATCCGAAACTCTAATTCGCGACATTGTACTTGAAACAAAAATCTTTCAAAACTTGGTGGAAGATCTAAACAGTATAAAATTGAGAAATTTGTAGAAACGTATTACCAAACGAAAGCTAAAATCATTAGAGCACAAGTCTTCAGCGATCAGCACTGGATATGAGACCCCGAGTCCGAATTCTAGCTACGAGCCAGAACTCAGAATCGTCGAATTCTCAGTCCCCAGTAAAAGTAACCTTCAGACCACCATGATCCAACCTGGGTTGCCCCATGTTGGGCGCCATTGTGATATGGTACTAAAGTTTCGAGTGATGGACTGGATAGACGTTAAGTCCAGACTTGCAGCATGAGCTGACAGCTCACTCTGCGACAGTGGTCACCAGGTCGGTACGCCTCTGGGGCGGAGAGTGTGGGGTGAATTTACCAAAAACTCTGCGCTGTCATTTAGCATTCAACAAAAACTGTATCGTGCCTGACCAAACTACTGAAAAACCTAGAACTAAATACTCACATCATGTCCCAAGTTGCCATTTGTGATATTTGTACGACAAATTATCGACAGAATCATGTGACAAAAATGTCCGGGAAATGTGTTCAGGGTTTACACATTTCTTCTAACAAATGTCACATTTATCACAACAAATTTGACATACCTTGTGGGTACTTTTGTCATAATTTGTTTACATATTTTTTGACAAAATTAAAGAGCAAAATCTTTACAAAAACTGGTCACAATTTTTTCACATTTTTAATCAAGTATTGTGCTATTTTTGTTGTTAAACTGTGTGAATTTGGTGGCATTTATGTCAGCTTTTGTTTTGTTCCTGCTCCGTGCTTCCACGAAGAGAGCAGCCACCTTTTAGTTTTGAGATGGGGATTAAACAGTCAAACACAAAACTTGCACTTTTTCCTAAAAATCTTTTAGATTTCTTTTATTTATAATTGTCTTGTTTTAATAAATTTACAATTTTCAATCGGCTCTTTTATCCAATGTGTTTACAATTTTCGTTTTAGCACCTTTTTTTTTAGTTTACAATTTTTCTTTTAAATTTCGATTTTCAATCGGCACTTTTATCCAATGTGCTTACAATTTCCGTTTTAGCGCCCTTTTCTTTTATAAGTTTACAATTTTTCGTTTAAATTTCCTAATTCGAGAATCTTTTATTTATTGGGAACGGGTCGAAAACAAACTCCCCGAGGTTTGGGCAAATTGCTCAGGTACCCATGATATTTTCAAAAGCTTTTTCCTTATCTTTTGCTTCTCACGACGTTGAAAAATCGTACGTGAGAAAATGCACAAAAGGTTTGATGCAAGCTATATGCATCTATGCTGCAAAACTGTAATCCGATATGCATTTGTGCGCGCGTCTTGAAATATTAATTTTAAGAAGGCGCGAATAATTTTGATAATTGTATGTATGTATGTACATACAATTAGATTGAATTAAGTAGGTAATGTACGTATGTACAGCGTACATACGGAAAAAAAGTAAGAAGACACTGTATGTAGGTAGGTGTGCATACCGTGTGAGTGGAATGTGTGTCTGATAACAAAATGCAATTTATGCTAAATTGCATTTTGTTATAATATGGGAATGCATTCCTTAATGCATTTAAAATTTTGAATGAGATTTTAAAATGATATAATTTTTCATTTTCAGGGTCATCTTGTAATACATCAATATACTGCATAGGGCAATATATTGATGTATTCACCTTATGGTTGTGATTCGGAGCATTTGGTACCTGAGTCACAACATCCCTCCCCCCCTGGGGAAAAGAAAGTTTTATTCATCCTGAGAAGAAAACTTTCTTTCCTAGTACGTGAAGTAGAATTTGTACATATATTTGTATACATAAAGGAAATGGTATATAACTAGTTAACTGTAAATAACATTTTTTTGTGCCATAAATGCTAATACATGTATATATAGGTAGTATAATTTCTAATAGACAAGGTTTACTTATTGTTATTATTAAATATGCGTAATTATTACACTATAGGAATTTTGGTAAATTCTATTTATTGAATAATTTTCCTTTGAATTATTTATTATAATCGTTTCGCTAGCAATAATAATGAACAATGATATATTTATAATATATTTATATTAGATAGTTAGGATAAAATTAGGGGGAGAAAAAAAATATTACTATTAATTTAAGTATATTTGTGGATTACTTTAATCCTTTTTTTTTATATACTCATTTTTTTATATACTTATTTTTTTTTTATATACATACTCATTTTAAAAAGTAATTTATTCTCTGGCATTATTTGTTTTACTTTAATTGTTATAGTTTTTCCTTGTCTCTTTATAATACCGTTTTATTTGTTAATTTAAAGCTTCTAAGATAATATAAAAGAAAGCAAATAATATTTAGATCTAAATGTTTGGTAGTCTTACAGCTACTCATATTCATCCTATTTATTTATTTATTTTATTTACGCTTATAGATCTCTTTGTTTTTTTTCCCATTAATAGTTAGTTATTTTTCTTAAAAAAAAAAACTACATATATATGTATTTATCAAAAGAAAAAAAACGTGAGATATTATTTTATTTTTTAATTGTTTAGTAGTGTTTTGTTTAGATGGAGATGAGTATAGGAGGATAAGAATTGGGAAGCGAGAGGTTATCGTTTCCATTTGTCATTGTCTGTAAGTTAAACGTTTTGTGTGGTTTTTCTTTGTGGTGCTGGAGTTAATTTGAATTTTGATTCTCTCGGTGCCGGAGTAGGCACATTCTCCTCTTTATGTTCAGGAAGTATTTCTTTCGATTCGCGCACTTTCGGTTTGTATTTAATATACAGATAAGCACAGACTATAAAGATGATAGAAGCTACTGTTAAATATGACAGTGCGTAATGGTGGATATGGTGGTTATTTATGGGATTAAGAGGAATTTCTTCTTGATATTTTTGGAAACGAATGGATTCGAGAAGTTTCTCCAGATCCGTGTTTGTTGTAATATTTAAGGGATTTGTTTCTATAAACGTTTCCATTGGAGAAGACGTCATATTCCATATTATATTGGAAATGCTTATCGTTGGGAAAAATGGGAATTGAATTTGGACATTTTTACGTTATGTCCGTGCAGGATGAATTCCGTGCTGCGAACATAACAACCGGGATTGATGTGCATTGGTCCTATTCCATGCAGGGTTTGTGAATTAATGGAATCTTCACAAATAATGTGTATGTGGGGGGATCATTTCAGGGAGAAAAGCCAGGCGTTCTGCTGTGATAATTGCGTCCAATAGTAATCCTGTCGCAAGATCAGAATTTTACACTTTTGTGTAATAGGTTCCTTCTTTAGTAGATTCACTTCACAATGGTTTGTTCTTGTATTTGTGCTTAGGATGGGGAATGAAATTTTGCAGTAGAAATGCATATGGTCCAACTTTGCGCAATTATGAATATCCTGAAGCGTTAATTCAACAAAATGTTCGCGATTGTAATCTTTTAATATGTATTCATTTGCTGGTTCGATATATACGAATGATCCGTTAAGGAATGTGGGTAATGGCATTGCTTTGAATAATTGGTATGGTTCCTTGAATGGAAGTGGAATTCGGAGCTCGATAATTGTTTTATTATTGAAAATATTCGCTGCTATTGTACTCAATTTGTAAAATTGTGATAAAATATTGTCTCTAGAATTTATGGGAAGCATCATTGAATTTGGCAATTCCTGTCTGATGTTCAATAAGAGTTTTTCAATTTGTCTAGGGGAAATGACTGTAGGATGAAATTTTCCATGCCTTGAATCTGTTAAGAGATCTATTAATTCCGACTGGGTATTTTTGTATCTGAATGCCATTAACGAAACCAGGGAAATAAGTGATTCAAGTTCTATGGATATTTTGTTATCCAATGTTCTGTTTTCCATTGATGATGTAGCTATGTTCAGAATTGATCACAATTCTGATATCATTAAAACCTGCAAATTTACATGTCGAAACATGTATATACCGACCTAAAGAAACAAATATTTTAGGTCTAAATTGGAATAATTTCGCAGAGAGATGAGCCAGATAACTGTCCGCGGGCAGTACATTGCATTCACGCATGGTAATTTTTTTTATCGATCTAAAGCAAATTATCATCAGAAGTTCAAATTATCAACGCTGCAGTGAAGTGAGCCAGCCAGAAGCAACTGTACATGGGTAGTACAATGCATTTGCACTTGGTAAGTTGAAAATAAAAATCTATTTAGAAAAAATTCAGTGGGCAACGAATATTCCTGACTGAATAGAATTTACAAACAAGTTTTTATTTGTTTTTTTCTTTCCTTTGCTGCATTTTAAACAATAGAAAACGAAGTGCAGCTGCTATGCCAATTTGCCATGCGCCTTTGAATGCCGTTCTTTGGTGCCATGAGCAACCCATGGCTATATAAATCAGAATCTGACTTGACTCGTTCTCTTTTGCAGTTTGGCAGTGCAGTGATCAAGTTGATATTCTAATTCCTTGTGTAATTTCCAAGTGCTCTAAATTTTATTAACATTTCCCAGTGTAATTTCCAAGTGCTATAAATTTTACTAACAGTTTAAATACTTTATTTAATTGACAGTTCAAATAATTATTTTTATTCTGGGTATCGACTATCATTATTTGCGTGTTTGCTCTAACTACGGAAAGAACAAGCTATCTCTATTGAAATTAACTTTTTACGCATAACCAAGGAATCCTTTTCAATTGCGGCTTTAGTTTTGTTGAAAACATTTGCGGTTGCTTCGACTATCGCAGTTTGGCTTTTCATAATGATAGGAGGGAGTTTTGGTTAAGGGTGAGGTTACGGATTTGCTCGTCATAAATCTTGGCATCATCTTCGTCCAATGTGCCGAAAAGAGCTTTAGAGATTGAGCCTATAGCATTGAAAAGTGCTCTTTGTTTTCTATTTTGGGTCACAAGTAACATATTCTTATATTCTATGTTTGCTAATATAAGATTGATTTGTAACAACGTACCGTTACAAGTGTGGCTTAAGGCTGAGTGTTTGTCCAGTTTCCGGCAGGTCGCTGTAATTTGTTGGGCTATGAACTGTATGTTATTGAATGCTGTTTTAAAATTTTCCAGGTCGTAGAATGTCACTAATTTCCACTCGTTGGTGTAGAAATTGGCTCTGCCAATTTCCTCGAAGTAAATACCTCCACTGGCAGTTAGTTGGTTTACCTCTATTCCTGAGCCGTAGGCGAAAGGGACGCAAATTAGATTGAATGCTATATGCACCATTTTGGAAGCCTGAAAGATGATATTATATGTTAATATCTCTGAATGATATTTGAAGATATTGAAGTTTTTACACTGAGAACAGTTTTAGGTCATTGTTATGGACTCTTTTGTTTTTATTATTGATTTTAATAGTAGAATTTTCGGGGGAATTAATCTCCATTATCTCATATGGACCTGACCATAGTGGTGAGAATTTGTTCTCTCGAACTCTGCTCTTAACTAGGACTTTATCGCCTACCATAAAAGATTTTTGGATGGAGCTTTTGTCATATTGTAGTTTGGATTTGTTTTATTGGCCTTGGCTATGTCTTTAGCTATTTTGAAGCTATGCTGTAGACGCGCTTTTAACTCGTTTGCATAATTGTCGTAATTATAGCAAACGGTTGGAGAAGATTTCAAATTGTTTGGAATTTCGGCTGGGAATCCGTAAAGGAGTTCACGAGGAGTATAATTAGTACTCGAATGAGGAGTGGAATTGTAGACAAACATGGCATAAGGAATCCATGTATCCCAGTCTTGTGGATCTTTTGCTACATTAGATCGGAGATATTCTGCTAGGGTTCTGTGACTTCTTTCTAATGCACCATTCGTTTGAGGGTGATATGGAGTAGTTTTAAGTCGTTTTATTCTCAACAATTTAGATACCTCGGCGAACATGCCACTTATGAGGTTAGAACCCTGATCTGTGCTTTCTGGAATACCATGTCGATACACTATTGTTGTCGTGAAGGCTTCCGCTAATGCCTTAGACTCGGTGTCGACTATGGGAATAGCCTCAGAAAATTTTGAAAGGTCGTCTTGAAATATAAGGATGTATTTGTTTCCAGAATGAGAAATTGGGAGAGGTCCTACTACATCTAGGTACACTCTTTCGAAAGGTTTGGAGCTAATGCTGGAGATTTTCATTGGAATTTTAGGGTTTCTGGATACTTTGTTCACCTGACAAAGTTTACATTTCCTTACGTATTTGATAATATCGTCTGACATGCCAGGCCAGTAAAATTGCCTTTTAATTCTTTTAATTGTATGGGAAACGCCTTGATGGCCTCAAAACTTGTTCGATGTCCTTAATGTCGGATAAATATTTAATAGAATCTTGATGGAGCTTTATGTTTATTTGTTTAGTAGCGAAGATCTGGATAAAAGCGTTTTTAATAATCATTAGATTCTGTGGATCTAATATAGGGAAGGAGATATTTAATTCATTTAACTGATTTGCTACTGTATATGAGCAGATCTCAGCTAAAATCTTTTCGAGGTCTGATCTATCTCTTTGAGATCGACAAGGTAAATTAATTTTTGTTTGTGGAGTCTTTTTTCTTGAAGAAGTTTAGTTCAGTTTTTAAAAGTGGAGATTTATCTGAAAGTTTTAGTTTCGAAGCCAACACTCTTTCAAGTTCTGTATCTTGCATTGGCAAGATGAAGAATTTAGGATTCGCATTTTTAGTCTGTAGAAGAGGAAAATTAGTCTCAGTTATTATGACTGAGTAATTGTTCGCTTGTGATGGAGTTGAATGTTGACTAATGACACTCGTGTTGGGAGTATTCAAATTCGCCTGAGCTCTAGCTTGATTCCTTGTTACAAGATTCACGCAGGTTGAAGGTTCTGCAAAATGTTTGGAATATTCTGGGATAGCTCTACTGAGAGCGTCTGCATTTGTGTTGAGCTTACCTGATTTGTGAACTATTTTGTAGTCATATTCCTCAAGACGTATTCTACATCTCATCAGTCTTGAGGAGTGGACTTTCAGATTCATGACCATACTAATGGTTTATGGTCAGTTATAATTGTAAACTGTCTACCATAAACGTATGGTCTGAATTGCTCAACTGCGAAAACGATAGCTAAGAGCTCCTTTTATATTGTTGAGTAACGAGTTTCCGCACCATTGAGAACTCGGCTCACATAGGCGATTGGATGATCTCCTTGATCATCAACTTGAGAAAGAACTGCTCCGATGGCGTATTCACTGGCATCGGAGGTGACAAAAAATTCTTTGTCGAAATTGGGATATGATAAAATTGGTGCTGAAATTAATTTATTTCGCAATTCGCAGAATGCTTCATCGCAAATTGCGTCGAACTTGAAGGGCGTATCTTTTTTTAAAAGATTTGTGAGTGGCCTCGCAATCTTGGAAAAATGTGGAATAAAGCGGCGATAATAGCCGACGAAACCAAGGAAAGCTTTTATATCTTTTTCCTTCTTCGGTCTGGGATAGGACTGAACTGACTTAATCTTCGCTGGGTCTGGTTTGACTCCATTTTCTGTAATAATGTGCCCTAAATACATAATTTCCTTTCTTAGGAAGTGGCACTTGTCGGGTTGAAGTTTGAGGTTGAAATCGCGGAGACGGCTAAATACTGCTGTGAGTCTTGTATTAAGATCTTTGAGATTGTATCCATGGACTACAATATCGTCCATGAATACGAAGCAATAGATGCCTTGGAGTCCAGATAGAACGTTATTCATGGCTCGTTGAAAAGTAGCAGGGGCTCCTTTTAAACCAAATGGCATACGATTGTATTCGTAGTGGCCATAGGGTGTGCTAAAGGCAGTTTTCTCCCTGTCCTTCGAGTCCATTTTTATCTGGTGAAATCTACTGGCTAAGTCGAGTGTGGTAAAATATTTCGACTTCCCCAACTGGTCTAATATATCAGTGATATTAGGCAGTGGGTACGCATCGCCAATAGTAATGTCGTTAATACGACGAAAGTTTACCACTACTCGCCACTTTTTGTTTCCATTCTCATCTGGTTTTTTAGGAACCAGGAGAAGTGGAGAATTCCAGGGACTATGTGAAGGCCTGATGATGTCTGACTCAAGCATTTCTTGCATTTGCCTATTTATCTCAGTTCGGCTTGCTTCAGGAAGTCTATAAGGCTTGGTATAGATGGGCGGTTTGTCTTGGAGTGTCTCGATTTTGTGGGTAATCGCATCTGTATATGAAAGGAAGTCCCCTTCTATGAAGAAGAGATCGTTGAATTCCCTACAGATATTGCGAATACTCTCAGATTCCTCTGAATTACAGTTATCCAATTTTATAAGGTTTTGCAGTTTATTTATTCTGCCCTTAATTGGATCTCTGTCAGAGTCTGTGGAGATTACCACAAAGTCGTACAAGTCTTGGTAAACTCGGTTCACCTCGTAAGGTGCCAGATCGGCGTCCTCCTCATTTGTGTTGAGGATTAGGACTTTTGCCATACCGTTGACTGGTTCGACGATCGAGTTTCCGAGAAATAAACCTGGTCTTATTTCCTTCTTGAAACAGACCGATTGATTTTGAATAGAAGGAGTTGGAATTTCAATGATGAATTCTGATCGATTCTTTCGGATTTTTAAAAGGAAGGAGATATGATTCCAACTTTTGTGGAATTTGGAAGGAGTTATACGATGATTCTGACTCGATAGAATTTGAAGGAAATAAAACTTTATTGAAATTCTTTGACTTCTTTGATTTTATCTTGGAATTCACTTTTTGTGAATCTATTGATGATGGAGATAGAGTTTTACTAGATGCAGCCTTTTGTGCGGCTGTAGATGAAGATATATTTTTACGTTCTTGCTTCATATCTTGTGAAGCTTTGGATGGAGATAGAATTTTATTTAATTCAGCCTCTTGTGTGGCTATAGATAGAGACAGATTTTTATTAGTATTAATATCGGAGAATGTTATCTCCAATTATAATAGGCTTTTTGTTTGAGACCTCTTTTCTGGGTCTTCGCTTTTCAAATAAACATATGGATATTTTGTGTAATATTCCTCGTAAGGATAAGATTCATTTGAGTCGTTTATTTCTAAAGAAATATATTTATTTTTGTAATTAATACTAGCATTGTATCGAGATAAAAAGTGATGACCAAGCAGGCCATCGTATGAGAGGATGGAGTGATTTCCCACTATTTGAAATGGGTGTTCTAGGATGGAGTTATTATGTTCAGCATTTAAGTTTAAGTTAGCAAAAATGAGTCCTTCTGTAGAAGTGGGCTCTGTAAATAATGTGTTTATATTGCAGACAGCATCTCTGTAGCAGATGCTATCTGGCTTCAAAGGATGGAGTTTAATTAAGCTGATCTCTGCTCCAGTATCAATTAAAAATGTAAGTTTTGGAGCAGAGCAGATGTCGACAGGCAAGGAAAGCGTTAGTGAATTTTTATTAATTTGTACGGGGATACGGATTAATTTATTGTTGCCTGTGTCGATATTGTCTCGGGAATCCTGTGGACTTGTGCTGTAGTTTGTATGTGCGAGGGGTTGCCAAATGAGATCCCCCGCTGCATCCAGTTTCCTTGCCTGGATGCCGATGGACTTTTGCTGCTTCCTATTTGGAGACGGTGATCTAGCTGAGATATTTGCAGTTTTATATCTCGGTGGAGTTCGAATACTGGCTGCTGCCAGTTCCTGTTTTGTGGCTGTCTATCAGCCGTGCTTGTTTGCGGAGCTGTGTTTACTTTTTGGAAATTATTTCGATTTCCTTGATTGTCGTTAAATCGGGAATTATTTGTAGCTCTTATCCTGCATTCTGGCCCATCCGATGGCAATATCGACAACTAGGGACCTGTGATGGAGATGTAGCATTCTTAAAATCTGGAGGACGTTGCAATTGTGAATGTGTTCTTTGGATGGTGTTAAAATTTTCCATAGATCATTGTATGACTGGGAATTTTGAAGCAGCATGCCCAGTCTATTACATTTGAAGCAACGTAGGTTGTTATTTATACTTTGAAAGGAATTTTGATTTACCTTGTTATATGTTTGAAGGTTGGGTTGCTTCTGCTCTATACGTAATGAGCGATCTAGAATATGTGATTTTAGTGCAGAGAAGGATTTTTGGAATGTACCTTAGCCAAGGTCTGTAATTGTGGATTGGATAACCTATCTTCAATGGCTCTCACAGCCTGACACTCATTATCTTTTAATAAAGACCGTAGGAGAACCTTGTCCGTTGTATTGGAATGTGTTGCTTCATTTAGCTTGGACAGTGTTGTATTTAATCTTTGAAGAAAGTCTTTTACACTTTCCTCTCTACCTTGTCTTGTATTATTTAATTGAGACTGTAGGGTGGATCTAGAGGTTTTGATTTCGAAGGATTGAGTTAACAGAGATTTTAATTCAGACCAATCTGATATTTGATTGTACCTATATACATCATACGCCTCTGCAGATAATTTACTCCTTATTAAGCTAAGGAGGGAGTGTTTTTCGCTCACCGTCGATGCTGTTGCGTACATGTCATCGCAACTTGAAATAAATTTGTGGAAATCCTTAGAATTTCCACTAAAATTTGGGATTAATGACCTTGCGTCTGATAAGGAGAAATGCGACTGTTCTCTAAAAGAGGCATTATGGTGATGATTTGTTAAATCATTTGTAGTATTTGATAACTCTTGAAATCGTGAATCTAGCCGTTCCTGAAGTGCAATTATAGTATCTGAATATGATATTTCCATATTTATATAGACATTTTTCGTGAAGTAATCGCTGCCTTTGTCCTTAGGGCTAGCATTTGAAATTATTTCAGTATGAGTTGTTTTGAAATCATCCCAATACTCATGCAACGAATTTAGTTTTTGCGTTAAGTATGTCCGGCTTGCAGTTGAAAGTGAATTAAGATTGATAGACTGGATAATATGTGATATTGTTTTTTGTCTGTCCTCCTGCAGCCGAAATCGTAATTATGTTTTCTTGGTCTTGGTCTGCGTTGTCGTGATTATCTATCGATGCTGATTTTTGTGAATTTTTGGGAGGTGCGATGTAAAATGGGATATTTGTGTTATCCTCATGAGTTGAAATGGATTTCAACCTATCAGTCAGTGTTGCTTTGATTAGGTTGTACCAATCCTCTGTCTTATCAGAGCATGATTGTTTAAAATATTCATGAGTTTCGTCGAAATCTTTATGTTTTTGGATAATGGATTCTGTTTCTTCAAAGTCTGTCCAGTACTCTTCTAATTTTTTGATCTTTTCAGAAACTAATTCTAAAGCTCTGTATTTTTTGTTAGTACTGTGGTATTCCTTTAATATTTTTCTGATTTCTTTGTTTTTTTGTATTTGTTACAAGCAAAGCTCGTCAAAAGATATGTTTTCTTCAGTCATGTCTAATACTTATGCAAACGCGTAAAAATTTAGAAGGAGGTGAAGCGACGAACAATAAAAATTTTATAAACGGATGAAATTTTCTTCGTAGAAATAAAGATTGATTATTAAAATTGTTCTCTATATAGATATGAATATATCTGCTACGCAGCAGTTTTATTAAAGGGATGAAAGAAAATTGGGATTAAATTTGTTTCGATTTAAAAAAAAACTCAAGAAAAAATGGTTAACACTCTCAACAAAGGGATCAAGGATGTACGTTGTTTGTATTTAGATATTTGTTAAAAATGAAATTTGGGAATTAAATGTAAGTAAAACACAATATAATTCGTAATTATTTGTTGCAATCGTTAATGCGGTAAATTTTAATTTCTTTTGTTTTTTTGTTTTTTAAACAATTATTGAAAAGAAGGGAAAAAAATCACTCAGCTGGATATAATTCAATTGCTGCGCAGAGCTAATCGAGAGAGAACATAAAAAAAATTAATTCCGAAATATTGCATATATGTGTACCCAATATATGAGAAGGAAAAATTCAAGATCGCTCCCTCCAACCAATATCTGACTCCTGGTCGATAGACTCACGAGGTCTTATCGCAGGGGACGGATTATTGATTTTATTCGAAGTCCTCTGACCAACAAGCTCACGAAGTCTTGCCGCAGAGGTCGCTTCTAGGACGAACTGATCTTATAGTTATTCACTACTTTTGTTAATGATATGATTAATAAAATATAAGAGCTATCTAAATATTATGTATATATGTATATGTATTTATATAAGTTGAGAAAATAAAAAGTATAATATTTTATATTTCTACCTTGCGTATTAATCCGTGAGTTTGCTAATTTGCTGTTGATGAATGTTGGTTGCGTTGGGCGTCCGGGCTGATGGTTTCTTCAAGTTTTTACCTGTTTTTGATGATCCTGTTCATAATTGTTGTTGTTATTGGTGTCATGTGTCGGGCATCCCCGTCAACGTCTTCTTGAAGTCTTCCTTCTGGGTTGTAAAACGTCTTTGTTGAGGCAGGGATGAAGCCTCGCTAAATTCCCTCGTTGAGCGCTCTGGCGCTTAAACTTATTTAATTTCCTCTAAGTCCCTTTTGTTGGGTACCCGGGGTTTTTTTTTGTTTGTTTTTTTTTTTATAAATACATATAAGTATTATAACTTTTTTCTTTAAGTTTCCTTTTACTGGTTTTTATTATTTTTATACCCAGCAGTTTACTTTTTGTTTATTTATTTATTTGATGAATTACTATTTAATTACTTCTTTTTTGTAAAGGCACTGAATTTTTGTTTTCAAATAACTGCTTCTACCAGTTGTTATATAGATTTTCATTTTTATTTTTTCAAATTTTGTTTGTTTAAATTACGTAATTCAAATTAAAAAAAATGTTAGCACGGATTCGATATGGGGTAGGAACACCGCTGCCACCAAAATGTTTTGTGCCTGCTCCGTGCTTCCACGAAGAGAGCAGCCACCTTTAAGTTTTGAGATGGGAATTAAACAGTCAAACACAAAACTTGCACTTTTTCCTAAAAATCTTTTAGATTTCTTTTATTTATAATTGTCTTGTTTTAATAAATTTACAATTTTCAATCGGTACTTTTATCCAATGTGTCTACAATTTTCGTTTTAGCACCCTTTTCGTTTATAAGTTTACAATTTTTCTTTTAAATTTCCTAATTCGAGAATCTTTTATTTATTGGGACTTCCGATCTTTCTCTCTCGACGGG
Source organism: Dioctria linearis (assembly GCA_963930735.1). Classification (NCBI taxonomy): domain Eukaryota; kingdom Metazoa; phylum Arthropoda; class Insecta; order Diptera; family Asilidae; genus Dioctria; species Dioctria linearis. The sequence goes on from OZ005742.1 coordinate 225,996,150, forward strand.
TCGAAAACAAACTCCCCGAGGTTTGGGCAAATTGCCCCCAGGTACCCATGATATTTTCAAAAGCTTTTTCCTTATCTTTTGCTTTCTCATGACGTTGAAAAATCGTACGTGAGAAAATGCACAAAATTTTTGATGCAAGCTATATGCATCTATGCAAAACTGTAATCCAATATGCACTTGTGCGCCTGTCTTGAAATATTAATTTTAAGAGGGCGCGAATAATATTGATAATTGTATGTATGTATGTACATACAATTAGATTGAATTAAGTAGGAAATGTACGTATGTATAGCGTACATACGGGAAAAAAGTAAGAAGACACTGTATGTAGGTAAGTGTGCATACCGTGTGAGTGGAATGTGTGTCTGATAACAAAATGCAATTTATGCTAAATTGCATTTTGTTATAATATGGGAATGCATTTCTAAATGCATTTAAAATTTTGAATGAGATTTTAAAATGATATAATTTTTCATTTTCGGGGTCATCTTGTAATATATCAATATACTGCATAGGGCAATATATTGATGTATTCACCTTATGGCTGTTTAGTGTTGGAGGTTAAATGCAAAAATATATTCGAACACTAATTCAACTAATTCATTAATTGACTTGGTCAATGTACTTAAAAGCTACTACAAATATTTTAAATCTATTTATTAGGTTAAGATAAACTTCAGTATTTTATGTTTTTACAGTTGGGCCACCGTACCGGCAGGAGAGTGTGATTGAACTGACTATTTTTACGAGCTGAGCTTATACGTGCGTTAGAACTTGAAACCTGGGGACGTTGATGACATAAAGAGGTAGGGAGCTGCCAATTATATACAGTTCTTTCATTTTTACATTGAGACATTACAAATGCTTTACATGACCCCCTTTCCAGCAGGAGGCGTATATTTGATATTGGTTATTACTGACTACTATCGTCTTTGAATTTAACTTTTTTGGAAACTTGGTTATTTTCAAGGTTTTTGAGGATATGTGCCGGTTTCAGCCTGTCAATAGAAATTGCGACATGCTTATTGTTCACGTTGAGGATATACGATTTACGTAATTTTCGAATAACAGGATATGGACCTTGATAGGGTCGCTTTAAGCTCGATTTAACATTGTCCGCTCGGACGAATACGTGGTCGCATTCTTTCAATTTCTTTGGAATGTACGTCGGGCATTCGGGCTTCCTAGTTTCGGTTGGTTTTAAACTAGTTAATTTTTCCCGCAGCTTACTAACAAAATTTGTTGGATCCAACGAATCCTTATTAGAGTCTGGTACGAAAAACTCTGCTGGCAGTCTAAGTTGTTCACCGTAGACGAGTTCTGCTGGCGAACAACCAAGATCGGTCTTATAAGCAGTTCGTATGCCTAATAGTATTAACGGAAGGTCCTCGCTCCAAGATATTTTCTCTTCGCGACACTTCAATGCTGATTTTAATTGGCGGTGAAAACGCTCCACCATTCCATTGGCTTGTGGGTGGTAAGTTGTGGTGCGAATTCGGTGTGTTCCTAAAAGGTCTGTTAACTGGCGAAAAAGTTTTGCTTCAAATTGAGTGCCTTGGTCAGTTGTCAGTCTTAAAGGGACTCCGAAACGACTAATGTATTCTTTGAATAAAATTATCGCTACTGTTTTGGCAGTTATATCGCGTAATGGGTAGGCTTCAGGCCAGCGGGTGAACCTATCGACGATTGTTAAGACATATGAATAGCCTTTAGATGGTTCTAGTGGACCTACGATGTCCATATGTACGTGTTCAAATCTACTGTCTGGTAGTTTGAATCTTTCAAGGGGCGATCTAGTATGTCTCTGAATCTTTGAACGTTGACATGGTATGCATGCGTCAGTCCACTGCTTGATATCAATATTCATCCTTGACCAGAAATATCTGCTAGTGATAAGCTTACGCGACGCTCGGATTCCTGGGTGTGCGATTGAGTGCAGCGATTCGAATACGACCTTACGTAGTGTATCAGGTATGAAAGGACGAATATTCTTAGTACTTACTTCACAAAATATGGGTTCTGTTGCAGTTGGTACTAGTCGTTGCTCTATGGTAAACGTACGAGATTCTAATTTGTCGTTAAAGATTAACTGATTTAGTTCTTCATCGTCTTTCTGAAGACGAATTAAATTTTCTAATGACAGTTTTCCGTAGTTATTTTCAGAGATCTCTGTTGTTTGGTCGTGAAAGTAAATCAGCGACGACATTGTCGCGACCTTTAATATGTCGGATATCGTTTGTGTACTGTGCTACAAAGTCGAGGTGACGTGCTTGTCTGGGACTTCGATCTGTTTTTGTGAATAACGCTCTTGTCAGCGGCTTATGATCTGTATAAACAGGGAAGAGTTGTCCTTCGAGCCAGTGTCTAAAATGTTTGATTGATAAGTACACAGCCAATAACTCTCTGCCGAAAGCTGAGTACTTGATTTCAGTTGGACTCAACTTCTTCGAATAAAACCCAAGTGGTTCCCAATTGGTCCCACTGAATTGCTCTAGAGTAGCTCCAATGGCTAGGTTAGAGACATCTACCGTTAGTCTAAGGCTCGCGTTCGCAACGGATGCACGTCCATAGTGCTGTTGGCAAGCTTCTATTTAATTTTCACGAAAGCAGACTTGCATTCTTCTGACCACGCTAGTTCAGTTTTCTTTTGTTTACTATTTATGAGAATTTTTAAATAGTCGTAGATAGGAACAAGCAATTTTGCGAGTTCTGGGATGAAGCGATGGTAGTAATTTACCATTCCTATGAAACGTTGAGTTTGTTTGATAGATGCTGGGATTGGGAAATTTTGGATGGCTTTTACTCTATCTTCGGAGGGCTTTATACCGTGTTTGGTGATTTTATGACTTAAGAAATCTAGCTCTTCTATGCCAAAGACGCTTTTTGACGGATTTATTTTAATGTCATATTCTGCTAATCGTTTACAAAGCTCCTCCAAGTGTTCTTGATGTTCGACGGGATCTCGCCAGAATATCATCTATGTAAACGAATACAAATGCTAAACCTCTAGTAACCTCGTTCATAAATCTTTAGAACGTTTGTGCTGCGTTCCGAGGACCAAATGGCATGCGTGTGAATTCAAACGTGCCGAATGGTGTGGTAATTGCTGTTTTAAAAATATCTTCCTCAGCTACTGGAATATAATAGTAGGCCTTTATGAGGTCGATTTTTGAAAATACCTGACATCCTTGAACTTGTAAGGAGAAATTGTGTAGATGCGGTATTGGGTAGCAATCAGGTTGTGTGACAGCGTTTAAACGCCTGTAATCCCCGCATGGACGCCAATCGATAGTATCTTTCTTTGGAACCATGTGTAGAGGGGATGATGTTGGAGATGTTGCTGGTTTGCAAATACCCAGTTGTTGCATGTGTTCGAATTCCGCGTATGCCCTTTTGTGTTTGAGAGGGTCTAGACGCCTTGGTTGTGAAACTGGAAGATGACCGGATGTGAGAATGTGGTGCACTACATTATGCTTCACAGATCGTGAATTCAGGTGTACTTGTTAATTCTTTAGAATACTTCCGTACGTGTTGTCGATGATGAGCATTTTTGGGCTTATCGTATTTGTACTTAAAATAGTTCCAGTGGCTGATATATTTGTTAGCGGGTCTACTAATTGTTTTTTTTTTAGATCGACCAGGAGTCCGTGTTTGTGCAAGAAATCAGCACCTATAATAGGTCTGCTTACTGTTGCCATGGTAAATGGAAATGGGAAAAATCGCTGGAGTCCAAGGTCAATCTTCAACAATTGTGTCCTATACGTTTTGATTTTTTGACGTTTGCCGCTGTGAGATCTGGCCCAGTATATTTGTGACTTGCAGTTGGGAAGTAAGACAGGGGTATTACCGACACATCAGCGCCAGTGTCAATTAAAAATGTGAAATTTGTATTGTTGCACTGTATAAAGAGGCGGCGAGTTTGAAACAGCCGATTGCTAGCCGCTACAGCTTTCGACTTGTTTAGTTTACCGAACTCGAGGCTTGATATTTTGACTTAAATGCGCATGGAGGCTTGCAGTTTTTAGCCTCTTGACCATATTTCTGATGGTACCAACAGTTTGTCGTTCGAACTTGACTTTTTGGTTTGAATTGATACCTTTTATATTGGTGGTGATGTGGAGATTTGCATCGCCCGCGAGAAATTATTTGTAGAGATCTCTTTATCTATTTTATTTCCGCGCGTGTTTCTTGAAGTTGCTGTTCTAAGCTATGGTAATTTTTTGATTCACAGGGGATGCGGTAGTGGTATGATGGTTCGTAGATATTGTTGGACTATGAGTTACTTCCCATACCTTATCTGCGAGTTCCAATTTTTTATTAAAATCTTGGTTAGCAGCTACTGCCAGTGGGATGGTTACTGACGATGCAAGCTTTCGCTCCCATAAAGTCTGAATAAGAGTTTCACCTATTGCTAAGCTTTGCATATGCCTAAACAGTTCGGATGGCGACCGGTCGCCCAAGTCTTCCCTAGCTAATAATTGTTCTAAGCGATGTTGTTCTGATAATGTATATCTCTTGATTAGATTATCTTTTATATTTTGATACCTATCCCTGTCAGGTGGTTTACTTAGAATATCGACCACTGTATTTATAGCCTCCACTGGAAGGGACGATATAACGTGTGCGTACTTTTCGTCGTCTTTTTTAACTTTTTTTACGCTGAACTGTGCTTCAGCTGCTATGAACAACGCAGCGGGAGCAGATTCCCAAAAGGTGGGTAACTTTATACTAAAGAGCTCAGCTCTAGATTCGTTCTCCGCGTTTATCTCACTTCCCTTCGTTTCTTTATCATCACCACTCGTCATGTTAAAAAAAATAAAAGTAAAAATCTGTGTTTTAATGTCGATTCTTTGTAGTCAGTTAAGGGAACCGAATTTTAAAATTATCCGCGTATCACACAAACTATTCAAATTTTCAATAAAATCTGCTCTCCTGAAGGTTTATGGAAACACAGGCCACTTTATCAAACTTCTTAACTAAACAATTTGAAGCAAGTTATGTTTAAGTTAAATTTTGAATAAATGTTATATCTCGTTATGACTTATAGATGAATCTAATTATGTTTCGCTACACTGGAAAAAAAAATGTTTATTTTCTTGGAAAAATTTTGTATGCTATATATATAATAAAATTTAATGAATATATATAATACTATATTTAATGAATAAATAATTCTTTGATGAAAATAGTACGCTGGAGATAACAAAAACCATTAAATTATTAAATATTGCCACATTCTTTGCTGATCTGTTGATTTTAGGAATACAAAGATAAACTGTCAAAAGCTTACACTTGTATAATGTTAAGCGAAAAGAGACAAGAATATATAAAAAAAAATTCAGAAATTACGCATGTACAAGGTTACTTAGCTATATCTATTGCAAATCTCTAAAATAGATCACTTTATGTTATATTTCGTTTGTTACTTGTGTAATCCCTCGCTGTCCAATATAGCTTTGTACTGCTCACTCGTCTAATATGTGCATTAGAACGCTAGTAGAATGTTGGTGTCCAATTTGAACGTAGCTGATGTACTTTGTGCGACGCGTTGCGTTGTGATGTTTTCTTTTCTTTTTTCTTTTTTTTGCAGCGATGAATAATTATGTTGTGATATGCGTGTTTCTGTGCCTACGGTTGCAGTACATACAGTTGTATTACGGTGTCTCAATGTACATGGAATATTTTAAATAAATTCCACTTGTTGAATCTTTGCCGTAATTTCTTTATTGCGGAGAAAGCGTGAAAATTTTGGTCTGCTGGTACGTTTGGGTGGCCTTTAGAATTTTAATGTTCTCTCGAACTTTCTTCGATGTGCAGGGTCACCACTTTAGTGTTGGAGGTTAAATGCAAAAATATATTCGAACACTAATTCAAATAATTCTTTTATTGACTTGGTGAATGTACTTAAAAGGTACTACAAATACTTTAGATCTATTTATTAGGTTAAGATAAACTTCAGTATTTTATGTTTTACAGCTGGGCCACCGTACAGGCAGGAGAGTGTGATTGAACTGACTATTTTTACAAGCTGTACTTATGCATGCGTTAGAACTTGGAACCTGGGGACGTTGATGACATAAAGAGTGAGGGAGTTGCCAATTATATACAGTTCTTTCATTTTTACATTGAGACATTACAAATGCACTACAGTTGTGATTCGGGGCATTTGGTACCTGAGTCACAACACTTTTATTTTTTTGGGGATCCAAATTAAAGTCTTATTTCAGTTCAAAAGCTATATATTTATTATAAAATGTTTGTATAAAAGTATGTTTTCAAATTTTTTATTAAAGTTCTCTAAACATAAAAAATCACTAGACGCTGACGGTATTTCTTCTCTACGCCAAATTGATTTTTGCTCAACACTTAATTTGTTGCTTTATTTATTTTATATTTATATTGCTTGCTCAAGTTTTTTTATTAATTTAATTTTACCTTTCTTTAAACACAAAGACCAAACACACAACGAAAACAAATAACAACAACTTTCGCGTTCACTACAAAATATTTAAAGTATCCAAAATGACGATAACCCGACAGGAACATTTTCATGTCGACATGTCATTCACTTTCTGGTTATAATTTGTGACCACCAATTTTTGTGGCACTGTTTACACGAAATAGTGACCCAAAAAGGCTGTCAGAGGAATGTCTTAAATTTGTGACATTTAGTTGAAGCAATATTGCTAATCACATTATATGACAGAAAGTTGACATATTCCTGTCGTCACATATTTTGGCTACTTGGGTTGCTTCACACCTGAGATGATATCGATGCTGAGAGGAACAGATGGCTCCTCGAGTGCAGTACCCGTCCTCCCTATGACATCAGTTGGCACGTATTTGGGATGTCCCTTCTTATTTCCACCTGTGCGAATGAGAGAACTTGGGCGGGAGAAGGAAAGAGAATAACTTTTCATTTACGAATTCATGTTATACATTATTTATTGTTTATAGATAACCGGATACAAAAAATCTTAAATTTTATTTTTTCTTAAATTCACCCCTGAAGCTCTACAAGTCTAATGAAATTTTCATAAATGGTAGCTACAGTGGTGTCCTGATCGGACTGCAGCTCAGATTAATACTTCATGACGTATTAGATTAAAATTTTTACCGGATTTCGCAAAAAGGCAATTTCGAGAATGGTGTTTACGTATTCTAATGAACTGCGTCCGAAGAGGATGCTCCCGTTGGGCTGCTAATTTTTAGGTCGCTTGACACTATATTTACAGACGCGTTATTTTAACGGATGACAATTGTTAACTTACTTAATAGGTTTGACATCATAATAAGTGATGGTGTTAACTGTCTTTCCAGTAATTCCGCTGCACCTCATATATTTTTTCTTCTAAAAACCAGGTACTCCCGTGATCGGACTACGTTCCTTGAATACGTGTGACGATTTAAAAAAAGTGATATACGATAACTGTAAATATTGATGAGTTTTCAGGTACTCCTGTGACCGAGGTGCTCTAGGAAAGTTCATTGGATATATTTCGCTAAAATACCACATGGATGGACTACCCTTTGAGTATATCTACGGGAGTTCAGCTGCCTCTGCGATCGGGTTACGCTGATGGAATCACGTAAGAGATATGTGATAGTCATATTTGGTGAATATTCATGGCTTTTTAACATAATATTTGACGCGAAATGTATATTTCTAAATTTCTGGACGCTCCGCGGACCGGATGACGCTCATGAAATTACACTGATGATAATTTAATAGATTGAATATTTTACTCTCTAAAGTTCCTTATTATAATTGTTATGGTCATAGCATACTGCTGGCCTAGCTGCGTAATGTAAGCGCGGACTGCTGTCTGTATGGACGGAGCGGCTGTACGCACCGAACGCAACCTAATTGACAGGACAGCGCTTCCGGATAGAACGAGTTTGTTGAAAGAAAAAAAAGAAGAAGAAGTTAGAGATAACTGACATTTTGTTCGTCTCCTTTGAGCGCCAAGTGGACGTGTGTAGTGTGAGCCTCAATAAATTCACTATTTTCGTGCCGCCTATAAGCGTCCTACTTATATACGGCCAAGGAAGCCAAATCCAGTTGGCATCAAAAGAAAGTGTGAATGCGATTCCGGTGGAATTAGATAACTGTAAGTTCAGTCATTGCAAGAAAAAGTAGCTTGCAGCATGGCGGCCGCGTGGGCCTTGTATGGATGTGTATTTTGATTACCTTTCCTCCCTGTTAGTTCTAGAAGAAACTCGAGTACCTGGGGAAAAGAACTGCACGATTGTAGCCAGAAAAAATACACCGACCGCTATACCGATACTCCGAACGGCAATTTGCTGTGTGGACGTCACGTGGCTGGGAACCAGATAAAAGTGTTAGTAGTTCTCCTCCAGAGATCGAAGAGGGCTCCTGAAGGATGTCCAATCTCCAATCCAGAAATTAAACAAGGTAACCTCCCCCACATGCCCACCGCGAATGCCAATCTTTACTCATAACGGGACAGCTATAACGGCATCGCAGTAGGCCCCAGAAACAACTGGAAAGACGATGTACTCGGAAGTAGAATAAATAATTGTTCAAGCTGGCTTGAAAACATTCAGTTATCTGAACATGGAGAGGATATCCACATAAATGAGAGGAGGTTTGAGATATATTAAGGATAAAGTGCACTAGATTATGAGATTTTGATACCTAGTTTCACGCGGGACATTTGCTCCGACATATCAATTCAAGTTAGAGAAAGGACTGAAGTCCACGAAATCTTTAAGAAAACATACTTACAAAATATGTGCATGTAATATAGGTATAGGTAGCTTTGTGTACCGAATCGAAAACAACACGCAGGACTGGGATTTGCACGCTTATTTTGATTAAAATGAACTAATGTATAAAGCCCCGTAAATGAATCTAAACTTTGAATCAAAGTCAATCTCCATTGGAATCAAGTTATAAGTAAAATACGACACAAAAAGTTTTTTCAGCAAAAAAAATTGTACAAAAGAAATTGTATCAGCACCTCCCAACAACCATAATTTTTACCTTTAACTTGAAGTTTTCTATTAGTTTCTATTAAATATGTTTACAGCTTTCAATCATAAATTACTTTCATTGTGTACAAAAAATACATTGCGCGAGTATGTATTTAAGGGTTAAATCAAATGTTGATATTTTTTTTTTTTTTTTTTTTTATATTATTAAGCCAAGCTCAGGGGATACCCTATGATGCAAAGCACAGCATGGCAGGAAGGAGATATGGAAAGGATTAGGGGATATGAGGAAAGTGGCGGAGGTGCCGATGTATGTCGCCCTTAAACTTCCGCAGATTGTATGCCGGAGGAAAAACAGAAGATGGTAAGCTGTTCCACATTCGCACTGTTCGGGATAAAAAAGCATCTCTGAATTTTACTGTACGGCCGAAAGTAATTTGAAGGGTTAAAGGATGTGCGCGGTTTGCAGCGCGAGTATTGCGTGCAGGAATCATTCTACAAGGGATTAGACTAAATATTTCATTAGAACATTGACCATGCATATAGCGATAAAGGAGCGAAAGGCATCCAACATTGCGGCGGTGCTCGAGTGAGTCGATATGACAAGCTATTGCCAAATCGCCAATGAGCTTGAAGGCTCTCTTTTGGACAATATCCAATGAAGCTAAGGCTGTGCGACCAGCCCCGGCCCATATATGGGAGTTGTATTCCATTCTAGGTCTAATGTAGGACTTGTAGAGGAGCGCTAGATTTGACGGGCTGAAATATTTCTTACACCTTTTCAGAAATCCAAGACATTTCGATTACCTAAATTGCTTTACTTTATTCTACTCAAGGTGATATCAAAACTACAGATTTGAGGAGAGATTTGCAGAAATTGCTTTAATATACCTCATATTTCTCTTAATGGTGCTTTTTTAAATATTAGTCATTTTTTCCACTTTTCCACTCTTTGTTTTTTTACTTAGACACTGGGAAGAGCTATATCAAGACTCATTATTAGCTGTAGTTTAATTCCTGTTGGTGCCCCTTGTCGAGTCTGTCTTTGCAATTTTAATTAACAATATTTTTGCCGGTTGAAAAATAAATCTTGGCTTTAAGGTTGAGTCTAAAAATTAGTTTCTTATCAGTGGCAGAAAAACTTCGGTAGCAGATATATGAAGGACAGCACAAACAGTCATCATATACAATAGCGCAACCAGGATTTGGTTGGGGGAGGGCGGGTTATATTGCCTCACACCGTGCTCCTGTGGAGAGTGCGGGATCTGGTTTTAATCGTATTAAATTGAACGGAACACAATGTATTATTGTTATATGTATATGAATTTCTCTTTGAACTTATTGAGAGAGTTTTATTTACACAAGCAATTATACACCACATTAAAGATTCTCAATAAAAATGCTAATTTTGAAGTAACTTTTAACCTTATTTTTTCAAACGATGATTAACACAATAAAAATTCGAATTGTATTTTGGAAAAAAAAAGAATCGAGGTTTATCCCATGATGGCCAAAGAAAAACTTCTCGAGGTTTGGGTTTATCGCGTCAAGGTTCCCACGAAAAGCTTCAAAAGGCTTTTTTATCTTCTTATTGCTTTCTCAAGATGTTTGAAAAAAACGTACGTGAGGGAATGGCAAACAAGTTTTGAGTGCACCAAGAAAATTGAAATACGATATAGAATTGTGCTCGACACTTGCTTAGTACAATGTACTTTGGTAATTTAGAATTGAAGTCATCCGAAAAAGATTTTGGTGTCTTCTCACTCGCAAAATAATCGTGTAAGGCGTACTTAGAAATAAACATACATACTTATTAGTTTAACGCAATTTTTAGTAGTTATCAAAACCTCCCACTATTCTCTCATGGGGTTATTTCACATCATGACTGTTAATCACCCACTGTGTGGGTGAATATCAATTTCTTATTTAAATTTTTTATTTTATTTTATCGAACTTTGTAATAATACATAGATTACATTTTATTCCTGATTTACAAATTACGTTTAAAACAAGTTGGAAAGTTAGAATTGGTCTAAGACTAAATCTTATGGTTACCCTAGATGAAAGCCCGTATATAATTTCGCACGGTCACCTCTCTGTGCAAGTATGATTGTTGTTTTTCGAATATATTTCTAGAACGGTTCATGGGACAATAAAACTGATTATAACCAATTTTATAGGATTTCACATTCTGAAGAACTTTTTGGTACATCAAAACCGTCTAGAACTGATCGTTTTCACAGTATATGTAAAAAAAAAACTAAATTTTTATATGGCAACACCAAGAAAGAGTTGTTCAATTTAACCCATTTTTAAAATTATATTTAATATTTTTATGAAAACGTCGTGTACAAAATTGCAAAATTGCAAATATATAGTGAAACACGAAATTTTAGTATGACAACTCCAAGAAGGATTTTTTAAAAGCCCGTTTAGAAAACTTCAGCCCTCAAAGTAAACGCGCTCTCGAGTTATCGTGCACACAGCCCGACGGACGGACAGACGGACATATAAAAATCAACATAACTTTTAATATTATGATTGGGTATCCAACTCATTTTGTTCCATTAGCATTATTTCTGTGCGTTACAAACGGAATGACAAATTTAGTGTACCTTATCATCTAGTTTTGTTCAAGAAAGAATTTTTTGGGATTCTCCGGTATATAGCAAAAGCTAAAAAATGTTCTAATTTGTTATTTCATCACACAACTCATTAATTTTTGGTGACATGTTTCAAGTCTTGGTTTGACTCATCAACAGGTTTCAAATAGCGAAATTGGGTGATTTGAAAAACAAATAAAAAAATGAAAAAAAGAAGAAAGAAATGAAAAGTTTGAGAAAAGTAGAAAAAACATTTTTTTTATTTATTAAAAAAATGTAAAAATTTCTTTTAAAGAAGCAGATTCATTCGAAGCGAATCGAACCTGTATACGCCACGCAGTGGGCTGAAAAATAATTTTTTCCTCATATAATTCACACCCAGAATTTATTCTGAGTTTATATGAGAAGAGATCAGTTTGATCTATTTTCAAGCGTCTGCAGCAGGCAGAAAACCAAGCTGCACCGATGAGTGGAAGCTTTTCTGCTGACACGAAATGCTTCTTCTTCTTCCTTTTTCTTCTTTATTTTTCAGCCCACTGCGTGGCGTATACAGGTTCGATTCGCTTCGAATGAATCTGCTTCTTTAAAAGAAATTTTTACATTTTTTTAATAAATAAAAAAATTATTTTTTCTATTTTTCTCAAACTTTTCATTTCTTTCTTTTTTTTCATTTTTTCATTTGTTTTTCAAATCACCCAATTTCGCTATTTGGGACCTGTTGATGAGTCAAACCAAGACTTGAAACTTGTCACCAAAAATTAATGAATTGTGTGATGAAATAACAAATTAGAGCATTTATAGCTTTTGCTATATACCGGAGAATCCCAAAAAATTCTTTCTTGAACAAAATTAAGTTTAACCCGGTAAAAAGTCCAAAAGAGTAATCTTTTTATTTACCTATCATCTAGGGTATAAAACGAACCTGCTGGTGGTAAAGGGTACGTTCGGTCACCCCCCGCCGACGGTACGCCACAGCTCATGTATAACTTTTAGTGGGCTTTGTAAATGAAATGCAACCAACTCTGGTTTACAGTCATGACTGGGCTCTTTCCTCCGTCCTTTGGACTTCTTTTACACTCTTCCTACCAAATCCGTTAATTTTTCATTGTGTTCATGTTCATCTATAGCTCGTGTAATGCTAATCATGCCACAACATTCTCTTGTGCGTTCTAAACCCTGACATATAATAAGAATGGACTGAGCCATCCTATCTAATTCCTACAGTCAAAAACGGCACAAATTTTGGCTAGAATCTATTTGTCTCTTTCAAGCTCAAAATGTACACTGAACTGTAACCAATTTGGGAAACAGTACGGCTGTATTCAGACAAATATATTATTTTTATACGTCTATCTCTTACAAGCTCAATGAAAATTGATAACAAATCTGCAGAGGAGCACATTTTTCAGTATAATATTGAAAATTAATTTTTGTACTAATTAAAACAAGTTTAACTTCCTAAATAATTTTAATTTGATGCAATACTATTTTACAACATTTTTAGTGTTTCCATTCGACAAATAATAATAAATTATGAATCGGTGTGCAATTGTACGAAATAAAGGGTTTCCACAGCCTGTTCAATATTTGAGCCATTTTTAAAGCAAGAACGCTGGGGCCATTCTTATTATATGTATGTCAGTGGTTCTTAAGCTGAGATTATCTAAAAATTTCTGATCTATGTATCCTCAGCACTTCCTTTGCTTTAAAAATTGCTTGAAGTTAAGGAATGGGTAGTTAATTTTATCATGGTCGCCTAATAAAGAAAGCTGTATGAGAGAATAAGCTTCTATCGAGGGGAGGGGGCAAAAATCGACAGCATCTGGCCCTGTTTGAGCCTTCAGGCACATATTGCTAAGTAGGTACGTCTAGGTAGTGTAATTATATATCCGCGCGACCTCCGAACCTCTTTTGTCTGTGCAATTTGTTTTATCTCCCGTTTTAGTTTTGCACTTGTGTTCCCATGAAAATTTAATTTCCAATTAAAGGTAGGTGTTTTACCGTTACCGTGGCGGGAACGCCAAACCATTCGAAAACAAACCATATTCTCTCACTCTAAAGGACAACATAAAACTGGAAAATTCCACCACAAAACGAAAAATGGAGGAGTGGATGGGAAATTTTCTTGAACTCAACAGATTTATGAGTTCAGGTATGTCGTCTGTCTTGCTATGCAGTCTGCTGGGGAGCTTGTCTCACCTGAACCCCATATGCTTTACATGTTTTGTTCACAATATATATGTATGTAGAAATGTATGTGCCTGAAACCACAGCTACATTACATATTTGTATATATGTATGTAGGAGGACTTGACGATGGAATCATGTAAATTCGACTTAGATTCCTACGTTATCCCCGCTATCCTTGATTCAAGTGAAAAGATTTTACATTTTGGGAGTAGGTACAAATCCAAGTGTAGTTCCGTGCCAAAATAAAACAGGTCGCAAATACTCTTCAGGGATTAGTAATTTCGTTGTAAAGTATTTAACTAGTGAAGTTCTTTTGGCAAATTTCCACAGCATGTGCCATAAGCTGAGGCTTGTGGCAGAGGAAGCTCAATTGAATCGTAAACAGCTTGAAGATTTATTGGCTGAGATAAATTTATTTTCTCTAGTAGTGCTTTCTTGAGGAAACAAATGTCTGCGCGATAGGAATGACATTGTTAATTTGATTTGTTCGATTGTGTAATATTTATGTTGGCTTCAAATTTAATTTCATCTATTGTAGCATGTCATTTATCGTTGTTTGCTGATGTTCAGTTTTGTAAATTTTAAGGAGAATATGTTCTATAGAAAAAAAATTGTAAACTTAACTTTTTAGTGATTCATAAAGTATATCGTACATATAGGGTTATGTATGCAATAGCATTTCGGGTAAATGGCCTCCATGGCTTTTCATGGTCATACGCATTCTTTTGTTGAAATTTTCCATGTCAGTTTTGCATAAATGTGGTCCAATTTCGTTGATTCAAAGCTCAATTTCATTTCCTCCTTCAAGGCGTTGCTGGTCGTGAGTTTATTGGCATTAAACTTAGACTGCAAAGAAATAAGTCCTACGGCGTTAAGTCACATGATCTGGGCGGTCAATTCTGTTCATGATGCTATACGATCAAAAAATGAAAATTATTAAAAACATTCCAAAAAAGAGCAAGTGCAAGGTCGGTGTCATCTATTTCCAGGAGTCGCTCGTGGACATGGATGACGAAACGTTGTACAACAAATGGGGCACCACTTTTCACCGTTGTGGTATTAGTTTAGCCACCGCGGCACTTTAGTACGGTATTAACATGTTTTAGTATAAAGCGGTGTGGATGATGAGTTCTATTTAACATGGGTACTGTTGCTTTTTTTTAGTTTAGTTTTTGTTAAAAAGTTTTTTGTCTATCCCGTCCAAGTTATATGTACCTACTTATATATTAAACTCTAAATATTGACAATAAACTACTCAGGCTGGAGTATAAATCCATGAAAACAATGTAAATTGAACGCTAACGTTGAGGAAATTAATCAGCATCACCATATAATTTGAAGAGCGAAATTATAAACCACGAGCCCTCAGCCTCAACAGAAGTGGTGGTGGATCTCTTGTTTTAAAGCGATGAGATAGCTTTTGGTTCCCAAGCGAAGATATTGTCGACATCCTTATTCAATGCAATCTCGTTTAACACATGCGTCATTCCCTCTGGTGTCAGTAAGGAGTAAACAAAATCAAGGGTACTGTCATCAGCGAAACTATGAATGAGATTGAAAGTAAGAGAAAGCAGATAATTAATAAAAATTAAGAACAGAGACGGATAGATAACAGAGCCCTTCGACACAGCGGCTGTTGTACCTCAGGTTCCCAACGCCCCGGATCATAACCATTAGATCAATATATCGCCCTATGCAATATATCGATGTATCACAATCTAACCCTGAAAACTTAAATTGAAATTATTTAATTCAATCTCAGTCGCATTTAAAATTCATACTACCTTGTTATAAGAAAATGCTATGCATAAATTGCAATTTATTATCAGAGACACATTCTCGCGATATACATACATACAGTGTATACTTCTTTTTCCTTTCCGTATATACCTAGTTCTTTAAAGTTAATTGCATGTACATACATACAACTATTATCGCCCTCTTAAAATTAATATTCGAAGACGGGCGCACAATTGCATATCAGATGGCATCAGATACAAAAAATACAGCAAGACTTTTGGCGTAGATGGAACACAGAATACCTGAGCCGATTACAACAGCGTCCAAAATGGCTCAAACAGAGTCCCAATAATAAGGAAGGCATGCTAGTATTACTATAAGATGAAAGATTACCTCCAACGAAGAGGCTATTGGGAAGAATTACTGAATTACATCCTGGGAATGATGGATTGGTTCGGGTTGTAACCTTAAAATGCAAGGATTGCACTCTAAAAAGACCAATCACCAAAAATTGCATATTACCTATACATAGAAGATAATAACAATTTGTACGAATGTAAAGAACATAATTAACAAATACATAAGTTACCCTAGATTGTAATAAAATACGTATATTAATAGATATCACTTAGATCCGATTAAAAATGACTCAAAACTAATAATTATAAGAATACTTATAATAACCAAATAATATTAATAATAATGAACCTTCATTTATTAGCTTCAACCATGATGCCGCTTTGTTGCTTCCTGCTCATACTTACTGCCAGAATGTCCCAAGCAATTATCGCATACGATTGCAGCCATGACAACATTAATATAACGTCAATGTCCCTTGTTACGATAGGAGAATGATGTTAAAGAAATAAAATCTGAGCTTCTACAATTGAGTGACGTTGATTCAATTAAAACATTCCAATTCAAAATCAATAAATCAATATTATTCAAACAATATTGCATTGTGGCATGTTTAGCCACCTATCTTTAGTTTCTAGTGGGTTATCCACGTACTTAATGGAAATTACATATGAAGAATGTCTTTCACTTCACAAATACGGAACATATAAGTTAAATGGAGAAAGAACAATTGCAGAAATAAAACCAAACAGTATACTAGTAGCTATTCAGCGATTGTAGCCGATACACTTACTAGCGAAGGTACTTGCTATGGAGTACCCTATTCCGTGGGTACGAATTCATGGACCAACGTTAGAGTCAATCAAGAAATAACAATAACAATTGCAGATTATACAAGCACCGTGCTATTGCAAGAAGGCAAAATTCTGATTAGAAACAATATTCCTTGTCCCTATTTTGATAGAAAATGTATTGATCCGGAATTTGGAATGACATTCTGAGAATTAATAACAAATAATTCCTGTGAAACTATCAAACATGATGTGATTTGGCGAGGAAAGGCAATGAAGATCCGCAACCTTGACCAAAATAAACACCAACTCGAATACCAACATCATGTATACGGTACAAACAGAAGACATTGTATTTGTATTGGAAGTGAGGAAGGTAATTTCAGTTTGTCGTGTCTATGGATATCAAACTGAACATCCAAGATTGATTATTGTACCCAAGGTAGGAACAGAGTATTGGTTCACCACAAAACCAGCTGACGCGAACAATTTAGATCTACTGACCTACGTAAACTCAAAATGTGTATACACGGAAAGATATTGGAAGGCCCAAATCGAGAAACTGTGTAAAAATCTGATGTTAAGGAGATGTGAACTGGAAACTGAAGTATTGTGAACACAACTAAGTATTGCGGGACAAAATCCGGATGCATTTGCCTTATTATATATGAAAGAATTAGGTCATACAGCAATCCCACGTGGAGAGCTCTTATACATAATTAAATGTCAGCCAGTAGAAGTCTATGTGCGTAATACCGACAAATGCTATAACGAATTGCCAATAACCTATGCAAACAATTCAGCATTTATGACGCCTAGAACACATAAGACACACAGCAAAGACTGGGCCACGAAATACCATGTTCATCACTGACTTTTCCAGGGTACCATATCTTAGGAGAATGGTGTGGACTATCACCAACATTACAAGAGATTAAAACGGCAAAAGAATTAGAACCATCTACAAATTCTAACGATTGGGCCTATGAAGACCCTGGTAATCTCATGAAAGCAGGAATATATTCTTCAGAAGCATTAGGGGACTTGCGAAGGCAAATTATGTTTCCAGCAGAGCGTGAAGCTATAAACAACATTATGACTCATAGATTACTGGGTTCCGGCATTGATCACCAAAACATAAACATGGTAAACGTATTAACACCATATGACCTAAATTCACTTAAAGATAAGGTTAGCAATATCATCCAAGAAATCGGAAGTATCTACCTTATTATCATAGGAACGTACGCCATAATACGACTCCTCAAGCTATTTGTAACAACTACAGTAAATGCGAAAAAAATGCACGCTATGTACGGCTGGAATTGGCGGCTCGCAGCAGCATCATGGAATATCATGACCAGCCATGTACTGCACCAACAGCAAACAGTACAACAAAGCTATGCAGTACTAACATCAGTGATTACACACCTGAGAGATCCAATTCCACAATCGAATACCTCTGATAAGGCAGCAATGCAGGAAAGTTTAAGAGAGTTAGGCTATATTAAGCGAACGTCAAAAATATATTCAGCACTTGGTGAAAATATTTAATACAACACTCACTTCTCTCCTCGCCTCTTTCAAATTTCCATATTTTCCAACCTCATAGCATTTAGGCGAGTATAGGCGCCTTAAAACCTTAACTACATTGGTTTATTTGGAGGAAATGCCATTAAACCCAAAATGTAGAATTAATTTTTTTTTATTTTAATTATAGATTGAAATGAAGACATTTCAAGGCGAGCAGAATGTTGCGAAACCATATCAAATACTACAGGTTGCATTCTGGGTCACTGCAGCGTCAGCGACGCAGCGACGATTTCATGAACCGCGGTCATCGACCAGGGAGCACCGCAGCTAGGAACAAATCGCTGACAATACTTTAATTATTGAATGTAAAATATTTTTGGTAATCGTAATTAATTTTTTTATAAATTGACGAGTCTGGTAAAACCTTTCGAGTCGTGTACACCTTTTTCTATACTAAATAAAATTCTTTTAATAACCATTCCAATATTGTCGGATTTTTATTCCTTTATTTTTTTCAATTTTTATTTTATTTTACCATCCCAACCACTTACACCAACTATCGCGTGGCGTTACTCATGACATCTGTTAACTCCTTCGCATGGCTTATTAGTGGGTGTAGCTTTCTCATGTTTAGTTAGACCAGCATATCTGATAGAGTATCCAAAGTGTCACTAATTTCTCGTAGTTGGAGAATCATCATCGTAATTATTTCATTCAGCTCTAGTCTAAGTTGTAATGCGGTTAGCTCTTTGCTTTCATTTCTCTGAACTTTGATAATAGCTGAAATCTTATTCTTCAACTCTTCTCATTCTATTGTAGCCTGAGCCTGCGATACGTTAAATAGGTCCAGGGTTGATTTTACGACAGTAGTCTGTTTTTTGAGAAGGTTAAACGTCCAGTTCTCTTTTCCGTTTATCTCGTCCAGTGATGCACGTATTTCCTCTGAGTCAGCGTGATCCATCGTTCCAAACAGGGTCTTGAATATTGAACCTATTCCATCAAAGAAGGAACGTTTTTTGCGACGAACTTTTTCTTCTTCGTGTGTATGATGAGCTAGCTCCTCATGTTGTCGTCTGGTTGTAGCTATTCAGCTTCTTACCTCCTTGGCTGCTACCTCGCATATGACTATTCCGGAATAACTGGTCTCGGCACATAGTCGCGTGATAACACTGCTACAGTTATGGGCGAATACAAGCGCCTCTGATAAATCAGATACCTCTAGTTTCGAAAATATGTTCCAATGCTAGGTATAAAAGTTGACCTTCCCTAGTTGCTCAAATAATACTCCTGAATTTGCTATTGGCTGTGTGTTGTAACCCGCATTTTCTGCGCCTATATAGCTGCTATAGTTTCCGACTACTACTATAACCTCTTTCTACAATAAATTATTGGCAACCTCCTTATTTCATTTACTTACTCGCAAGGTGTATTTTTATATTAATTACTCTATTTGAGTTCTACCCAAATCTTTGGTTCCTATATTTTCTTTTTCTCTTTTTTTTTAAATGCTTACTCCACCACTCTCGCCTTACCTTTTGCTAATCTCGGTTTCTTATCAGCTCAACCTAAATGAATAGAAAAAAAACTGCTGTGCCCTTAGTTCGTATTTCGTCTATGGTTTGGTGGGCTTATGGAGATGTCGTGGTATTGTCGTTCCATAAATCACCACCTTTATAAATGCTGGGCTTTCTCTCGAGCGAAAGCTCGATGATTTTGAATCTTCGGGTATTTCTAAATGCCAAAATTTAGTGAGAAAATAATAATGCTTCAGCTTCTCTAATTCAGTGTCTTTAATAACAGGTTTTTAAATCCTTCTTGGAGCACATAACACATTCGCAAAATTCTCGTTAAGTAAATAATTGAACGAACTAAATTCACCGTTTTAACAAAGGATTAACAAACAAATTATCTGTTTTGAATAAACAATTCATACAACATTCTTTAGGTATTTTATAATATTTTTAAATAAAAACTTCTTCTTTCCGTTCTTCAAATTATTTCTCTTCGAACTCACATACATTTTTTTGTATTTCTTATATACTTTTTTTTACATTAAATATCAGGGCCTACTTCCTACAAAAAATCGTTAACGTAACCAGTTTTTTAAACATTCAAGGAAAAGGAAACAACAAGTGTTGTAGTAGAAATTAAGATTTTTAGTGACAGAAGGACGCCACATGCGAGGTAATTGTTTAGCAATCGCTGATTATTATGCCAGAATGTGTTCTTGGCTGTTGGAAGAATTTTCGTACATTGAGCCATAACAGAAGAGTACATCTTCCACAGCGAAAGGTAAAGTCTTACTTAGGAACAATTGAAAGCACTCAGGGCTGACGCATTAAGTTGAGCCTAAGAGGAGAGGGGCTATTAGAAATTCCAGTGAGAGATGATGAGGATTTAGTGTGTATGGCGTAAGAGATCAGCCCAGGAGTGTATTGTGGGAATGCTATAATTAAGCCACGAAATGGTAAAGTGTGGATAGGCTTTATTAACGCAGGAAGGGAGCCAGTTAAACTAATGAATTTCAGGCCGGGGCTCCAAAAATCGAATAAGTATACTATGCATCCACTAGGACGCAATAAGGGTAAGATTGAGAATCGCCAACAACGGCTCAAGCCAATGAAGGAATCACTACTGCTGGGAAAAGACCTTAACTTAAAAAGGGAAGCAGTGACCCATATTTGCTACGAATACAGTGATATCTTTCATTTGCCAGGCGATAAATTGACATACACCCCAACGAAGACCTTTAAGTTACCGATAATGGCTAACACAGCCCCCACACATATAAAGCAATATCGCATGCCAGAAGCCCATTGAGAAGAGTGTCAGGAACAACTCAAAAAATTAGTCGAGGGCAATATCATCGAACCTAGTGACAGTCCATTTAATTTCCCTGTACTTCTAATTCCCAAGAAAAGAGTAGATGACACCGGTAGAAGGAAGTATCGGCTATGTGTAGATTTCAGAGAAATAAAAAGTCTGTATCCCTTTTTCTTATTCCTTTCCCCGAATTGAGAACATTTTAGATCATTTGGGTCACTCTAGATACTTCACCACGTTAGATTTAGCTAACGTGTCCCACCAAGTATTAATCGACCCAAAAGACAAGGAAAAAACGGCGGTTAGTACCAATTTTATTCATTTTTATTATAAACGATTGTCTATTGAATGGAATTCTAACGGGACTTCAAGGAATTAAATGGTTTATATATCTCGATGTTGTGGTGAAATTTGCTAAAAGTTTGAACGAACATAACAGCAAATTAAGAGAAGTTTTTCAACGCTTTAGAGAACACAACCTAAAGTTGCAGCCTTCAAAAGGTCAGTTTTTAAGGAAAGAGGTGGTGTATCTGGGCCATATTTGCTCAGAACAATAGGTAAAGCCTGATAAGCGGTTAGTAGTGCAGAATTTTCCAAAACCAAAAGCTGTTCGCCAGGTCTATTCTTTTCTGGGGCTCGCCAATTATTATCGGAAATATGCTCCGAATTTTGCAAAAATAATGGCACCCATTATAAAGGTTAAGTTCACATGGGGACTCGAGTGTGAAAAGGTTTTCAGTCGTGTCAGGAAATTCTTAGTTTTCAAAGTGAGGGACACTACCTGGCGTATGCACAGACTCCACCAAAAACTATCGGAGTATGAGTTTGAAATTATATATAAAACTGGAATGGAAAATGGTAATGCCGTCGCCCTAAACAGAGTTCCAAGAAACTTCGAAGAGCCTGAGTCATATCATAACAAGGGGTACCCATGTGTTGCAATAACCCGCGCTCAGGCTAGGGAACAGAAAGAAACGGGACAACAAGAACAAATACCGTTGCGAGATTCTAAAGACGAAGGTAACAGCGTTGAAGGGACTGACATAATAAACGAAGAGGAACTGAAGAAATAAGAAGCGAAGCTGGTTACCAGTCCAAAAGAAATGGAGCTGATTTTAAGAGATTACCATGACTCTAGGTTTGGAGGACACTTTTATATATTTCGTTAAAAAAACACTGGTTCCTTTTAAATTGATTTTAATTATAATTTATTCAAACGTACTCTATATAAGTTTAATTGGTAGCAACCGTACACTAGAAATTCTAGATTAAGACTGAGCCTCACTCTGCTCTATAAACATACATTTCAATACATCAAATTAGGCAATTCTAGACAAATATATATTCAACTACACACATGTTTAAACTAAATTCTAATTGACTGAGTTACCAGTGTAGTTTTCCAGTAATCTTTTGACACTCTCCGGGCACCGAAAATCAATTCATTTCAATAGGATAAAGTCGTTGGACGGGCCGCTTGAATTTTGTTCCATTGGAGAGACGAATTAGACAGGAGCGAATTTTTCCATCACGACACGGATATACCTCTTCGATTATAGCCATTTTCCAAAAAAATTTCGGCAATGCGGGATCATGCATTATTACCAGATCACCTGGTTTCGCAACGGTTGAGAAGTTTTCCTTGATGACATGATGAGCAGAACGGAGTTGCTGTAAATACTCATTGTGCCAACGTCTTCGAAATTGGTTAAGTGCTCTAAGTCGTTGCTTCCACTGAAAGCGTAAGTCTTGGCCGGAAAAATCCCTTTCTTCTTTATTGTCATAAGGAAAAGGTAACGAGGTTAGTGCGGCAGATTGCAAAAAGTGAGCCGGAGTAAGCGGTGACAGTTTATGAGGGTCTCCGCCCAAAAAAGTTAGTGGTCTTTCGTTGACGAAGCTTTCCACATCAACAAGCAATGTCCGCAATTGATCGTCATTAAGTGAAGATCTTCGAATAACAGCCTTCAAAGCTGACTTTACGACACCTACGAGTCTCTCCCAAAATCCTCCGCACCAAGGGGCTCGTTCCACAATAAACTTCCAACTAATGCCGAGATTGCTTACAATACCATGGAGCCTTTCTTTATCAATGAATTTGTCAAGTTTGCGGAATTCCAAGGATGTCTTTTTGAACGTTTTTGCGTTGTCTGAGTATACCACTCGAGTAATTCCTCGGCACGCCATGAATCTTCGGAAACCTAATAAGCAGCTTTCAGTTGCAAATAAAATGATGTATACCTTCTGCCGCACATCATCAGAATTCGTCGTATATAACGGTCCAGCAAAATCTAAGCCAGTTACTTCAAATGGTCGCGATTGCAAGAACCTATCGCGGGGAAGAGGAGCAAAAGGCTGTTGCTTAGGTTTGCTCTTCAGAATTCTGCATACTGTACACTATTGCATGATTGTCCTAATCAGCTGTCTTCCTTGTGGGATCCAGAATTTCTGTCGAAGACGGGAAAGGACCAGTGAGCTTCCCCGTGAAACATTTTTTCGTGTACGTTCATTACTAGTAATGAAGTAAGATGAGACGATTTCGGCAAGATAATTGGGTGAGCCCTTTCGACATAATTTAGTAATTGCAACCGTCCTGCAACTCGTAAAAGGCCAGCCTCGTCTAGAAAGGGATTCAAAGTTATTAATTTCGAATTACAAGGAATACCTTTTCCATTTCGAAGCGATGAAATTTCGTTTTTAAAGTAATCTATTTGAACAATCTCGATCCAATGTTTTTCTGCTCGATAAATTTCGGCTGAATTAACATACGTTTAGGATTGCCCCGAAGTAAGGACATATAGCGGAAAACATATGCTGTTGTTCGCAAAAGCTTAGTCCAAGAGCTGAAGTCCTTGACTGATACTATAGGCTTTAAATCAGTTTCGATGGATTGCATATCTACATCAATATCTTTCGCAGTTAGAAGACAAGCGGTACCTGGATATGATTCAATCGCGTCGATATTTAAATGCTTATCAGGCCAGTTCTCTTCAACTTCTGAGAGCCAATCTGGTCCATGCAGACATAAAGAAGAATTGAGCAGTGTTTTCGCATTGATACTCCTTGTAATCATATCGGCAGGATTTTCAGTATACCCGGGCAATATTTCCAATAGGCAGCGGATGTCAAACTTCGAATTTCTCTAACTCTATTCTGAACATATGGCTTCCATTTATTTTTGTTACCCTTAATCCAATAAAGGGTTATCTTAGAATCGCTCCAGAGCCAAACTTCAGGAATACGTAATTTAAAGCTCTGGCGCAGATAGTCCGCTAAACGGGAAGCAATGAGGGCTGCAGTTAGTTCCAACTTCGGAAGAGTTATCTCCTTGCTTCCCTATTCCTTTATGGGCGCGATTCAGTTTTTTGAGCAAAGATATTGTGTCGATATTGTACAATTTGTTGACCTCTCTGATGTATGCCACGGCTCCGAACTCAAGTAGGCTAGAGTCGGCAAAAATATGGAGCTGCCTGCTAATTCCTTCAATACCACCAACATAGCGTGGGATTGTCATTTCGTTTAATTTAAAAAGATCTTCACAACATGAGCTCGCAAGGTTCATTATTTCGATTGGCAAACGCTCATTCCAATCCACTTTCATACGCCAAAGATTTTGAAAAATTATTTTTAACCGTACAGTAAATGGATCCAACACACCTAAGGGATCATATATTTTGCCAATTACCTTCAGTAAGTTTCATTTGGTGCCTTCTACATATCCCTCTAAAAGCATCTTCGCTGGTTCCAAGTTAACCGCAAGCTCATCAGAAGATTCGAAGATTGTCGTAATTGGTATTCCACTTTCGAAGTACCATAGATATTTCCTTCATGATCAAGCTCGCATTGCGATATATTTCCTGTGCAATTTCCTCACTATCTACACTTTTTACAAGATCGTCCATATAAAAGCTTTCTTGAAGTAGGGTACATACTTCAGGGAAACGGTTCTTTTCATTTTCAGATGTTCGTTAATAGCAGCTCCCAGCAAAAATTGGCTTGAGTTGACACCAAAGGTAACTTGTGTCATCCAGTAGGTTTGAATTGGCGGAAGTGGAGAATCAGAGTTCAGTTTCTTCTCAGCTTCATCCAAAATAACCTGGAGGAAGGCCTTCTCTATATCGGCAACTAATGCTATTTTTCTACAGCGAAAGTTTAACATTATTTTTAAAATGTCCGGTAATAAATTATCACCAACCTCGAGATGTTCATTTAAGTAAAATTTATTGCAAGCGTGGGCAGATGCATCAGAAACTATGCGCATTCGTAACGATCTGCTGTGTCATCATTTGATACCCTTTGTGCTAGGCTGTTGGTTCTCATCTCCTGCATCGCAACATCATACTCCGTTAAATTTTCTGCCTGTCGCGACAACTTCCGTACCAGCATATTCAATCTCGCACATGCACCTTCTCGATTGTTATCTAACTCGCATTCCATGTTTTTCCAGGAAAGTCAAGCTATAAATATATTTTCCACTCTTCTTACGAAATCACAAAATTGAAAAACATTCTCTCCTTCAGGTTTATTGCTGGTCTTTATTCCCAAAATCTCCAATTCCCAGATTTTCTTAGCCTCGTCAGACGCACAAGTGCTAATTAACGATGTATGACAAGCCGACACAGCTTATTGAAAAACAGAAGAATTTGATGGCCCTTGCAGAGTCCAGCTGAAAATAGTATTAATGGCAACCAGTTTATCTGTAATTCTCTCGTGTTCTCCAGTAGCGAAGTTCCAGTACGTGTACGCACCAACTAAGAGACTGATTCCCTCTTCAAGTTGAACACCAGCCAAGCATGCATCTGCTAGCTGAAGATTTTTATTGAGTATGTCGGATACATTAGAAGCTGATAATACGTCTACAGATATTTCGGGAATCTCGATTGCCTCCAATACAGTTGAATTATTATCGCTGTCGTGCTCACTCTGCGGTTTCACCAACACAACATTACAAATCTTGCTGGGCGCTCTTTTTTCACTTCCAAACGGGGAAAACACATAAATTGTAAGAAACTACCAGTGGCAATTTTAACTTTTGTTCTACGCTGGATTTAACGTACGTCAACTGACTACCGTCATCCATAATGATACGTATGTATGAATTTCTGCTAAAGTTATCCCGGGTTTAGGCTCCAATTTTATATATTTCGTTAATAAAAACACCGGTTCCTTTTAAATTGACCTTAATTATAATTTATTCAAACGTATGTACTCTATATAAGTTTAATTGGTAGCAACTGTACACTAGAAATTCTAGATTGAGACTGAGCCTTACTCTGCTCTATAAAAATACATTTCTATACATCAAATTAGGCAATTCTAGACAAATACATATTCAACTACACACATGTTTAAACTAAATTCTAATTGACTGAGTTACCAGTGTAGTTTTCCAGTAATCTTTTAACAGACACTTTAGAAGGAACATAACGTTCAACAGAGTGAAGCGCTTCTACCACTGGTAGGGAATGTAGGCTGATATAGCTCAGTGTATTAAACGTTGTACAATTGGGAAAAAAAATAAACACGCCAGAGCCATCAAGATGATGCCATTAGTAGTGATGGAAATCGCGGAAAAGACCTTTTGAGAAACTCTATGTGGACTTGGTCGGACTTTTGCATATCAGTAACAAAGGCAACAAGTATATCTTGTCTATAATGGATGATCTGACCGAAACAGCTAGTAACGGATCCAAACTTCACTGGAGAAGCTTTAAAGGCTCTTTGCAAGACGTTGAGGATAAAGATGCTGCAAACAATTGCCTACCATCCCCGGTCCAACGCTATGGAGAGGCAGCATTCTACCCTAGCCAACTATGTATGGAGTTTCGTTGATCGGGAGCCCAGAAACTGGGACAAATATTTGAGAACAGCAGCACATGCGATAACAACACAGTGCATACAGGAACAAAACTTACGCCCATGAAAACTCTGTTTGGATTTGTATCGGAAATCCCCAGTTATTTAAAGCGCCAGCCTGAGCCGGTATACAATACTGATAAGTACCATACAGTATTCCCGTTCGAGTTATAGAAGGCGTTGCAACTAGCAAGGGAAAACTTACTTAAAAGCAAGCTAGTGGCAAAAAAGTACCTTGGCAATTCAGGTAGACCGGAGGTCCTACATATAGGTAATAGAGTTATAGTTAAGGACTTAGCTAGGGCAGGGAAATTAGCATTTTTAAAGGTCCATATGAAGTAATTTACGTTTACAGTCCTGAGAACGTAACTATACTTCAAGGGAAAAAGCTCAAGGGGATTCATACGAATCGTTTGAGAATGTATCATGATTAATTTTAAGGGTAGAGTTTGTTAGTCATAGAAAGACGATAGCCGGAGTGGATTTAAACACGAGAGAATAGTTTTATAATTTTAATATTTTAATTTTTTTTTATTCTTTTTCTTAGTTTCTTTGTTTTTCTTCTTGCAGAACAATGTTCATAGAAGTGGTTAGGTCGAGAGAAAACAAAAAGAAGTTTACGCACAGGCGAAAAGATTGCCAATAGAGAGGAGTAAGTAAGTATATGTGAAAAGAAAAAAAGGGAAGAACGATTGAATTTTTTTTTTTTAAACAAGATAAATGAAATAAGTGAATAAAAAAGAAAAGAATAGAGATTAAAAAAAAATTTAATAAAAAAGGAAGGAAGTAGAGTATTTAAAGAATAATTGAATCAAAAAGAACAAATAGAGAAATTAAAGGAAATGAGAAAATTAAATAAAAGAAAAAAGGACGAATATGAAGTTAAATAATAAGAAATTTTAAAAAGAAAAAAAGAAGGTTTAGACATTGAAAGTAAAGAGAAAGAAAAAAGAGTTAAAGAAATATGGTGTAAGAAAAATAAAGATTTTGAAAAAAAAACTAAAAGGAAAGAAAGGAATTTAAATATATAACAAAGATAAAGATTTCTAAGTAAAGAAAAATTAAGAATATTAGGATTTTCCTAAATTTAGATAGTTACAAAGTAAGGATTAACGTCGCGATGAAGGTGGCAGTAATTTTGATATTCGCTTCATTAGCCTGGATACAAGCAAAGCAAGCAGGTTACAGCATCGAGCCGATACCACAGTCTGGAGTATTGTTGGAGCGTCTCCGCGTGGTCAATTTCTTCCCGAAGCATTGGACTATTCTGTCTAAGTTGCATCTGACCGAAGACTTGAAATTCGTCAGCAACTTCAGCAGCTTGGTCAGCCGATTATGCGATATAACCAATATGGGTGGCGTAGCCAGGTGTAAGCATTTCGGGAGATAGGGAGCTGGGTGGAAAAAATTAAGCGTCAGCATGAGGAGCTTTCACAAGATACCCAGAATGAGGCATCCAGAACAAGCAAACGCTAAATATTTGATGGAGTAGGATCTCTGGCCAAAACGCTGTTTGGAACCGAACGTTACATCTGTGGCGGATTGGCGACGCGTGGCAAAACACCTTGTACGGACACATCACAATTGTTGGGTTTACGCTTAGTTCAGCGAAAATATACATTGTGAACTGGAAAGGTATATACATATATGTATATATAGGCCGCGAATTTAATATGTAAAAATAAAAATAAAAAAATTCAGTTTTTAAGTCAGAATTGAACGAGAACTATTAGAAAAGGATTTTTAGATGTTGTTACGCTGTTCAATATTATTATTATTATAACGTTTGATCTAAAAAGGAACGTAAAGTAGAATCGACTGAAAGATTAACATAAGACGTTCTACATAATAAAGACGATTCTACAGGATACATAGTCTTTCACTAGACGGCTATTTTATGAACAAAATTTAGTTCAAATTTTTCTTTTCTTAGAGTCTACGTATCTAGTTCACCGCAGACTTTCCCAGTCTGACATATTCAGAAGTAACAGATTACGGATATTACAGACTACCGAGGAACTTCCCAGAGTTGTGCTGTTACAGAGGTTTACGCTACACGGTTTTAGAATCAGTGCCTTTCATTATAAACGTTTATTATAACGTGTATTATCGTACACCGGATTTAAGATAGTGCCAAAACCATCATAATATACAATCCAACTTCGACTGTCATAGGGCCAGTTCGAAGTTGAAGCAAGATATTATTACCTCTATAACAAGAGGCTACCACACAGTAGACTTCTCTGTTCCGAGCATCAGAAGGCTCATATATACTAGCATATCGTTTCTTTTTCTTTCATGCATAACCTCAGGTAGATATCGTCAACGTTACGAGGAACTACCTATTGGTGTCACACTTCTGACACCAGGCAGGACTGGGATGATTTGTTTCACAATCTGGTTCATTAACTTACTCGTCATCCACGACCAACTAATAAGTGGTGTAAATCTAATTACCCCATACATCTACTAAAAGATCAAATCACTGCCGTCAAATCTACGTTCGATTTATTTAATGCTTCGATGCTACAGGCAGCAGAAGAGAAAGAAGAACTGCAAAACAGAGTTTCAACCATCATTAAAGAGCAGCAGGGTCAATATCGGGAATTATCCTCGGTGAAACTTAGAATGGAAACTGAGTGAGGTAATTACGCTAATGAGCCTTCACTTAAGAGAAATCAGCGAAATACAAGAAACAATGACGAGCATATTAATCTCCCTAAGCATAGGAAAACTACATCCGCTAATAATTCATGCACGAGAGATGATCAAGATAATGAAGAATGCCACTAGTAAACTGGATTTAGATGAGAAATTCAAGAATTTCCAATTGCTGGTACAAATTGCAAAAGTAAAAGCACTCCAGGTAGGCCCAGAAATCCTGGTCAGGGTAGATATCCGACAATCCCGAAGAGTTGAATTTGTTCTGCATAAGGTACACACGATCCGGATAGCTATAGACGAAGTTGGGTCGTCATGTATGTGGGAATACAAAATCCCCGCCCAAAATATCTAGTTCTGGCAGCACAATTCTCATCGCAGGAGTACCAACCGAGAAACTAAACAAGAAACATTGTGGAGCATTGGAATTGGAACAGACGAAACACGACACTTGCCGCCAGACATCTGACAGAGGAGGAAGCAGCAATTGTCCATCCATCACAAGTGTATTTTCTTTAAAACCACTGTACTCGAGCTTAGTTATTACTTTAATTAATGTGAATTCCATTTTTAAATAATCGGGTTATTATTTTATAACTTCCTAGCTCCTGCACATCCAATAAACCCCATACATGGTGTCAGAAGTGGGATAGGAGCAAAAATTGAATTTACGGGAAAGCAACTAAGGTGTACATTAAGAAAGAAAGAAAACGAGCAAGTAAAAATACAGATAATTGCTGCTTCCATTATTCATACAAAAATAAAGAAGTAAACCGGTGCATACATCAAAGGAAGAAGTTGAAAGTAAACCGGCTAACTACAAGTACGTTCTGGTGTCAAAGTGATAGCGAGGATGAAGTATCACTTTATAAGAATATGGTAGTAGATTTGAGAGAAGCTCTAGAAGAAAAAAATAATACAATACGAGAATGACAGAAAACGCTTGGGAGGCTTGAAAATAAAAAGACTTTAGATAGTTCGCGATATGAGGAAAGACAGTCGTTCGCCAATCCAATGATGGTAGAAGTAAACAAATTATCGCGAATTCTCAAATCCATAACAATAATAAAGACGAAGCCAATCCTTTGAGCACTCAGATAGATCCATTAGTTCAAGGTACTGCTAGTAATTACCATTCTCCATTTTCATTTAGAGATATTGAGGAATCTATGAATTCATTTAGCGGCAGGATAATTATCTTGTAACCAAGTTTGTAAGAGATTTTGAAAATTCTGCTGAAATTTTGGGATGGTCTGAGAAACAGAAAGTGGTATACGGAAAGAGACTTTTAAAAGGGACAGCCTGGCTGTACGATGTCAAGAAAATCTCGACAGCTGGGAAAACTTAAAACAATTCTTACTTGATGACTTTAAAATAAAAGAGAGTAACGCCGAGCTTCACTCGCGATTAAAGAAACGAAGGAAGCTACAAAACGAGACTTATTATGAATATTTTCTCGCTATTAGGGAGTTAGGTAGCAGAGCTAATCTCGATGATGAATCTGTTATAAGATATACCATTGATGGAATAGATGATGAGGAAAGTAATAAAATAATTTTTTATGGGGCAATATCGTTAAGTGAATTCAAGGATCGATTGAAGTTATACAGTCAAATAAAAAGAACAAGACATAAAAGAAAAGAAAGGAGAGTAATACTGAGCATGGAAAAAAGGTAAAATATGGGAAACCGGACAGAACTTTTTGCTATCTTTGTGGGAAACAAGAACATGCTTCTAGAGAATGCCCAACTAAAACATATGGTCCAAAATGTTTCGTGTGCAACCAGTTTGGACATAAGAGTCACGATTGTCCGAAAAAGAAGATAACTAAAGAAGAGAAAAAAATTGATTTTACTAAGGAATGTCAACATGCTAGTCTAACAAGTAATGGTGATATGTCGAAAACTGTTTACCTTGATGGTATCCCTTTTAGCGCTTTCATTGATACTGGAAGCGATCTCAGTTTTATAGACGAAGATAATTATAATTTGCTGAAGAAACAATAACAGGCAAATCAGTTACCTTTCACGGTATTGGTTCGAAACAGCTGTATTCCGAGGGGTCAGTCCAAGTCACTCTCACGGTTGATGGAGACAAGTACATGGAAAGAATACACGTAGTCACAAGAAGGTATTTTGCCGAAAAAGCTAATTTTAGGGAAAACCTTACTTAGTCGAATAGACTTACGCGTCGATCAAGGAGAAGTTTTTATTAAGCCTCCGAAATTAGAGTTAGATGTTTCGATGTCTTACAATATACGAGCATGAACACGATTTAAGTTATATAGCCAACTCTGAACATAAAGAAAGAGTTCAGAGGATTATAAACAATTATAATCCGATGCCTGTAACAAATGGATCCGAGTTCGTTATGAAAATAGTGGTAAAAGATGATATACCGATATTTCAGCTACCTCGACGACTGTCACCATTGGTGAAAGGAGAAGTTGACAAGTAAGTGGCCGAATGGCTAAACGGAGGCATTGATGTGCCCAGCTTTTCGGATATGCAAGTCCGGTAGTAGTAGTAAACAAAAAGGATGGCTCCAAGCGAATATGTATTGACTATCGCCGTCTCAATAAAGTTGTAATATGAGACCACACATCCTCTGCCCCTGATAGAGATCAAGTAGATAAATTAGTATCGGCGAATTTTTTTCGACACTAGATCTCAGGAATGGATTTTTCCATATAAGGCTTGACAAAACTAGTAGGAAATATACTTCCTTTGTGACGCATTCAGGGCAATACGAATTTACGAGAGCCCCGTTTGGTCTATGCACATCACCAACGAATTTCCAACGATACATTAACGAAGTATTCTCAGAATTAATTACAAAGAACAAGGTACTTGTTTATGTAGATGACATTGTGGTCTTTTCAGAAAGCGAAGAAGAGGCCATCACAGATCTATTGGAGGTATTTGACGTCGCGGAGAAGAACAGTCTCGAAATTAAGTAGTCCAAGTGCAGTTTCCTGCAAACTGGTATTAAATACCTTGGGTATTTGATCGAAAAAGGAAAAATATATCCATCTGTTGACAAAGTAAAAGCGGTTGCAAATTTTCCAACACCGAAGTCTCTTAAAAATGTGCAATCATTCCTTGGTCTAACTAGCTACTTCCGCAAATTTATCAGAAAATACGCCATAATAGCAAGACCTCTAAGTGATCTCTTACGAAAAGAGCAAACATTTATATTCAGACATCAACAGATACAGGCCTTTAGTCAACTTAAGGAAGCTTTAACGTCTAAACCAATTTTAGCGATTTACAATCCAAAGGCAGTCACAGAGCTACATACAGATGCTAGCCGACTGGGATATGGTGCCATTTTGCTTCAAAAGGACAGTGAAGATGGTTAGCTACACCCGGTGTATTACCTGAGCAGAAAGACAACACCAGCTGAAGAAAACTACAGCAGCTACATGTTGGAAGTCCTTGCTGTTCTTACTGCTGTTAAAAAATTCAGAGTGTATCTCTTGGGAGTTAAATGTAAAATTGTCACCGACTGTTCTGCATTCACGTGCACTATGCAGAAAAGAGAAATAATACCCAGGGTGGCTAGATGAAACATGTTGACGCTCTCAGTAGAAATCCTGTTATACTAACCATTCAAGAAGATAATCTAGTAGTAAAAATCCAAGCAGCCCAAGGAAAAGACGAAAACATCAAAGCAGTACTTAAAATAATACATACTGAAGAGTTTGAAGATTATTTGGCTGAACGAGGGATCCTTTATAAACTGCGAGATGGTGTAAAACTGTTAGTCGTACCGAGAAGAATGCAGTCGGAGCTAATAAGAAGAATCCATGAACAAGGACATTTTGGAATAAGAAAATTAGAAGCTGTTATAAATGGCAAATATTATGTACCAAATTTAAAAAAAAAGATCAGAGAATGTCTCACTAATTGTATTCCATGCATATTATCAAATAGGAAAGCGCAAAAAGAAGGCTACCTACACTCTATACCGAAAGAATCTCTACCGCTTCAGACTTATCACATTGATCATTTAGGTCCGATGACTGTTACTAAGAAGGGCTACGCGTACATATTAACTATAGTCGACGCTTTCACCAAGTTCGTTTGGTTATATCCGACAAAAACTACGACAACAAGTGAAGTAATAAAGAAATTGGAAAGTCAAAAAATCTTCTAAATTTACACGATACTGTCAACAAGAGCACATTGAGCACGTAACGATCACCACAGGCATTTCTCGCGGTAATGGCCAAGTAGAGAAAATCCACAGCATAGTTATTTCTTTACTAATAAAATTATCCGTGGAGACTGAGGATCAATGGTATAAGCATATGAGTAAAGTTCACAGGTGGGTCAATAGTTCTCACCAGTGGAGTATCAATACAACACCCTTTGAAGTACTCGTAGGTACAAAGATGTGTAACAGTGACGATGTAAATATTACAGAACTTCTCGATGAAGAACTTTTACACCAATTCCAAAACGATTGCGACATGAAACGCCAGGAATCCGTGGAACAAATCCTCAAAGTTCAAACCGAAAATCAAAGAAATTTTAAGAAGCGAAAGAAACAACCTACGAAATATCAAGCAGGTGACTTAGTAGTCATAAAACGAACGCAGTTTGGAACTGGTCTCAAAATTAGTCTGTCGTAGTCCGTAGTACCTTACCGGGTAGTCAAAAGCAAAGGCAATGAACGCTATGATGTAGAAAAAGTGGGAGAACACCAAGGTCCTAAGCGAACCTCCTCAGCAGCTGATTACATGAAACTATTCCAAGGAATTCAATCAGAAGACGAAGATGAATATAGTGATGAAGATAAAACCAATCATCATGACAATTTAGAAAGTAGGTAATTAAAAGACCTGAAGAGAAATAAGAAAAGTGTAAAAGCACCTACGTGATATACCTTTAACAGTAAGATTTGAACTTTTTTGTAGTAGAAGAATGAAAGCACACCTAGAATGATAAGCACACGTAAAATAACAGAAACCTTAAATGAAATATTTTTGAAGATGCAAGACGGAATTTATTCCCAAACACTGACAGAATTTGAATACTTATATTAGCAAGATTAACACACAATCTGAAGCACTCTATTTTAAGCCCGTATCGTATCGCAAGGACAATGATGTTCATGATGAATTCCAAAGATGAAAATACCACTTATGAATAACCTGAAGATATACTGATGATTTTGCTAAAGATGACCCCATTAAAGATGAATAACCAACCCGAAGATGCAACGAAAGATGATTATTCTGGAAATAATAGAATCAAAGATAGACACAAAAAATTTCAATGAAGACGCTTACTCTGAAGATGTACTTAACGATTATTATTTTGAAGATGAATACTCAGCAAGCTAAATATCTGAAGATAAGACGCTGACTTTACTCTAAAGATGACCAGAAAAGTACTCGGAGAGAATTTTCACTTAACCAGATGATGACAATTAACTCAACAAGAAACTCAATCAAACATATTCCTCGAGGACGATGAACAGATCAGGACAGCCGAATATGGGAATACAAAATCCCCGCCCAAAATATATAGTTCTGGCAGCACAATTCTCATCGCAGGAGTACCAACCGAGAAACTAAACAAGAAACATTGTGGAACATTGGAACTGGAAGAGACGAAACACGACACTTGCCGCCAGACATTATTATTTTATAACTTCCTAGCTCCTGCACATCCAATACCCCACAGGTATATGATCTGGACGCTGAATTTGTAGCAGCAACAATCATGAACGACAGTATGTCTTGCTGAATTATCAACAATACTGGAAGTGCCAGCGGCTGTTAGCCAGATCAGATCACACGCAAATACTTTGTCCACAATTAGGCCCGACGATTACCGCTTTTGGAGAAAATTGTGTGCTGAATCTTTTCTGGAGCTTCAACGTAAATGAGAAAGCCTGTAAGGAAAGAGTTAATGCAAAGTGAAGTAGTTTAGTAAGAATGGTGACAAGAAACCACTGGATATTTGTGATGTCCGAGAAGACCAAACTGGAAGTGAACTGCCAACATTCACCAATTTCCATCGGAGAATTGGGGCACACAGGTGTATTATTCATCGAAGAACATTGTCATCTACAGATCGGCGATCTACGAGTAGCAGCTGAAGAGTAATTATTATTATATGCCACACAGCGCAATATATCCCTATGGCAGCTCAGAGGAATAGAGCTACCAGCCTGGAACAGCATCGCCACGAAGCCAGATAAGTGCAGAGGAGGTAATATCAGGCAAAAACGACGAAAAACGATTGCTGGCTAGTGACAATTTTAATCACAAGCCTGGAGACCGCTATAAAGAGGATTGAAAACGTAATGCCCCAGTAGGAGACAAGCATGCGCAGCATTCCACATCCAGGTAATTTAGCAGCAATAACTACTACCGCATGTGTTTGTGAACATAGGTGTCTGTAGGTGCTGATGCACCTGAATGTGTTGTTATGGAAGGTGGTGTAGTGGACGAGATTAACTTTCTCGATTATGTAGAATAAAAATACTTTATGCTTGCACACGTTATAATATTTATGTAACTATATCAAGATATACTATTGTTCTTATAATAAAGAATGATATGCTGATCAGAGATCTGCATGAATGCATTCATAAATGACTTTGAGCCACTTGTTAAAAAATGAGCCTCAAGCTGGCATTTGCGTTCATAGCAATACGCAAGTGTGAGATGTGTTCATGCCGACGCTGAGCTGTAAAATACTCGAATTCACGAGCAATGAGCTTTTCTAAGCTCGTGGCTCATGAATCAGAGTTTTTTAAAGCTCGCAATCGTGGGAGTTAATTACTCGAAATATTCAGAATTTGCATTGAAATATATGAGCCTATGAATCCATTCAAGTATTTCATATTGCATGCATGCATACGACGAGTATAAAGTTGGTAGATTTTCTGATGTGAATAACCTTTGCGATTAGGAAATTTGTTAAATTAATAAAGTGCAATGCATTTGTTTAATTCTGATTTTATTTATTATTAGAAATTCTTTTAACATAAAGATAAAAAAAAATAAATTTCATATAAAATAAATAACAATTCAAATTTGACTTAGTTCTTTTTGGTTTACATTTGTTGTTTGAAAACAGAGTTTAAAAATAACAAACTATCTATGGTTCTAGGAACCAAGCGATTTCTCTTCTCCATTATAATATTTCCAGCTAAAGAAAATACTCGTTCAGATGGAGCGCTACTCGCAGGAATAGATAATATTTTTGTAGCTAGATCCGAGAGTTTTGGGTATTCCGCCCTGTGGTTCTCCCACCACTGAATACCGTTAAAATGTTCGTCTATTTTAACTCTCACCCTAGAATATCTGTCAAGCTCATCCATGGCACATTCTGATATAGTTGAGTTTGACCTGTCTTCTAGTAACTCAGGAAAGAAGAATTGAATTTCTCTAGAATGAGAAGGAGACGAAAGTTCGAGTTCAAATAGATCTGCTGAAATCGGAGGAGAAATTGTTGAATTTGAACATGATGGCATTTGTTCAATTCGTGATGCTTGAATGGATAGAGAATTATTTGATTCTGACACCTGTAGAATTTCATTTTGAAAGATATCATTGACACAAAAGTTTTTGATCTGAGAAATCGTATTTTCATCCATATTTGAGTTGGTCAGCGGGTATAAATATGAAGCTACTTTATGGTAAATGTTTAGGTTAGGAATCCATTTTACGTCTATTTGTTGTAAAATATTGGATTTTAAATTTGATATTCCTGAAGCATCTTCTGCCGTTATTTCACAAATTTTCCGGAGGCGATTAATAGATGGATACACATAGCTGATCGAAATATAACTTGTACCTTGTAATTTTTTAGAAATTATTTCAAAATTTTCACAGAGTTTTACCAACATATTTAAAAGAGCTAGGTTAATATCCGATAATCGATGGATCTCATTTCGCTCAGCTAAAATTTCATGAATTCTTATCCAATTTTTCGAAATTGACTGAAACATATTTAAGTGGGATTCCAACGAGTTGTA
The DNA here is from genome assembly GCA_963930735.1 of Dioctria linearis. NCBI lineage: Eukaryota > Metazoa > Arthropoda > Insecta > Diptera > Asilidae > Dioctria > Dioctria linearis. The sequence goes on from OZ005742.1 coordinate 226,033,654, forward strand.
CAATGGTTTTTTAATGAAATGGGCAACAGATGTTGAATGTTGGCTTTTTTGAAGTTTTTTGCAAGCTTCAACAATTGGCTTGAGCTCTGTAGTTCTGTCAAATGCAGATTCCAACACATTTGCAAATAAGTGGTTTGAACAGTTTATTCTTTTATGTTCTTTTAAGGCACTTATAATATTTGATCCTCTATCTGTAACGAAGGTTATGCTATCTAGGTTACAAACATCGAACTCAGCTAATATGCTTTTAATTTTATTGTGTATGTTTTCGCTGGTAGACTTAGTAAAATCCATACACTTTACACCCAAAAGCATTTCTTTGAACATTCCATTTTTAAGTAGTGAAAAGTGGCGCAAAAAAAGTTTCGTTTTACGAAATTATTTGAGTATAGGTCTGCAGTTATAGAGGCTCTTCCTTCTTTAACAATCTTTCTAATTTCCGGCGTCAATTCATTTCTCTTGTCTTGTGCCATTATACTCACCGGACGAGACACAGTTGACGGATGAGGAAGTAAATCATCAATATCCAAACAATCACCATATTTAGCTCCAATTTTTATAAATGTTTGGATCATCTTTCGAAATCCATTTCCATCAAGTGAAGAAAATGGTCTGCAGTCCTCTATCATCCATTGTGAACACACATCTAACACATTGGTTTTTTCTTCTTGGTTTAATTTTTTTAACGGTGCATCGTTACCTTTTTGAATATAACACTTATGACGAGCTAAATTTGATGTCTGCTTTCCATTGAATTTAAGTAGATGATTCTAAAAGTGTTCCATCATCTTTCTCAATTTCGCCATACACTGTCCAAACCTGACTTCTTCCCTTTCGTTTCTGAGATATCTTGTACGCACCACTGGCAATTTGATTGAGGATGTCTTCATTGCTTTCATGGTTCTCCATATTAATTATTCTATGTTAAAAATATAAGTCAAAAACCAGAAATACTCATGAACATTATTAGAAAGTAAGGACATGGTCCTTAAATATGAATTTGATGGCTTTTGCGATTGTTCAATTACATTTTTTTTTCGAATTATCCGCACAACCTGAAAATCTCGCATCAGTTTTCTTAATTTCACGGATAATTCGGAAAAATCTGCAAAGGTTCTTAATTGTTTAAATATTTCCTTCAATAGCTACTAGTACTTACCAGATACAAGCTAAATCTAAAATAAACAGTTTGTATTTGTAATTTTGTACACGATTAACTTTTCACTTTTGCAGCTACTGCGAAATATCCAATCACACCCGTTATCACTTGTACTGTTATCCTTCTTCTAATCATGAAGTGAATCCAACGAATACTGCACTCACACTCAATACGCTCGTTCAAAGTGAAATGAATAGTGCGAGTGTCTCCACTGAATGAATGCAAGACAGATTTGATTTCATTTTGTGGCAAGGAAGTGAATCAGTCCAGTGCTCATGGCTAATTTTTCGAATATGAATGAACGTGAATATGCCTAAAGGCAGTGAATACTTCAAATCGCTCATGAAACGAGCTACTTGCAGCGCTTCTCTGATGCTGATAACAGGCAACGGCAAATATACTGCTGAGTAAGTTCAGGCAATTGATCTCTCTGCAGATGATGATAAAGTTTATCGTTTCAGAGTTGACTAACCTTTTCGAAGCCTTTCAAAAAGCATTAGAAAATTAAACTATATATATTATTTTATTCTTTTTCTCATTTCAGGCGCCAACAGCATGTTTAACCATAATCGACATAGTAATCTTGGTGGGAGTATTATGCCATTTGAAGCGCTGGAAGCTTCCACGAGCAGAATTATTCTACTTATAGTTCTGAGGTCAGAACAGCAAACCAAGGTCCAAGATTCCAACATCACTATTGAGATGATTTTGCCAACGACAGCGAACTTGCCCACCACCAATCTGCCGACTATTGCGGGGAAACAACTTGTGCAGCTGGAGTAACCGCCATAGGTTTAGTTTGAGTATTTTTTTTTATTTTATGTATTATTATATCTAGAAAAGTATTTAAGGGCAACCTATAGTTTGAGATTAACTGTACAATTATTAGCAAGAACATATGTGTATTATATAGTATTATTAATTAAATAGTTTATGTAGTAGATAAGGACAGTAACTTTTGTTTCATGTAAGTGTAAAAATAGTACGTACGTATAGTACTTTTGGGCTTTGGCGACTACACCACATTTGTAGGGTTCGATATGCAAAGCGAAAAGCCACTTTGCGAACTAAAAAGAGGGTAGTAGGCCTCGACTTTAAGATAGGGAAATGAAAATAAAGTAAGTGATTCTGATGTCAGATTGAAGATCCTGAAGTTCGTTTGTAACGACACGATTATAACGTTTAAAATATTTTCATAAAAAAAAAATTATATAGGAGGCAGTAGCAGCGTATCAATCAACAAAAGGCTTTTAATTGATTGCACGTTAAAGAACACTTATGTTCAGGTGCTCCTTTTTTTGGCACTGCAGTAGCGTTACTACAAACTTGAGTATAATTGCGTCTTTTGTAAAGCCCAAACGCTCATCGCAGCCGAAACTTACGTATATGTGCAACCTTAATCAGTTGATTGTTTACGGAAGATCATAGGACTGGAACAAGTAGTCCTCACGTGTAGACATTGTCGATTCGCCTTGGCTAGTTCGACATAGGGTCGACTGGCCATTTATGCTATTTACAGGTTTGCTAACATCCTCCAAACGCATCGGACGAAGATAGCAGGGTTTCTATCTTGACTGAGGTTCCCTCTGGTCTTTCACAAAGGAATCCTCTGTGCGCTAGAGCATTTAATATGTATTGCTACAATTTGTATTAAAGTTTTCAGGCCTTGTTACGTGCACGCAGACACGACCAGCTATCATACCAGGGGTGTCTTTGTGCTACGCATTTAGTTCAACCTACAGCTGAAGTCAACTGGCATCGCTCGCAGCCATACTTTGTCTCCAGATCTCCCTCACGAACTGCTCCTGCTCAATCTATACGTAGAGTCTCGGTCGTCTAGAGACTTCTACTTCAAGACATCTAGTGTGAGTCAGGGCCTCACGTCTCAAGTACACACTCGAGACTCGACGCTCTCAACCTCCATCGCCCACGACTGACTACTTGCAGACAACTAGTGTGTGCTGAGTAGTTACGTAGTTAGGGACGTTAGTTAGCTACACACTGATGTCGGAGATATCCGCTACAATCGTCCAACGACTACCAATGTCAACAACTGGTGGACCCTGGGCTCACACCACCTCCAGGGCAAAACACTAAAAGTATACAGAAAATATAATGGAATGAATTTGTAAAATTTGTAAGTATGTTTGTCTAATTATTAGAATTGAATTATAAGAGTACATATGTTCTATTTCCGAGTTCCACATCTAAGTCAACGAGACTTGAGACTGACTGGAGGTAAACAGTTGCGTTTTTGATCAAGTGATTGTTGGACACGTTGTTCACGGTTTTTTTTTAAAGTAGTCAAGTATTCAGCCGATAATTAAGAATTTATTAAAGTAAAATTTGGTTGTTGTTATTGAAATCTCACGAGTGATTAAGTTTTCAGGGAACAAGACACTGTTCTCCGAGGAGATGTCTGAGGATGAAACGGAAATGAGCGTAGATCATAGAGACTACCAGCTGGTAGGGAAAAACAGGCGAGCACGGAAAGATCTACCGAAAAGAGCAGAAACAACGAATAACTGCCCAACTGCCCGTAGCCAGAAATCGAAAAAGAAGATGGATGCCTTCATCATTGCCTTTGATGCTCAATACACTATGAACGCGATTATGAAGGTGGACCGCCTTCGGGACCAGTTCGCTTAATGCAAGCGGTGCCAGCGCTTTGGACGTGTCACTAGGAACTACGGCCAACATTATCGCTGTATGAAGAAGAATGCTCGCATATTAAAAATGAGGAGACAACTAAACCATATTGCGTCAGCTGTCAAAAAAAGGGACACCCAGCGAACTATCGAGGATAAGTACAAGGAGCTAATTGCCATCAAAAATAAGCGCCGGGAGTCCCTAAAGATACGAGAGGAATTACGTCAAGCCAGGTATAACTTTCTCGTAAATATTAAACAAGAACAAGTTTAATAACAAAAATAATCACACTACCAGTCCTAGCCTCCTAAAAAATCCAGGGACACCAAAACCAGCCGCAAACCCTTTTCGGGTATGATCTTTTCACATTCATGGTGAAAATCGATAACTTCATTCTCAATACAGGAAACTCACTTCTCTAGCAGACCGCCAAACTGCTTATCTTCAATTTACTTTCGGCGTATGTCTAAGGAAATAAGCAGATTGAAGATAATTGCATTAAATTGAATTTCAATTGTGCGGAATTGCAAACGAATATTCCTTAACTCGTTCCTTGCTGAATACAAACCTAACTTTTTCCTATTATCAGAGACACACCTAAATCCTCGACACAAATGAGTTCTTGAGAAAGTCTCAACTGTCCGCTTCGACAAAGCCAAATTCGAAGAAATTAAGCTTAGGCCGTTCAGTAACACGGAATGCACGGTAGTGAAGGTTTTCCTTGCCTCTCAAGAAATGCTTCCTTTCATCTCTCTGTACAACAGGTCACAGTTGGTCCAAATTAGAAGATGTATTGAGATCCTAAATAATTTTTCAAAGGACTTTACCCACACGGTTATTCTAATATGGAATGACCCTGTTGAGAACTCTGCTGACAAAACTATTGCCAATTGAGTGGACCGAGACCAAGGGAGCTACGACTTCACTGCGGTTTCACGAACCACACCAAATTTTCCCCGTTCGGGTTCACACATAGACATCTACCTAATTGGCGTCAATTGGAATGAATTATTCCAAGACAGACTGATATCACTCTACCCAGGAAATCTCGCAGCCGACAGTACTCCAACTCGGAGAGAGACTCTCAAATTGAGCTATATACCAGCTGCCTTCAAAGGAATGTAGACTACTTTAAATTATCTGTCACGTTTGCTCAGAGGTAAGAGCAGTCATCCGGAAAGCGGAAGGTCCCGGCTTCAAAAACCGGTCGTGGCGGTTGTTTTTCTCTCTTGTATTTCTAATTTAATTTAGAATAATTAATAATAAGAGCTTTCAAAATTCTTCTAGGAGCAATAATTAAAATAGTTCTGATATACATAAAAAGGCTATTCTGTTTCTCTATAAAATGTAAAACGAGCACCAACTCGATTTCGTACTATTAAACATCTCTCGGTCCCTTTAATTACAAAAATAAACCCGAGATAGTTGCACTTACATTATCATCATCATCTACTCCTCCTGCAAAGTTGGAATGTAGATTCTGGCAGAATATTTGCTTTAAGTATCCGTTTCCGAAGAAATAAACAAGTTTCTAAAAATACTTTCACCTCTCAGTGTTAATTAATGCTTACAGCTCGCAACAAGGACCTGACAACTAGCCCACTTAGAGCTTATTGAAATGTCTGTACAAATGCTACCCATGGATTCCATAGGTGTATTATAAGAGGGCTACAAGTGGTTGACAGGATATGTCACCTCTCCTACAACCCTAACAGCTTTGGGGCTCTTTGAAAGTCAAAATCTACTCCGGAGCGTATATAACTCCTTTACGATTTGGAAAGAGTCCCTGAAGGCATATTGTGAAAAAGTCATAAATTTCCATCTACTTAGTGGCCATACTGTATTCAGTCGGGATCTATCATTCATTCATAGTACAACAACGCACACATACACGCAAATTCATACATATCTACATACATATCGCTCTCAGATGGTCTGGCTTTGACTCCTTAGTTTTACCTTGAACGGCATAGAAATTCTGGAACGATATATGATGGTGGCGCCCTTTAAGAGTAGCAGAGGTGAGAACTGCTGAGGTTTCACCTGATGTAACGATGGAAGGATGAAGAACATCATTGCCTCATCGTGAATGTTGCCCTTGATATAGCATGGCCCAATTAAGGATTGGAATCTGTGTACGAGAGGTGGTAGGGAGGAAAACAACGACCGACGTAAGCAAAGCATTTTTGTATGTATTAATTAATTTTTGGTATTATTACATTTTCATGGTACACTAATAACGCGCAAGAGATCATGTCAATTGGCATACGCACAAACAGGAGATGATGACGGTAGTTGGCCTCCCAGAGCGATGACGTATACGAATATCTCGAGGCGTGTCAGCATTGTACATTCACTAGAATCTCCCCCAGCTGTAGTAGTACGAGAAGCGGTTGAGAATTGCGACAGTATTAAAATGTCCTTTCTCCTCTCACTACACTAAGGATATATTGGAGGCGATAAATTTCTTGTTATCCGAAAAATACACAGGGCACAGGGTAGATAACTGCGGGGGATTTCTTTCTGTGATGACTGAAGGTGACGTTCTGGTTAAATGTTTTTCTACCTTTCCGCCTTCGTCGATTTTATGCGTTCTCATCTCTGTTTGGTTAGGATGGCCCCGTATCGATTCAATCTGAAAACGTTTTTGCCATGAGAGAAAATTAATTATTTAACGTTGAAGAGAAACAGTGGATTATGTTTTTGGGGTAGCTTAAAGGAAGCCCATATATCTGTGAAATATGTTCTAAAAGATTTTACATAAATCACTGAACTCGTCTGTCATCATCAGCATCGGAAATAAACGTACTGGAAATGGGCTTCCCACTAATCAGATTAAGACTTTCAGAATAAGCGCAAATCCTTTAATTTTTTAAGCTTTACGCATTCGAAATTTGTCAAGTGGATTATGAAATGTAAGATTATGAGTGAAAAAAGAGAACGATTTATTAAAATAAAATATTTAGACTGTAAGGATTCGCAGCTTAGTGTAATTGTTGGAAGATGTGATGGTCTTGAAAAGGACTATGGAATGTACCAAAAGTTGTCCAAAATGGAGTGTCTATTAACTAAGATATGATAACATGGTACAGAATAAAACTTATTTAGGTAGATTTAGCTTCAAAATGGACTTTCCTTCCTATCTTTACAGTGAGCAGATATCAATTACGTTAAGGGGGTGTCCTGAATTAAAATTTAAAAAAAATATTTTTTTGTTATTGTTTAAATCGATGGATAAACTATATAAGAATATGTTTACAAAATAACAGAGGCCGATTCTAAATAATTCCAAGAACATAAAGACAGGATCAAACAAACGTCGACCGGCTCGACGTGTGCGAGCGCTCGCCACTCCGACTTTCTATTCAAAATTCTATTCCTGGAAAAAATTGGGGAATGGGGGGTCATAAGTAAGTAAGTTCTCTTAAAATCTGAGTCTATTCAAAACGTGAATTCACTCAAATGAGTTTTAAGCAATCAAATATTGAGTGAAATCATCGATTGAGTTGAGTCAAAATTTGAGTATTTTATAACACTGAATTGCATATGCTGGATTAAATGCATGTCAGTTCACACATACACAATTTTGTAATATAAAATAGGAACGTCACTTTTTTGAGCCGATTTCTATTTGATTCTTTACTTTATTCCATTTATATGATTTTTTAAGACGTCTGCCCATTAAAAATGCTTAATTTGTAAAATATAATTTTTTTCCGTAAATTTTTTCGGTAGTTGTTATACCGGAGATACGCTTCTTACCTGACAGAAATGAAATTTGTTGCCGAAACATAAGCACGGGATAAGGGTTAACTTATATAAAATCCTTTTAATTGCTATTTTATCTCTTTTTTAAGGATTTTATATTTGATGAGTTCGCCCACCAACACCCACTCTCAATATAAGCTTATAAACAGCTTTAGAAACAGATGCAAAATCATGCTGTGAGAAATTCTGGAAATTTTCGCAGTGAAATTTCTATTTTATGATGTTCGCTTGTTAGAAATTGCTTTTCCCTTGAAAGATTACAAAGTTAACCGTAATTTCTTATTTATAATCCATGTTAAAAACAGCCAGAGACAAACTAATAAGGTATGAATAATATTAATCAAGGTCCACTGATATTGAAGCCGAAAAGCATAGTGTTAGGTTGTTGTTGTTATTGTTTTAACGAATAGCCTCCGATTAACTTGTATTTTGTTTTTGTAATTGTGTTGCGAGTTATAGTTTGTGGTTATAACCTAAAATGCCCCAATTAGGATTAAATTTATAAACAGAACAGCTATTGCCGCAGGTATAGTTATAAAAATTCTCTAGATCAATAGCTACAAAGACTTTCCATGTTTCAGCACTTTACACCTTGCTCCATCTAATTATAAATTTTTGTTTGGTCACACTGTGCTAATACCACTGAGATGAATATGTAATTAGTTAAGTGTATTGAGAAAGAGCTCCGTGTTTTAAAGGACCGATTGGTCGACTTATACTTGGACACCTTTTTTCGAACACAGAGCGTTCACAAGTTTTGTGGAAAATTATATCGTTCAAATGGGCGGCCCCGGCGGTGGCAGGCGACATAAATTTTAGGGCTTTTAATGCCTGTGCTATTCGGAAGGATAAAAACAAGAATTTTTCTATGAAGCTAAGCTTGGGTTTGCCTTATGGAAAGCTCTGGAAAATCGTAAGTTTCTTGGAGTAGACCAAAACCCTCGAGAATACTTCCTATGCCATGAAACAGAAATCCATATGTGTGCGTGCTTAGTCCGTTTTCTAAAATGTTCTATATTGATACTTATGGCAAAGTGCTAAACATTGGCTTTATATATGCCATAGAGCCGGGATGGCAATTACACGGCACGCGTGCCAAGTTTGGCATGCGATAAAATTTTCCCGGCACGCTAAGAAATTCAAAAAATTAAGTAAAAAAAAATCTTATTTTAAAATAGTTTCTGCTTTAAAAAAAAAATGGACCCAATAATAGATCTACATTTTGTTCATCTAGTTGCCTTTGCATTATTTTGTACATATTTTGTACTCACTGACTTATAACAATGGACTGAGCGATTTGCTATTTCATGTGGTAGCTCCAACTCTGCCATAGGGCGAAAGAGAAAACTGTAAAACTTGTACCATTCTTTCCTATAGGAAAATGGCAATACGCTGAGTCTATTGTTATAAGTCAGTGGTTTGACTAGTAGTGCAGTTCAATAAAATTTGTGTTTAACTTTAAATAAAATTTATGTTTTTGCTGAATTAAAGTGGTACCAAAAAAACAAAAACTACAAGATATTCGAAGTTTTGTACCCTCTTGGGCTGCTGATTACGGCTTTGTTAAACATGGAGATAGAAGTCACACACAATAATTTTAAAGAATTCGAGAAGTGCAGCTAAGCAGAAATATCGTTAAAGATAGAATTTTAAAAATAAGTGCTAATATTTCCCATAAACTTTACAACGACGTTAATAGCTGTGACACTGCATTTCAATATGCCTCGATTAATCAACTGATATTAACTCATCTGCCCGAAATGCACGAGGAACTTTTAAAATTAGCAAACATACCGGAAAGAACAAGAGGGGTAGTGATATTTGTGAAGTTCTAGTCAATTAATTAAACAAACTTAAAATAAATATTAAAAAAATTATTTCTGTAACGGCAGATGTTCATCCAATAATAGGCTTTCATTGCATTATTCACCAGCAAGTTCTTTGTGCAAAATTTGGAGCTAGGGATTTCAAAGAAATATCAGAAAAAGTGGAATAAAATCATAAATTTTATAGTTGCACACAACATGCATAAAAGACAATTTAAAAAACTTTTAAATGATATGGATAGCGAATACGATACTCTCTTAATGTGCAATAGTGTGTACGTTGGCTAAGCCGAGCGACATCCTTAGAACGATTTGGGGAATTGCTTGGAAGAAATTCGACTTTTTTTACATGAATTCGACAGGGATCGTTTTAAAGAATTGTATGATACAGAATGGTTAAAAAAAGTTAATGCTTTTTACCGACATAACATTACATTTAAACGTTCTTAAAAAAAAGTTGCAAGGACCATGAAAAACAATTGAAGTTACGTTTGGTTTGAAATAAAATTAGATATTTTTGCTAGAGATATCGCATCTGGAATCATCATAATTTTCCAAAAACTTAAAACTTTTTGGATGAATCAACAAGTTTCAAAAAAACTAATTGGAATTTTAATTACGAATTTTCAACAGTTCTAGAAGCTATTAAAGAACAATTTTGAAACAGATTTAAAAATTTCAAAACAACTGATAGGCTATTGAAAATTGTAAATTATCCGGACTTATTCGATATACAGGATTGCGATAATAACCTCATTAATTGGATGAAATTAAAAAATTTAGAAATGCAAAATGTGGATTTGCAATCTAATCCTATTTGAACACAAAAATTTGTGAATATGCGAAAAAATATCGAAGAATTGGAATATCATCGATTGTCACAGGATGGAGAGTCAGAATGCCAAATTGAAAACTTAATATTAGAAGTGTGGAATAGTATGCTAGAGGCATTTGCTTCTATAAAAATATTAGTAATCGCATTGTTAACCATTTTCTCTTCCACTTATTCCTGTGAAAGTTTTTTTTCTGTACTGAATCATGTACTGTCAAAGACAAGAAACAGATTGACAGAGGAAGACTCCGCAGCTTGTATTATACCTTACAATCGACAACATACCAGCCTGATATTAAAAACCTTGCAAGTAACATGAAGCAAAAAACTTCTAACAAAATTTAAGAATTTTCTATTATAATTATTATTAAACTTTATAATTTTTTATACTATTTCTTTATATTGAATTAATATCACATGAACTCAGATATTGCAATCTACATATTTCTTTCTTTTGTTGTTTTTTTATAATCAATAAAAAAAATGTAAATAATAATAAATAAAAGGTACGCGGGTACGCGAAAAAAAATTGCATTTAAATTTAGTTTATTTTGACACTTTGATAAAATCCTATTTGCCATCCCTGCCATAGAGCCTAAACTACTATCCATAAAGTAAAATAGTCTTATATTAATTTAAAGCTAGGTTCCTTACCTTCCCAAAGGCTACACTTCCTATGTACCTTACTAAACAAAATAATATAAAATAACTAAAAAACGAGTTTTCAAACAAAACTGAGGCCAAGCCGCATGAAAAAGTAGAAAATAAACTTTTCTTCACACACAGAGGTGGACTAAGATTTTTTGATTGGGACATTCCTCTTGAATATTCTTTCTCTTCATGAATCAAATCACTTATTACCTCTGATTGATCATACTGAAATATATCGGTGATTGTCGGCGAATAAAATCGTAGTCTTCACAATTTTGGTGAGTCTAAAATCGTTGCTCTAGATATTTCAAAAGCCTTTGATAGAGTCTGGCATCCAGCCCTTTTAGCCAAACTTAAAGCACTTGGTCTCTCCCCTCCTCTTCTATTATGGATTGAAAGTTTCCTATCTAGTCGCCAAATACGTGTTGTATTAGATGGCGTTACATCTGAACCGCATCCCATAAATGCCGGTGTGCCTCAAGGCTCTGTTATCTCTCCAACTCTCTTTTTAGTTTTCATTAATGATCTGCTTTCCCTTACTTTCAATCCCATCCATAGTTTCGCAGATGACAGTACTCTTGATTTCGCTTACTCCTTTGACACTCTTGCGGAATCCAGGGGGAATGCCGCATGTGTTAAACGAGATTGCATGACTAGATCATTGAATAACGATCTTAACAGTATCCTCGCTTGGGGCAAAGCGAATCGCGTCGAATTCAATGCATCTAAGACTCAAAGCTGTCTCATCTCATTAAAACAAGATCATAACATAACCACACCCGTTTCTTTTGATGGAGCATTAATTTCTGATTCACCGTCACTAAGCATTCTTGGCATTAATATTTCCAGTAAGTTAAACTGGACAGATCACATCTTCTCTGTTGCCAAAGAAGCATCGAAGAAATATTTCAGCCCGTCAAATCTAGCGCTCCTCTACAAGTCCTACATTAGACCTAGAATGGAATACAACTCCCATATATGGGCCGGGGCTGGTCGCACAGCCTTAGCTTCATTGGATATTGTCCACAAGAGAGCCTTCAAGCTCATTGGCGATTTGGCAATAACTTGTCATATCGACTCACTCGAGCACCGCCGCAATGTTGGATGCCTTTCGCTCCTTTATCGCTATATGCATGGTCAATGTTCTGATGAAATATCTAGTCTAATCCCTTGTAGAATGATTCCTGCACGCAATACTCGCGCTGCAAACCGCGCACATCCTTTAACCCTTCAAATTACTTTCGGCCGTACAGTAAAATTCAGAGATGCTTTTTATCCCGAACAGTGCGAATGTGGAGCAGCTTACCATCTTCTGTTTTTCCTCCGGCATACAATCTGCGGAAGTTTAAGGGCGACACACATCGGCACCTCCGCCACTCTCCTCACATCCCCTAATCCTTTCCCTATCTCCTTCCTGCCATGCTGTGCTTTGCATCATAGGGTATCCCCTGAGCTTGGCTTAATAATATAAAAAAAAAAAAGTATTGATGCCAGTAGGACGGAAAAAAAATGATTCCGCATAGCTTATAAAACTTTTTTGTCGGAAAATTTTCCGGAAAAGTCGGAAAATTCCGGAAATTCCAGAAAAATTGGAAAATTCTGCACTTTTCCTGAAACAGATTTATCACTAATTATATCGATGAAAATTTGTCCGATGATTTCCCCGCTTTTCCGGGTTGTCCATGGAGTTTTCCACATAAGCAACTTTATGCAGCTCATTTCGCTCTACAACTTTGTCTCAGGTTGCAAAACGCTCAAACGCTTCCTTGGTCTGAAAAACTCCGGAAAAGCGTTTTACATGAATTTTCCTCGATTTTTTCTGCAAGTTTTCACCATTGGAAAACTTTCCGGAAAAGTCGGAAAATTCCGGAAATTTTTTCGGAAAAATTGGAAAACTGCATTTTTCCTGAAACGGATTTATCACTAATCAAACTTGTACCAAATTTTCAAATGACTTTTCCCGATTTTCCGGGTTTTCCATGGAATTTTCCGGTTCAAATTTTGAAAGATTCAATTATCACGCGACATGAACATGTGTGCCAAATGCAGCTCTCTGTGATGACGACAAGTGGGTCTACGAGAATTTCGAAAATAGTAAAGAAATATATAAATAGACAAATTCGTATACGAGTTAAAGTGAATGGCCTCCAAAATAGTTTTGATTACAAAGTAACCTTACCATTTTACGCTCAATACCTCTCAGCTGAGTGATAATTGCATGTGTGTATGTGCAGCCGTAGTCCGAATCTGCAGGCAGCTACACTCGAAATCATCAGCCTACGGCATGTCATAACGGTACAGCGACATTAAAATGATTACTCAGCTGAGAATTTTTGTTTGAGGAATAGTAGTCATTTGGTTAAAATAATGTTTTTTAAATAATTTTATTAAGAAAGGTATGAAAATTTTATTACGGTTCGGAAGATGAGAAAGCAAGCTTAAGATTAACAGAACGCCATTTTTCTGTATGAATAGTAGTTTAGGGTGTAGGAGCTATTTAAATCAAACTTTTGTCACTTTAACATCAGAACACTGCAAATATTTGCAGTATTAAGTCAAATTCCGCGGGAGTTGATGTCATCTCGCCTAAGTTCTTAAATCGTATCCTACCCTTCCTTGTTTCGGCCCTTACTCATATATGTATAACAACTGTATTCAATGGGTTGAGTCTCTTCATAGGTGTAGGTGTTATATTCAATCACACACTTACCTGAGATGATCACATCAACAGTATCGTACCAAAGATATATTTAGTTCCCCCTCTTTGTAAGCCACCAGTCAGTTCACTCTTCTAACGACGCATCGACTCCTGGCTCGCTCGTTGCTCTTACCAATAATCACTTATGGATGTGAGATTTATGGCAAGCTAGACCATTGGAACTTCAACAAATTATCACAAGCCAGTGGCAGTTCGTAGGACTCAGGAGAAGGGAAGCAATCCATATTGTGCAGATTATAGCTCCGCTTTTCACACTATCATTTTTCTACCACAAGTAATTCATAATAATAATTAAATAAATCAGCGATGCCTTACAATCCTCGCAATCATATCTTTCATTTAAACCATTCTTAGCAAATATTGCTGGCCGTACCATTAAGTAAACAAAACAATTTCAATCAATATCACCTTTCACATCGTAAGAAACGTACGTATAAAATCTAACCATCTCTCTTGAAAATCTAATAAAATAAATCTTCTATGAAAATGTATGAGGCATTCTTTTGTGTATCTTTTGTTCTGCCCTGTTCTGCGGACACAAAAGAACACAGCTAATATTATAAGATACTCATTATGTTATGCTTGCACAATATGAATAAAATATGTTAAGGAACTTTTAAAATAAATAAATAACTTTCTTTTCTTTCTCAGTGATATACACAAGAAAAGTTTCATCGCAAAGATTTCAAATATTTGAAGTCAAAGGAGATAGCATATATTTAATATATTGTTCATACATTCAATTGAAAGATTTATTTTGAGTTCTATCATTTCTTATTATGCAATGAGACTTTTCTTGTGTACATCATTGAAGAAAAATTTATTTTTTAGTGCAATTTATTTACGAAAGCTGTTTATTTTAAAAGCATTGTAATATTTCTTATTTTCTAATTTTTAGTCATTACATTTTCGCTAAAATATCATATAATGGCACATAAATCTATCTGACATGGGCATATTAATTCTTATCTACGTTCTCTTGCGAATGTCGTGGTGTATTTTTTAATAACTTTCTATCAACTTACAGGCCCCTGACTCAGAAAATTTGTGTCTGAGCGCCTGAGAGTACCTTTCGTGACGAAAGAGTATTAAGGTAGTAAACGTGGATGGATTTACATGGGGTTTTTTGATTTAGAATGAGTGAATGGGGAGCTTGCCGATGGGGTAAAATTTTTACTTACGTGTTGGGGGTTTTGTGGTGGGCGTGGTAACTACCACCCTTGGGGTTGTGCTATTTGGGCCGTGTGTGATATGAGTCGAGCGTCAAGGTTCGAGAGTCGAGATTCGAGAGTCGATATGCGAGAGTCGAGGTTTTAGAGTCGAGAGTCGAGGGTCGAGATTCGAGAGTCGATATTCGATAGCAGATATTCGCGATTCGTGATTCGAGAGTCGAGCGTCGAGAGTCGAGTTTCGAGAGACGAGGTTTGAGAGTCGAGGTTCTAGAGTCGAGTTTCGAGAGTCAAGATTCGAGAGTCGGGAGAGTGTATAGAATTTATGAGTAAAAAATAGAAAATAAAATATATTAAAAGTTTTTTTTAAAATAAATAACTTTTTTAAATAAAATGCACTCAAAAGTAAAAAATTATTTGTTTCTTTCCCAATGATATACACAAGAAAAATTTAATTGCAAAATAACAAATCTGAAAGGTTTGGAAATGAGTTGCAGTTAGGCAATTGTTATTATAGCTATGGATGCCCAAACAAGATTTAATCTGAGTTCTAGCATTTCTTATTTTGCAAATAAACTTTTCTTTTGTATATCACAGGGTCAAACGTTGCATTTTGGTCAGCGTACTAGACAGTATGTTAGTAGAGATATAATGACATTGGGTTGGGCGGTATGTTATTAGTTTGTAGGGCGTTTCTTATATACAGTTTCAGCTTGTATCTAGTGATGCCAGAGGAGTAAAATTTTGTGAATTTTATAAATTGTTTTTTCAATACAAAATGTTTGCCTTTTTTGTTTAAATTTTGCCATTTTGTCAAGGGAAGCAGTGCTTCCTTTGCTTCCAGCGAGAAGCCACCCGTGTCACTTGCATTTAGCTCTATAATTCGATACATATACAATCTACGTAGATTCGATAACATTTCATCTTATGTAAATACTGTGTTTAGGTGTAACATTTCCTCTTATTTAGCTCATTGCTAATATTGATAAAAATCATTAGATTTTGTTGCCCGGATTTTATTATTATTGCTTTTCAGTTCTCTGTGTCTAGAAGAACTCTTAACTTAATTTAACCAAGATCTCATGGATTGGTAACTAAACGTCTGTTCTTCAATAACTCCTGTAAGCTTTATAATGCCATGCCATATGATATTAAACAGTCAATAATGTTGGGCTATTTTAATGTTACTACAAGGAATGTATTTAACTTCATTATCTCACGTAATTTTGAATAGAGATTTAAATAGTTTCTCAGTCTTTTTGCGCACAATTGCACCATAGGTTAATTCATTACATATTTTTTGCTTGATTTGTTCTGTTCTTTTTTCACTTTACCTCTCTCTTATTTGGAAATTATTTAATCAAATCTTATATGTATAATTTAATTTATAACAATAAGCAAATAAATAAATAAAAAAAAAATAACATTTTCGAATAGAGTAGAGCACATTTCTGGGGTTGTTTGATCGATTTTTTGACGAATGGTGACGGTGGCCAATTGACATCATCTGATTAAAAAATTATTCGACCGGGAAATGCGTCCCTTACAATCTCGATCGTTCTCCAAGCTATGTATACAGCATGTGGAAACATATTATGTTACTATACCTGCAACTGATTATCCACCTTTCAGGAAAAAAAGCTTTTCCAGCTTTGCATGATATTATTCACTGGTAACAGTCATGATATTGTCTTTAACATAACCCAATATTTAAAAAAATCGGGACGATAATTGTGGAAATGCAGCAACTTTGCGTTCCATTCACCTTGACTTCCATGGTAATTTTCTTGAAGATGTTGTGTGAGACGAATTTCGTACGGGAAGAAATGCAAATCTTTCCGTACAATTTTCCATAAAGAAATACCAACATTTAGGCATAACATCCAATTGAAGTATCTGGACTTTCAGATACACTTTTCAGTTTTCTTGGCTTTTAACTTGTCTGAAGTGTACCAGGCTTCGGAGAATCTTGTCGTATGACAGTATATTTCAAGATTAAATAACCAGGAGAACTCATGAAGGAGCTTGCTTTAATCACAAACATGAATTTCATACGATAGGTACCCGCGTTCCTGTTTGATATGTGTATATACCCACATATATTCTAAGAGCTCATCATCATTAACAGTTGACAATTGGAATACTTTGAGATGAAAAATGATTCTTTCTTCCACGAATGCGGTAGTTTCCATAAATTTTTTCATTATTTAAAGTTTTGATGTCTTGCCTAAATAAAGTTAGCTTCTCTAAATCTGTTTAGGTCCTGAGAGTTGTGGAAATCTTTTCTTACATTATCATGTTCTTTCTGTGTCGAGTTTACTACTATTACTATTAGATTTAATATGATGAAGATTATCAGGTGAACAGGAAGCTGGAGGAGGACGCCATATATGGCAATGTATATACTCAACTTTTTAATAAATTGCAGGATAAAATTAATAAGAAGCCTTGTCTTAGTAGAAAAACGTAGTAAAAGTTTCAATATCATGTGAAATCTTTTTCTGAAAGTTGATTAAATAAGAAAATTTTGCTTTTCATCAGTACTAGTGGTGTAGATACGTAGGTGTTAGTGGGTTTGAACCCCTCCCCTATGTTATGGATTTATGTTAGTGAGCGCTGGTATCATAGATGTGAAGTCCAGTTTGTCAGCCGAAGCTGACTTAGTTAAAGGCGGAGAGTATGGCGGGAGTCGAAAGAAGAAAAATCCTGTCACTAGCACGCACCATAAATCAAAAAATTCGCGCCTTAAAACAAGGTAGCCAAAATTCTGAAGGGACCTTGCTTCGCCTTGCCTGAAGATGATAATGATGGTGATGATAGAATAGCACTTATCCTGACAGTGCCATACCCCAGCCTCCCTGTAGCATCATTTGGCACTTGTCATCGCGCTGATGCCCTTTGTGTCGCATATAGGAGAAGAGAAGAAACTCTGGTCAAAGGAGAGAGTAAAGAGAAACTTTTCGCTTTACTGACTCATAAAACAAAAATTTATGAGGCATATTTTTCCCTTCTTTTTACTTAAATTCAAACCCAATTGCGACAACCATTTTATACGAAAAAATTCCTTCAACAAAACATAAATGACAACTCTCTCCACTCACAATTCACAGCTCGGTGAATGTACTTCCGGACACTGCAGGCAGTTAAACCGAACCTCAAACGAAAATTGACTATCTTAGTTACTCTCTTTGGATTGTATTTTACACATTTATTTGTCCACGAAAAGAAAAGACAAAACAATTATCGTTAAGCTTAAAAGGTTCAAATGTAAGCATGGGGTTGCTCTATCGTTACCAAAAATCTAAGCAATCTCATTTCTCTTGCCGGTTGAGGATGTGGCCATTTGACGAAAAAAATTTAAGCTCTTTTCGACTTTAATTTATAAAAAATCTAAATAATTTTAGTTTTCCAGAGCGCAGATGATGGCCATTCGCCACCAAAATGGTCCTTTTCAATTTTAATTTATAAAAAAGAATCTAACTAATTTCTTAATTTTGCAAAACGTATATGTGACCATTTGCCGACAAAAAATCAAGCTCTTTACACCATTAATATATAAAATAGTCTTAATAATTGCATTTCATTTTACCGGTCACCGATGTCTCTATTAGACGACAAAAATTGCAAATCTTTTATAACCTTTGAATAATTGATACCACTAATATAAATTTACAATAATATTACTCCCGGATCGCCCGTTTTCCGACCGCAATCTAAATTGTTGTCTGGAATAAGTTCTCGCAAAATGTTCTCACTATTTCAGCAGCTCGAACTCGAGAGATATACGCGCCGAACGCACCCCAAAAAGTGAAGGAAGGTTGGGCGGTGTAAAAGGAAGAAGAAGAGTTTTTTTTTGGCGGAGAAGGAAAGTGGTGACATTTGAAAAAGGTTTTTGTTTTTTCCGGAGTTTTTTATTTCTGTTGACGCGAGGTAAAAACGTATAGTCTGAAGAACGAAAAGATCAGACCAAAAAATCTGTAAAACTCTTGATGAAAATTAATCATCAACAAAACTGAGACAAAAAGGGTTGTCTGGCGGAAGCTGAAAAGTTACAGGCACAGCAGAAGATCACATTTTTTTGACCTGGCAAATTATTATTATAGACCGGAAGGATTTCTCCATCATTCGCTCAAAAGCTTCATATCGAGTAACCAATACCTCTGGGATAGTTATGGTGATTTCTCCAGCCGTAAATCCACATTAAAAGGATTTCTCTCTGGAAAAATTTCTGGAATCACCTTTGATCAACGTTGCACGTAGCCCCATTTCTGGTTGTGCGGATAGAACGATTAGTGTTAGGCGTAATTCGTAGAGCTGCTTCATTAACACCTCAACGAGTCAAATCAAAATTCAATTTAGCAAGCAAGATAAAGCTCCGACGGGGAAATACAATATGTCATCCAAGTACTGAAGATCAACATAAAAGCAGACCACCGAAGAAATTAATTTTCAACGAATCCGAGATGTTCAGTATTTAGATTACCCATTACTCCAGTTAAGATATAAATAATCACACAGGGAATACTTCACTGGTAGAGACAGAGAATCTAATAGACTTCTCCGCAGACCCTCAAGCTCCTGTTTCCACCCCTGAGGAGCCCACGACACTACTAGACAAGTCTATGGAAGAATCCTTAATTTGCGACGTTCCTATAATACCAACAGCACTTTCCACTGGCAATGTTACTGAGCAGGAGGTTCGTCCTCCTGCCGTTACTGTACTAAAACGGCCACCAAGCTCTGTTATGACGAGTGGGCGTGAGCCTGTTTTACATCCCCTGACGCCGTATCATACGCGTCTGCGGAATTACAATGCGGTAGGAGGACGCATCTTTTCTTCAGTGGCGGAGCTAGTTGGGATTATATATCCTGACCTAGACCTTGGAACAAGGAAGAAACGATCGACCGTTCGTTGGCGGGAATACTGTCGACGAATGAAATAGGAAAGAAAGAAACTGACACACATTTCCGTGTCGATGCCAGACGACATTCGACCGTATGCCGAAGTAAGACTACTCGGGCGAACTGAGGCTGGATTACTTGATAGTGGTGTCACTGTCAGTATTCTAGGCCAGGGAGCTCTAGAGAAGCTTGCAGAAGCAGAAGTCGAATGGAAGAGGAATAGACTTCTGGCGTCTATTTGGGTTGCTCCAGATATCTTAGGTATAGTTGCAGAAGTGGCACCAAGTCTAAAAGCTACCCCTGACATCGACTGCCGTGTTCTTTCTGTTCTAGAACACCAACTGCTAGAAGCAACCAAACAGCTCTTTCCTTCTTTCGCCTCATTGGCCTTAGGAAGGACATCTCTTGTCAGCCATAGGATTGAAACGAATGACGTGACTCCGATAAAACAGAGGTTTTATCCGATTTTACCGGCAGTACAGAATTTGATGGATGCTGAATTGCGACGGATGCTATCGCTGGGTGTGATACAGGAGAGCCAGAGTCCTTGGGGCTCTCCAGATGTACTAGTGAGGAAGCCTGGGAAGGTTCGGCTTTGTTTTGACGCCAGGAAGGTCAACTCTGTTACTAAGAAGGACGCCTATCCGCTGCCGTATATAGATGCACTTCTGAGTCGACTTTTTCCGGCAAACTACATCACAAGCGCCTGGACCTCAAAGACGCTTTCCGGCAGATCCTACTAGACACTGAGTCCAGAGAGAAGACCGCGTTTACAGTACCTGGTCATCTTCTCTATCAGTACACCCTGATGCCATTCGGCCTTTGCAATGCTCCACAAACTATGTGCCGCCTCATGGATAAGGGCATTCCTTTCGATCTTCGTGAGAATGTCCTCGTTTACTTGGACGATTTATTGATTCTGTCATCGGGTTTGACTCTCACCTCACATTACTAGCCCGTGTAGCGGATTGTTTGAGGAAAGCTGGCCTCACTATCTACGTTGAGAAGAGTAAGTTTTGCATTAAGGAGACTAAATACTTCGGTTTTATTGTCGGGAACGAAGGAATCAGGACTGACCCAGATAAGATCTCAACAATAGTTGATTTCCGTCACCTAAAACTGTTCGGCAAGCCCGACGCCTACTAGGTATGGCCGGATGGTATAGACGGTTCATCCCGAACTGTGCTGATTTAACTGCCTCCATAAGTGACACCTTAAAGAATCCTAGTCAGTTCCAATGGACACCTGACGCGCAGACGTCTCTGGAAATGCTAAAAAAAAACTCACCTCTGCTTCGTTGTTAGTGAGTCCAGATTTCAGCAGGCCATTCATTGTATATTGCGATGCGAGCTAATATGGTATTGGTGGAGTGCTGCTTCAACTAGATGACGATGGCCACGAGAAGCCAATAGCCTACGTCTCGAAAAAACTTGAACTCAGCACAACGAAATTACACAGTCACACAGCAGGAATGCCTAGCTGCCATCTTAAGTGTACAGAAGTTCCGGCCTACATAGAACTTATGCCGTTTAAGATAGTGACTGATCATGCGAACTTGAAATGGCTGATGTCTCAAAAGGACCTCAGCGGTAGACTTGCTCGGTGGAAGCCTGAATGTCGTTCCTGATGCGTTGTCACGAATTCATTGTGACAGCTTGTCAACACCTGAAGATCCTGGCCCGGAAGTTGACCTTAGTTCACCATATTTCAACTCATTGGAATATGAGAGCTGAGGCATAAGGTTAAAACAGCTTCTCGCAAACTACCAGATCTTTGCGTCAGGGATGGCTTCGCCTATATCCGGACTGTTCCGAGAACAGGCGGTCCGATTCAGGAGGAAGAAGCTTGGAAGCTTTGGATTCCACGAGGGCTTGTCTCCGAGGTTATTTCAAGAGCGCATGATCCGCCGCTAGCAATCTCACGGAGGTAAAGGGAAAACACTGGAGCGTCTAAGAAGACACCTGTACTGGCCACGAATGACAGGTGATTTCAGAAACTACGTAGGCGCCTGTGATGTGTGTAAAGAGACCAAAGCCCCTAATACCATTCTTAGACCACCTATGGGAGTCCAGTCTGTGACAGAAAAACCCTGGCAAAAGTTGTACATCCATTTCCTGGGTCCATATCCTCGGTCAGTGAAAGGAAATGTCTGCATACTGATAGTTCTTGACCACTTTTCAGAATTCCCGATTCTCAAACCTATGAGAAGGGTATCTGCTCTCAATGTGTGCCAGTTCATAGAAACCGAAATATTCCATGTATTCGGAGATCCGGAAATTATAGTCTCTGACAATGGAGTTCAGTTTTGCTCGGCTCAGTTCGCCAGATTACTGGACAAATATGGGGTGCAACACTTGCGAACGGCAGTTTACTCGCCGCTCGAAAACGCCTCAGAGCGGGTGAACAGGTCTCTATTGTCAGGGATTAGACCATATATCCGGAAGGAACATACTAAGTGGGATGAGAAGCTAAGTCAAATAGCTAGCTCCCGCAGGAGTTCTTTCCACCAAGCAACTGGTTTCTCTCCCTACCGAACACTCTTCGGTCAGCAAATGATTGAACATGCGAGCTCCTATTCCATCCTTAGGAGCCTCCGAACTCTTAATGAAGCTCTGTGAGTAGATGCTGAAGATAAATTAAGATTGATCCGTGCGAGAGTGCAGGAGAACTTAAACCATGCGTTGGAACAGGGTTCGAAAGCTTACAATCCCAGAGCGAAACCTTAAATTTCAAAGTGGGTCAAGAAGTGTTCAGACGGAATTTTGCCCAAAGCAATTTCCAACAGCATGCTAGCGCTAAACTAGGACGTAAATTTGTTAAGTGTTGAATTAAAACAAGAAAAAGAAACTCTCTCTACGAGCTTGAGGATCTGCAGGGGAGAAACGTTAGGAGTCTATGACGACAAGGACATCAGGCCGTGATATCCATATGTCTGGGACGTTGTAGATCTATTCCAAATCTAGATCCTGGTGGAGCATCCAGCCAGCTTAACTGGTAAACTATAGGATATCGCGAAGATCTCCTATTGCCCTCGTCAATGGTGGGTGATATACCTGTTGGAATCCCACCTCGTCAACTTACCTCTACCCCTTATGAGTAGGTAAACTTTTTACAATCCCTTCTGGAAAGAATTTTTTGGGATTCTCCGGTATATAGCAAAAGCTAAAAAAAAAATGTTCTAATTTCTTATTTCATCACACAACTCATTAATTTTTGATGACAAACAAGTTTCAAGTCTTGGTTTGACTCATCAACAGGTCCCAAATAGCGAAATTGGGTGATTTGAAAAACAAATGAAAAAATTGAAAAAAAGAAGAAAGAAATGAAAAGTTTGAGAAAAATAGAAAAAAACATTTTTTTTTTATTTATTAAAAAAATGTAAAATTTTTTTTAAAGAAGCAGATTCATTCGAAGCGAATCGAACCTGTATACGCCACGCAGCGGGCTGAAAAGTAATGAAGAAAAAGGAAGAAGAAGAAGCGTTTCGTGTCAGCAGAAACCTTTTCTGCCTGCTGTAGACGCATGAAAATATATCAAACTGATCTCTTCTCATATAAACTCAGAATAAATTCTAGGTGTGAATTATATGAGGAAAAAACACTCCTATACGAGCCCAGGAGGAAAAATAAAAAAAAACTGCACGGATGAGTGGAAGGTTTTCTGCTGACATGAACCGCTTCTTCTTCTTCCTTTTTCTTCTTTACTTTTCAGCCAACTGCGTGGCGTATACGGGTTCGATTCGCTTCGAATGAATCTGTGTTACGGCTGATGCGTATTGGACGTCATCCGCAACAGGACTTGGGAGTGCTTTCAACTAAATGAGAAGATCACCAGCCCCTTATTGTTTTCAATGGTTTCAATGGCATTCACTTCAAAATTTAACTAAAAAAACAATTTGCTTCTCGCACTTATTTCGATGTTTATTAAAAAAACCAGAGACACAATAATTTAATATATATATAAATTCAAATTATATTATAGTACAACAATTCCTAGTCAAGAATCACAAAATTTTTACTAAGTTCCCTTATTTTTCTTTATTTCCTGCCCGACTTCAAGACTTGACAAAAACTGCCTGACTGCCCGCCAATGCTGTCCGTCACCTTCTTTATTTCGCATCGATATCTCAGCGATAACACCCCCTAATTACCTATCATTGCTGAATTCGTTTAAAGTGATTGGCGCATAATTCATACATAGTAATGTAGGGGAAACGGCTTATGTACAAGCGAAGCGCATTCGCCTCAAGTGCAAAAGACCCGGCTGCTGATTAAGCTTTTTGGCTATTTCATATATGTAATTTGATGGGGTCAATGAATAATGCGACAGCAATTATTGATTGCAAAATTAATGTAAGTCACCGCAAAAGCTATCAATTTGCTTTTGCAATTTTCAATAATGAAAAAAAAACAAACTATTGCGTTCATAGGGAATGAGTGAGGTCTTTGCCCCAAAAGCCATATGAGTCTTTATGAAAGTAATGAGTGCATCCAGTGACTCATTACATCTGCCTCTTTAAAAACAATTTTACATTTTTTTAATAAATAAAAAAAAATGTTTTTTCTATTTTTCCCAAACTTTTCATTTCTTCCTTCTTTTTTTTCATTTTTTCATTTGTTTTTCAAATCACCCAATTTCGCTATTTGGGACCTGTTGATGAGTCAAACCAAGATTTGAAACTTGTCACCAAAAATTAATGAGTTGTGTGATGAAATAACAAATTAGAACATTTTTTAGCTTTTGCTATATACCGGAGAATCCCAAAAAACTCTTTCTTGAAGAAATTAAGTTTAACCCGGTAAAAAGTCCAAAAGAGTAATCTTTTTATTTATTAATCCCTTCTGGATCGGCCTCACTAGGAGGATTTTTCTTTGTCTGTTCGTCTACAACATTTCGTTAATCGGCAACCGTCGGCCATGGTAGAACCAAATCTAGATCCTGGTAGCCCTAAGAAGGCATCCAGCCAGCTTAACTGGTAAACTATAGTATATCGCGAAGCCCTCCTATATACCTGTTGGAATTCAACCCTGTCTACGGTCTTTATCAATTTAAGGAAGGAATCGGCAATGCCAGTAGTTCGACGACGCCTTGAGGGCACACCCTTGAACAAGCGTCGGTCGGAGAGCAGAGTGAGATTTCAGTGCTGAGAAAACTTTACGATCAGTTGGTTAGGTTACTGACGGCGGAGTCTCTCGGCATCTCGGTGAAGGAAGGCAGAGGGGGACTGACTAGCTGCTTGGCTACCAACCCGTCAGTGCACTTCTGGTTCCTGACACGGAGAATGACGTCGAGGTCTGGTCAAAAATTGGCAGAACTTCAAGGATGTACCCTCGATGCGTCAGCTGTCGAGCATATGAGACCGGCTTGAATAACCTGTAGCATCCGCCAAGACAGAGTAACGAGAAATGCTTTTATGAGTCGTGGGTCGAGCCACACATTGGGCGTGCAGCGATGAGTCTTATGTTTAAAACCGGCTAGCTCAGTCGACCATTTTTCAGCGTTGTCTGAACCACGGGTGGTCTAGACCACTCTGCCCAGTTATGGTCGTAGCATATTGTATATAGCAATATGCTACACTGAGCTAGATACACGTCTAAGAGACCCGTAGCAGCACGAGGTGGGCGCGAACTGTCTTCTATATGCACGGAGAGATATACGCGTCGAACGCACCCCAAAAAGTGAAGGAAGGTTGGGCGGTGTAAAAGGAAGAAGAAGAGTTTTTTGGCGGGGAAGGAAAGTGGTGACATTTGAAAAAGGTTTTTGTCTTTTCCGGAGTTTTTTATTTCTGTTGACGCGAGGTAAAAACGTATAGTCTGAAGAACGAAAAGATTAGACTAGAAAAATCCGTAAAAAGCTTGGTGAAAATTAATCATCAACAAAACTGAGACAAGAAGGGTTGTATGGCGGAAGCTGAAAAGTTACAGGCACAGCGGAAGATCACATATTTTTGACCTGGAAAAATACTATTATAGACCGGAAAATCCGTTCAAAAGCTTCATATCGAGTAACCAATATTGTTTTGTAGATAATACCATCGGTTGTATTTCTATGCTGAAAACAAAAGTAATTATGTTGCTGGCGTTATGAAAAAACACAACAAAGTTTTTGTGACGACTTTCAGTTTATTGGATTTTTTTTATTTTTTACATCTGTTAAATTTGATGAAACACAAATTACTATTGACGTTGTTTGTGAAGGGGGGATATTGGAACAGTATCAATTTTTCCACATTGCTGTATAAATCAGTACAATTTCCCAATATCTGTGTTCAGATTGTTCGCGACGTAATGTATCATTCGAGATACAATTTTGGGGTTCGCAAAATCTGAAAAAAAAGGTTAGAAGGTATTCAACATATACCCGTTGATGCACCTTTGCTGAATTAATTGCTGGGGGCTTCTAATTTGTTTACTTCGTGTTGCCTCTTAGAGTCCTGTAGAGAAACTGACATCTTTTTGAAATTGCAACGCCTTTTTATAATACTTTTTTTGTATTGTTGTGATTTTGCCAGATTCCACATGCCAAGTGAAACTGTTTATTCTTGTCTATTATGTTTTTTATTAATTTCCACATGCAAAGTGATTAGTAAGATGTGGAACTCAACCTTTACTAATTTCCACATACGAGGTGATTAGTAAAACATAAATTGTAAAATTGGTTCGAGTTCTCGCATTAGCTGCTGAAACATACTCCCACCCGTTGAACGACTATGTTCAACCTCAGTTATTTATTGTTGATCGCTGAGTTTTCGCTACTTGCATAAGACTTTATAACTTATCAACGATTATTCAACTTGTAAAGTCTTAATTGATGAAACAGTTAAAAGATTCTAAATGCACAGTATATATATTTATTATTCAAAAAAAATTTCTTCCACTATTTGTCATGTTTTTTGGTTCGTTTTCTTCTCTGGTGGTGATGGAAACCAATTCTTCCATTCTTATACACATGTAATTTTACTTCATACTTGTCTGGCAAATTGACTTTAAAATCCTTAGTTTTCGAATTTTGTATTTTTTCGAAATTAATTCGTTGTAACACCGTTTTTGTTATGTATATGTCCTCGCCTTCCCTGGTGGTGATCTTCTGAATGGCGTTGTCCATTCGCATCTTTACTTCTTTTACAGTTTCTGAAGGAAGCAAGATGCTCCATTTGGTGACATATTGTCCATTAATGTTGACCGGATACTGGTTGGCTTTGGACGATATTTCTTGGGGTCCTGAATCGGTCAGTTTTAGTGGTAAGGGTTGCGTAGGCTTCGTTTGAGCTTCACCGAGGACTTTGTTTCCCGGTTTTTTTTCCATGATGCTATCTTTTGACTTTCGGGTGGCGAAAATGAAATATTTTCGTCCAAAATTAAGATATCGTCTTCTTGCATTTTTTCTTATCTGCAATTAGACAACTAATTAAATAACATGTTTAACCAAGCATAAATAATAACAAAAAAAATAACATGTGCTATAAATACACACAAAACTGATATGAGGAGGTATAGGCAATGTATGACCATACTCTTCATGACGTTTTTTTTCAAGTCATTGGCAAGGGACATATTTTTATAATAGGTCGCCGAAAACTATTTGTCTTCGTTTGTACTTGAACCACTCTAACCAAGCCATCTTTGCCTGGAAATACTTGCTCAATTCTACCTAAAGGCCAACATGTCGGTGCAGTACTTTCATCTTTGAGTAGTACTATGTCTCCAACCTTTATGTTTGCTTGGATTTCACACCACTTAGGCCTTTGTTGTAACTTATGCAAATAGTCGTTTGACCATTTATTCCAAAATTGCTGTGTCATATATTGAGTGTGCTTCCATCATTGTGCTGGGGTTACTTGTTTTTTACATAATTTGGGTTCAGGAATAGCATTAAGTGACCAATAATAAAATGTCCAGGCGTTAGTACTGAAAGATCTTCAACATTATTTCCAATTGGACATAGTGGATGTGAGTTTACACAAGCTTCAACTTGAGTCAGCAATGTAGAATATTCTTCATATGTATATATTGACTGACCAATTATTCGACGTAAATGGTATTTGATGGACTTAACCCCTGCCTCCCAGAGGCCCCCAAAATGAGGTGATGCTGGTGGGTTAAAATGCCATGTAATGTTCCTGGAACTCAGATATTGTCCTACTTCTGGCGATGCTTCCCTTATAGCTTGAGCAATTTCTTTATATAAAGTTTTTTGTGCACCTTTGAAATTTATACCGCAGTCGGATTAAATATCCGTAGATAGTCCCCGTCTGGCAACAAATCTCTTCAATGACGCAATAAACGCAGACGTTGTCAAATCTGATACTAATTCTAAATGGATGGCTTTTGTAGCCATGCAAACATATATACAAAAATAGCGTTTGTATATTTTTGCAGCTCTATGTGGTGAGGTTTTTAGACTTATTGGTCCAGCATAATCTACACCTACATGAGAAAATGGTTTTGAAATGTTTACTCGTGCGGCAGGAAGATTTCCCATTAATTGTGTTCTCCTTTTTTGACGTTGTATTACACATGCTTTGCATCGACTTATTATGCGTGCAATGGTTCTTCGCCCATCCAGAATCCAATACAAGTGGCGACTGGTATTTAACGTTAGTCCCACTCCGCCATGTAATGTCTCGATATGTAGCTGCTCGATGATGAGATTTGTTATGTGATGATCTTTTGGGAGAATGATTGGATGCTTCCTAGAGTAGGGAATGTTGGCATGTTCCAAGCGGCCTCCGACTCTCATGATTCCATGATCGTCCATAAACGGGTTTAATGATAACAGGTGACTTTTGTTTGATAGTGCAACTCCTGTTTTAAAAGCGGCTTGCTCTTTTGAAAATGCCGTTCTTTGAACTAATTGTAAAATTGTAGTACGTGATGCTGGCAGTTCTTGTCTCAATAACTGTCCATACCTTTTGTATGTGTTTCTGCGACAGTTGTGTATTAATCCTTTGATAATTGCTACAACTCGGGTTAACTTTAAAAAGGATGAGTAATTTGTCAAGAATTCCGAGCTTATGTAACTATGGAAGTTTGCTAAGGATATTTTTTTTTGTCTCTAATTGTAGCTGGTTGGAAGATATACTGATCTTTGGCCATTCCTCCTCTTCTTTTATAAGCCACTCTGGGCCGTGCCACCACTGCTTGTTTTCTAACAGCTCATTTGTACTTATACCTCGTGATGCGATATCGGCTGTATTGTGTTTTGTAGGCACATGTCGCCAGTTTTCTGGATCTACAGTGTCTTGAATCTCAACGACTCTATTGGCAACGTACGTTTTCCACTTTGATGGATGACTACGAATCCATTGAAGTGTTATCATGGAATCTGACCAAGCGATTACTGGAACATCTTCCAATTGCATATCTTGAACTGTTGTCTTGATTAGTTGAGCCAGTATTAATGCTCCATTTAGTTCTAGTCGAGGCACAGTAATTGGTCGAATTGGAGCTACCTTGGTTTTGGATGTCAATATGTAGAATGTATTTTTTCCATCTATATTCTGCACGCGTATATACACTACAGCAGCGTATGCTTTGTGCGAAGCGTCGCAGAATCCGTGAAGTTGAATACTTGGGGATGTCTTCATTGTCCCTATCCATCGTGGTATCTTCAATTTCTCTAAATTCTTCAATTCATCTTGAAATTGCTGCCATTGGATGGCAATGTTATTCTCGACGGCCGTGTCCCACGAACATCCAGCTATCCATAAAGCTTGAATCAATAGTTTCGCTACAATGATCACAGGTGCTATCCAACCCAATGGATCGTATAATGTTGCCACATCAGACAGAATCGATCTGTTTGTCATTCTTTTATCCTTATGTCTGGGTGCAATAGAGAACGAAAAATAATCAGATGTAGGGTTCCATCGAATTCCCAAGGTTTTGATGACTTCATTTTCATCGAAGTTTAGACTGGTCTTTAGTTCCCTATGCTCAATCGGTATCTGCTCTAAAAGCTTGATGTTATTACTGGTCCATTCTCTTAAGTTAAATCCCCCTGTTTTTAACATATTGATACATTGCTTCTGGAGTTCCTTAGCTTCTTCGACAGTATCCTCTCCTGTCAACAAATCATCTACGTAGAAATCAGTGAATGCAATTTTAGGCGCTAGAGGCCAATTTTTCTTTTCGTCCGTTGCAAGCTGTTGTAGTGTACGTATTGCTAAGTACGGTGCTGATGAAGTACCAAACGTGACTGTAGCCAATTGATAGTCTTGGATACATTTTGTCTGTGGATTCTGCCACACAATTTTGTGAAAGGCGCGATGCTTAGGATGTATTGAAATCATTCTATACATCTTTTCAACATCTGCCGTCATTGCTACTTTATATTTTCTCCATTTCAACAGAGTTGAGAATAGTTTGGGTTGTATCGTTGGCCCAACTAGTAACTGTTGGTTTAGTGACTTGCCGTTATGGCTTTTCGCCGAGGCGTCGAACACAACTCTAAGCTTAGTCGTTGTGCTGTCTTTAAAAACTGCGTGATGAGGAATATAACAGTCCTGGCCGTTTGTAATAACTGCTGGATCTATTTCCTCCATGTGTCCAAGTGTTATGTATTCGTCCAAACATTTGGTATACTCGTTTTCTAAATTTTTATCGACAATGAATTTGCCTTTCAAATGTTGAAATCTTTTTAGAGCTAAATCTCACGAGGCACCGAAATTAGGCGTGCTTCCGTTTGAAAAAGGAAGTTCCACTTGATAATGCCCATCCTTCATTCGACGGTGCGTTTCTTTAAAGATTCTTTCACATTCCTCGTCTTCTGGCTTCACTATAGGTTTGTTGTGGACCTCTTCAGTTTCCCAAAACTGTTTAAGTTGATGGTTTAACGTTTCCATTGACTGATTGATCTCCGTAAATGCTTCTACTTTCTGTACTGGTGATTGTATGTTTCCTAAAATTATCCATCCAAATAATATATTGATAGCAATTGGTGACTTCTTCGATCCCTTTCGTAAACCATCTAGTAATACGTTGGCATATACTTGTGCTCCAAGTAATATGTCGATTGGTCCTGGCTTCCAATAATTAGGGTCTGCCATATTGATTCCTCTTAAGTGTTCCCATTGTTTTATCTGAACTCGAACTGTTGGCAGATGATCAGTAATCTTTTGTATGACTAGCATATCCACCTTGACACTTTTGTCTTTGTATTTGTATGATGTCAATTCTAGTGTCACCTCTTGATTGGACCATGCTGTCTTGCTTTTATTTAACCCGGTTATTTGTAAGCGAGTGGGTCTTTCCTTGAGACCCATTTGTTTACACATTTTCTGAGTAATAAAAGATGTCTGTGAACCTGGATCCACTAAGGCACGCAGCACTACAGATCGACCGTTTCGATCCTTAGCTTTTACTAACGCTGTGGCTAATAATGCGTTGTGGGTTTTTGTTGTAAAGAAACTTTTTGTTTCCTCCTCTGTTTCAGCATAACGGATGGATTCCCTCTTGTAACCTGTTGTGTTTTTTTATCTTTAAGAGACCTGTGGTTACAGCTGGGCCATCTTTCTGATACCTTGTCCTTACCTGATACTTCTTTTTGAATAGGTGTGTGTAACAAGGTATGATGTAACCCATTGCAATTCTTGCATCTTCGGCTGTTTGAACATTGCCTTGCTGAATGCTTGCTCGAAAAGCAGTTGAAGCATCTTCTTGCATCTTCAATGCACTTTCGTCGATTTGATGTGCTCATCTTAATGAAGTCTTTGCAAATTCCCACGTAATGTGCATCATTGCATGCGGGACATTTGGTTGTGTTAGTTACGTGATATGTCTTTGCTATCTGGACTGGGGGCTTGGAACTCACAGACTGCGACATTGATTCTAGGACTCTGAATCGAGTTAGCAGGAATCTTTGAAAATGTTCCAACGTTGGCAGTTTCAGCATGTCACCCAATTCTTCTTCCCAAAGCCGTAGAGTTACGAAAGGCAGTTTCTGTACCAATAAATGAATCAGCAATATATCCCATGTTGAAACATCTACTTCCAATGCTTTTAATTGCTGTAAACTTTCCTCAGTTGTATCCATGAGAGACTTAATGCTCTTTGCGTTTCCTATCGTTAGCTTTGGTTGATTTGTGAGTACTTTTAATTGTGTGTTTACTAGAACTCTGTTGTTGTCGTAACGCAGTTTGAGTTTTTCCCAAGCTGGCTCATAATCTTCTGCAGTAATGGGAATATTTTTTAACAGTCGCTCTGCTTCTCCTGCGAGACATCCTTTTAAGTGATGGAGCTTTTGTACTGCAGGTAGTTGTGTATTGTTGTGCACTAATGACACGTATAAGTCGTGAAATGACCTCCAAGATCAATATTCGCCATTGAATATTGGTAGGTTAATTCGAGGTAACTGACTGAGGTTGCTACTTGTATGAACAATTGTAGTTGTCACTGAGTTAATTGCTTCTGGTTTTACCCTTGGAGAATTTTTAAGTACTCCTTCAGTTACATCCCCTAAATATTCCATATATTTAACCTCCAATATCGAGTGTGTCTCTTCTTCTACATATTCGTGCGTGCATTTATCTTTTGAAATTATAACAGCTTCTCTAAGCTTTGTGTCATTAATATCAAAATCTGCCCATAATTTTCTTAGACTTGTTAATTGCGTCTCATAAAAACTTAGTGTTGTTTTTTCTAACCTAGTTTTTTTTCCATTTGTGATGAATTGTTCTAGTTTGTCTGCTAGAACGCATTGTTTAACGCATAATTCTTCGATTGATGCCATTTTTTATATATATATTTTTTTTTAATTATTGCGTGATCAATTATTATTATTATTTTTTCTCGAAGACAGTACTAGTTTCTTAAAGAAATAACTTCTTTTATTGTTTTGCGGGAAACTTCAAGTCACTTTCTAGCTGTTAATAAAATCCAGCGTGACATAAACTGGGTCGCACAAATCCGGTTTGGAAGGACCAAAATGTTTTGTAGATAACACCATCGGTTGTATTTCTATGCTGAAAATAAAAGTAATTATGTTGCTGGCGTTATGAAAAAACACAGCAAAGTTTTTGTGACGACTTTCAGTTTATTGGATTTTTTTATTTTTTACATCTGTTAAATTTGATGAAACACAAATTACTATTGACGTTGTTTGTGAAGGGGGGATATTGGAACAGTATCAATCTTTCCACATTGCTGTGTAAATCAGTACAATTTCCCAATATCTGTGTTCATCGCGACGTAATGTATCATTCGAGATACAATTTTGGGGTTCGCAAAATCTGAAAAAAAGGTTAGAAGGTATTCAACATATACCCGTAGATGCACCTTTGCTGAATTAATTGCTGGGGGCTTCTAATTTGTTTACTTCGGGTTGCCTCTTAGAGTCCTGTAGAGAAACTGACATCTTTTTTGAAATTGCAACGCCTTTTTATAATACTTTTTTTGTGTCGATGCTTGCTGTGATTTTGCCAGATTCCACATGTTAAGTGAAACTGTTTATTCTTGTCTATTATGTTTTTTATTAATTTCCGCATGCAAAGTGATTAGTAAGATGTAGAACTCAACCTTTACTAATTTCCACATACGAGGTGATTAGTAAAACATAAATTGTAAAATTGGTTCGAGTTCTCGCATTAGCTGCTGAAACAAATACCTTTGGGATAGTTATGGTAATTTCTCCGGCCGTAAACCCAGATTAAAAGGATTTCTCTCTGGAAAAACTTCTGGAATCACCTTCGCTCCACGTGGCACGTAGCCCCATTTCTGGTTGTGCGGATAGAACCAGCGAGTATTCCCCCCTATATTAGTGTGAGGCGTAAGACGTAGAGCTGCTTCATTAACACCTCAACGAGTCAAATCAAAATTCAATTTAACAAGCAAGATAAAGCTCCCACGGAGAAATACAATATGTCATCCAAGTATTGAAGATCAATATAAAAGCAGACCACCGAAGAAATTAATTTTTCTTCAAAAAAAGGGAATTTAAGTTTGACAATGGGAGCAATCGGGCATCTCCTTCGTAGGGTTGCCGTACAAACATTTTCTTTTTCTCTGCCTGAGAACACGTCGTGGTAGACAGCTACACTCCCCACACACGCACACGCACACACTTGCAAGCGCGTACGCACGCACCCACACGCCGAACACAGCTATACATATACCCACATACATCCAGACACATAGTGAAACCCTAGAGTAGGGAATCGCTCGATTAGATACTATGCATCTCTAACCATCCAGCCCCTTTCAACCCTTACCCATTTAGGCATCAATATTATCGCGGGCACCACCGGCGGGCTCCATTAGTGTTTTATAAAAAATGCTTGCGCTTATCGCCTGATGATGTTGAAGAAATTCTAAGGCAAGCGCGAGGAAACCAATATCTCCGACTGAACGGTTAGGTATAAGTTTGAGATTTTGAGCAACAGGTAAATTTTATACAGAAATATTTATGGAGTTATTTATAGAAGTTACAAGAAAATAATAATGAAAAAAGCAATATGAATTTTGAAGAATTTGAAATTAAAATTTGGTTAGTTACAGCACAAATTTAAGCAACTTCTTAAAAAACTGCACGCGCAGCGGCCATAAAAGCTTCAACCGAACTAATATTTTTATACTGCGCCTGCAACCTTATTTTTACACATTGCAACTTTCGAGACAGCGGTAGAACGAAAGCAATTGAGATACAGCCGCAGCTTTTATGCTGCGCTGCAGTAAAAGTTGCCATGTGTGACCGTGTCTTTGTAGGCTTAAAATGTTGTTATTTATCTACACCACTGCCAACTGTATCAACTTTTCTTAGCAGGGTGTTATGGCCGTAGCGTTTATAGCTCAGCATGCTACACCCTTCCATCGTACTGCGCCCCTGCACTATCTGATGTTGAAACAATCGTAGCTTACGCGTCACGTACTGCTAACATCTAGTGACAGTGATCATGTCGCGCCCATACTGCGATTGTGCTCCACTTCTACCTTACAGCGTGTTTAGCATCTAGCTGAGGAGAAAAAAAACTTTGAATGAAAGGAATAAGAAGAGCGAGTGACAATTTTTTCGAGGCGCTGAGTCTGACAACAAGGAACAAGGTGAGGTCTGGAAAACAAGAAAAAAGCAAGCGGGAATCAAAGACAAAAACGTAATCGGGAGTGAAAAGTATAAAAGAAGGATCGCCGTACAGAAAACTGTGTAAATCACCGAAATTGTGACGTTTTCTATTCGTAATTCTTGAACATGTTTGGAGAATTAGGTAAAAGATGAGTGAAATGATAAAAAAAGAGATTGCAATTCGTTAGAGCGCAGTTTTTAGTATATCCTAAAATATACCATATTTTACAGGGGCAAGTTGAGTTCGTAATTTAATTTTTTTATTATTTATGTTTATAAGTGCAGTGCATAATAAATATGTGGAAAATTGTCTATACTAACTTTTATAATTAGTTGATTTCAATTACTTACTTCGGTGAGTGTAATTTGAAAATACCTAGATACAAAATGCAACAAAAACAGACAATTATTTTAGTTGAGAATACTTTTTTCCGCTTGCAAGATACCGGAGAATACGAAAAGTGGAGTAGAGAATTCAGCAATTCTTAAATCAAATTAGCCGAGTTGCAGAATTCCAAGTGGAGAATTATATGTCAAAACAACTCTCATTTCCCTAATTCCCCACATTCTCCGCGTTACAGAATGCGGCTCTTTACCTGTAATGTCGGGGAATGGCAATGAGTTTATTCCATCAAGTACTCACATTCCCCGTTCACATGGAGCGGACTGGAGTGGATTAGCGTACTTCGGAGTGACATAATTCGCCATGTGAACACCATCATGATTGGAATTACTTACACCGGCGTTGATTCGGTAGTGGAGTGGAATTAATCACATGTGAACACTTGAGTGGATCGAAGTGGATTTACGTTTGGATATTTTTCGGTATACTTTCATTTTTCGCTTCGAACACCTTCGTGCTTTCATACAATATTTTAGAAATTATTACTTCTTTGCATGATCCGTCTTTCAATATCTACAAAAATAACTTCAAATGAGAGGTGGCTTTAGATTAAGAACTGTCAATAGAAAGATGTCTCTCTTGTCGATTTATTCCAGTCCATCGCATGTGAACACTTGGTACTATGCGAATTAGGACTATTCCAGTCCAGTCCAGTCCGCTTCATGTGAACGAGATAACAGTGACTCAAAGGTAATTGGTGTAAGGGTCCCTTCAGGACTAGATGTGTGTAGCATTTTTATGGCAAGGCACGATATCTTTTTTATATGGTGCAAAACAGTGGAAGCTCCTCGTGGTTATTTATTCCACACACTCTTCGCCAGCTGAGGCGAGTTAGCGTGCCGGCCCGCATTTGTAAAGGCTGAAAAACAGTGCGAGCGTACACGACTTCGACTCAGCCGGCGTTTGATAACTTCGGCGTAGTGAACTTTAGCTTAACACAGTGCGAGCGTTTGATAACTTCGGCGTAGTGAACTTTCTTTTTAACACAGTGTGACTTATGTGTTGTCAATTTAAATAATTGGAAGAATTCATTAAATTTTTCTAGATTTCTATAATCCCGGCATTTTAAGTTATAAATGAATTCGGCATCTCGCACCAAACTAATAAACTTTTCTTGCGACATTTTTATGTTATTTATTTACATTTCAATTTCCCCAGTTTCTGAAATTTCACTACACTCAAATCAGCTGCTGGCTGTAAACAACGAAAATCATGTTACCAAATGCCAAAGTTGCGCTGGAGTAGAAACTATTCCTACCCCAGCGTTTGCTCAGCGCAGTGGGCGCAGCCGACTTCACCATTAGAGCTTGCCCAATTTCTTTTCATGTATTCTACAGGGAAGCTGGACATAACGTCCAAAGCACTCACTCACCTGCAACCATAACAAGAGGTGTGACAATTATCTTAATTTCAAGTTATATTTTCGCTTTAAAATTCATATTTCAAGTTGAACATATTCCAAATATATACAAAATTAGTGCTTCCATTGGAATCTCCTCTTCTTTAATGTCAAATAATACTTAAACTAGATTTTTAAGAAAATATGATGAAATTTTTGTTTGCTTTTTTCTAAAAGTAGGTATGGGGGACAAAAAAGATTACAAATGCTTTATTGCCGTCTATTTCTATTCTGTATATTCATTAGGAGAATCCACTGGACTGAAACTGGATTATGGTGGATTTTGTACAGAAGTTATTATTTGAAGTTCAGCGGAATAAAGTAGTTAAACCAAATAGAGAGAATTATAGAAAAGTGATCCCATGATCTCTTCTTAGTTGTGAAATGTTCTTCGAAGTGAAAAGTACAATTTAAATTGGCTGGTACTGTTTTTTATCTGACTACTAAAATTAAATTAACGAGCTGATGTAACAGCGTAAGTAGGTATGTATATGTTTTTTATGGGTTGCTTTAGATATTACTTTATGATACCGTCATTTTAGATTTAAGATATATTTTTGGATTGTTTTCATTTACCCCTATAATTTCCGGTATGAGGGTAAATGTAAATCAAGGTATACGAACTAAAAGGAGTTTTGTTTTTTTTATTTACGTGTTTTTCGTTAATCCTTTAATCGTTGTGGTTTAAATGTACATTGAAAAAACGGACAAACTGGCTAAAACCGGAGCCAAAATTCCTTATATTGGTCCCTCCCTACCTGATATTTGGCTTACCAACGACATAGGGTAGGCTTGAGTCCGCACAGGCCGAAACTGTCATAAGGACTGTCTGGACTGGAGAGGCACATGTACCCAGTCTATTAAATTTCCGCCAACCCTCAGTCTCTACCAAGCAGACTTTGGGCATCTAATCTAATATTAGGCTCATAAATCATAAGTTGATTCCCTTGATCTGGGTGTTTATCGATCAGTAGCCCAGTCCACGCCTTAGCAAATCTTCAAGCCATGTGTCCATTAGGCATACTCTCAACGCACGGTGCTAGTGTTCGAGGGCGTTGTAGCCATCCATCAAACCAGCAAGCGTCTACACCAAACAGGCGTTACTTTTGGCGTTCGAAGACGTCGTAGCCAGTCTTCAAGGCAACAGTGGCTACCTCAGACAGGGGTTTAAGACCCTGTTAGCGGAAGGTACACGATTTTGGTCGGCACTCCCGGGACTAGAATTGGGATCTCGCCAAAAGGTATTAAAAGAAAACAATTTCCTGAAGGTCTATAAAAACACTATTCTTGAGGTGCATTTTTAGAAGAGTATTTCCATTGCTGTTATTGCCCAATATCTACGGAAGAAGACTCGATTCTTTCTGCAGCCAAGGCCGCATTTTGGCAGAATAATCAGCGATTGCTAAACAATTGCCTCGCATGAAATTTTCCATCTATCATACTCTCTTAATATCGTTGATAACTTATTCAGAAGTCTGCCTGGCTTCTAGAAATGAAGGGCGCTGCGGGGCAGCCACAAAGGCTTAAAAAATAATCAGTTGAAAAACGTGATATCATAAGGGCTGCTTTTCTGTGTGACAGCAGAGAATGATGTGTTATGGTCGTAGCGTATTGCATGTAGCAATATGCTACACTGAGCTAGGTACACGTCTACGCGAGCCGTAGCAGCATAAGGTGTGTGCGGACTGTGTCCTATATGGATGGAGAGCTATACGCGCCGAATGCACCCGAAGAAGAATCAAGAAACGAGAGTTTTGGTGACAGAGGAAGAGGAAGGTGTCAGGGTGTTTTTGTTGGTTAGAGAGTTCTGAAGCAGTAGACACAAGAAGTTTTTCTAATTTATGGGAAATAGAAGAATATTATAGCATTCCATGAAGTGAAAATATAAAGTTTGAGAAGGTGCCGAAAAGAAACTGAAGGTTGAGAATTCATGAGGATTCGACTCAAACAGAAGAGGAAGAAAATCAAATCTTACAAAAGGAACGTGGATTGTTTGGATTTTCTGGAAATGCAGTACGAGGCTGTCTGGTTGATTTTCCTGGAGAGCATGTGGCGATAGAGGATAGTAGAACAACCGAGTAGTTGTAAAGGAGATGAAGACAAAAGAAGGAATGTAATAAGGTTTTTGCAGGAACTTAACATTTCTTTGAAATATTGCTTTTATTACGTATATTCGGACAACGCTAAGAAAAATGATAATAAACAAGTGAAAAAGATAGAATTGGTCTAAGACCAATTCTTATGATACCCTAGATGAATGCACGTATGAAATTTCGTATGGTCACCCATTTGAGCAATTTTGATTTTTTGCATTGGTTTCTCGCATATATTTATAGAACGGCTCGTCGGACAGAAAAAATGGTTATAACCAATTTTATAGGATTTCTTGTTCTGAAGAAGTTTTTGGTACAATAAAAATGTCTAGGACTGATCGTTTTCAAAGTATATGTAAAAAACCAAAATTATTATATGGGAACACGAAGAAGGGGTTGCCCGATTTAGCCCAGTTTTGAAATTTTATTTGCTATTAGCATGAAAACACAGTGTACCAAATTTCAGCTTTCTACGTCGACGTCTTCTCAGGTAGTGTCCAAATATATTGTGGAAAACGAAATTTATGTATGGCAACCCCACGAAGGAGTTGCCCGATTTGTCTCATTTTCGAACTTAATTTTACCTTTTTTTTAATGTCCGTGTACAAAATTTCAGCTTTCTAGGTGAACGCGTTCTCGAGTTATCGTGCGCACAGACAAACAGACAGACTGACGGCCGGACGGACGGACATGCAATAATCAAAATAACTTTTAATATTATGCGTGGGTGTCCAATTCATTTTGCTCTACCATCATTATTTCGAGGTGTTACAAACGGAATGACAAACTTAGTATACCCCTATAGATTTCATCTAGGGTATAAAAATAGCAAGTAGGATAAGGACATGAATCTATAGTAATCATTTTTGAAAGAACACTAAGAAATTAGTTTTTTTTTTAAAGAAAAGGTTTATAAGATTATTGTTGGACATAACAGTATTTTCTGCTAGTATATAAGAAACAAAAATAATTGACTGATAATCGGCGTAACGACCCACAGCAAAACGTACGACACGCTGAAATAAAAGAAAAGACTTGAAGGTATTTTTGTAATAGTGCGGCAAATCTTGAAAGGATTTGCTTTTGTGTTGTTAGAGCATTTTTGATCTCAATGATAGGAGAGAAAGAAGAATTTAAAGAAAAATTAAATTCGGTGCAGTAAAGGAATACATGACAATGCAAGGTCAATCTGAATTTATAGTAATAAATCTTAAAGACCTGAAAAGACGTCAATAACATGAGATGAGATTTTAAGAGCAGGAAAGTTTCTGTTTTTGTATAAATTACAACAAAGAATCAGACCTTCAAAATCAATTTATAGAATATGGCATTTATAGGTTAAAAAGTTAAGGTTGAGACAAGCATAAAATTGTAAATTTACATGGACATATGAGAAGTGTCACTAAGGCATAGGGCTTTTAATTTGATCCGCTACTCATGACATGTTTTGATTGTTTACCTAATTCGGGTTATTATTCGCATTAGCTTCTTATTGTGATCAGGTTATGAAATCTTAGCGCTAGGCGACACTGTCAGAATGATACCGCTTCTCATCTTGCGGGTTGACAAGGTTCGCCCACGTAAAGAATAATGATTGGGTCTTTACGACAAGACTATTAAAATAACAAACGAACAATGTTCTAACTTTCTAAGTTTGCAGCATTTTGATTGTCATATATTCGCCTCCAGGGAGCTCCTTCGAGGGACTGAACGACACGTGAGTAAATTATCAGTAAATTTTCTTTTGATTAATTTATTGTGCTATTTGTTTGAACATTATATTGAAAAATCATTAAATATTACATTCCCGCTGGGGTCGGAGCCAGTATCATGTCGTAAGTAAGGGCATTTCAATTTCGCTGGTAACAAAATAAAACGACAAAACTCGGGCTGGCTATGGCAGTTCTTTTTAATCTGCTTGAGACATCTAACAGGTCATGCAATCATTTGAGCTCGAAGATTAGATGTGGTATATTCCCCGGTTTAACCTAGCTAGAAAAAATAGAATCAAAAACGACAAAATTAAGAAAATATAATTAAATAAGCACTTCTCACTGTGACTTATAAGTAAAGATGAGATAGTATGAATAAAAGTATTGGTTTAGGAGAGCGTGTATACGAGCTGTCCGTATTATTATTCAGCATTAGGTAAGATAGCTTTGTCTCCAGTTATTATGACAATCCGTGATCAATAAATATTTATAACGTAATGGAATCGTAAAGTTTAAATTTCTTTTTCTTCACTATCCCGGAGCCCTCTCGGAATGATGGTCGACTATGTCCGCTCCTCTGACATTTCAGATATCAGTTCAATAGGGACAGTGATAACTATCTACCATCAGTGTGGATTGGGTGGTTGGGGCAGTTGGATGTAGGTAAGTGGTGTAAAGGTCCCTTAAGAACACGTTTTCGTGGATCCTCCCCACACTCTCCGCCAATAGCCAAGGCGAGCTAGCGTGCCGCCCTGCAGTAAACGCTGTCCACCGAGTGATCTGTCAGCTCATGCTAACAGTCTGGACTTCACGTCCAAGTCAAATCACTCTCAACATACTTTCATAACAGATATTTCATGTTCAATGGTTCAAATGGCGGGAGCGGGCAATAAAGGCACGCGAAAATATGCATAATTTTGTTTATGAAATGACGTAATTATTTTGGTTGGCAGCTCTTAGTCTTTAATTGTTTCGTTAAGTCAGGTCAGGGAAGGTATTATAAAGCGTATATTTGTGTTTAAAGTAATTCAAGAGTTTTTATTGTTGAAATTGAAGTTTTATTATTTCGGTGAATTCGAGAGTTTTATTGTTCGTATAATTACTTCCCGGAAAAACGTCATCTACTCTACTTAATACTAAACGACTTTTTGATTAATAATGTCATCAGATCTGAAGGCAGTTTATTATTAATTAAAATTTTTTGGGACACATAAAGCTAATTTCGAACAATTCTCCCATAGACCACAGCAATATATTTTAAGAGCATTCTTGATGTATGTATATATGTAGTCGTTTACGGTTCCGTTCACAAGATGTTTCAAAGCTTTCTGTGACCTAACCCATCTAACCTCAATTCAATCAGTTTAGGTTCATCCTTACCCATTAACTATAATCGTTATGACCACAAATGGATAGCACTCTGTTTAAAGATAATTACCATTTAATTAGTTCGTCCATCTTCCTCCTATACATTTTCTTGATAGTGAACTGTTGTGTTGACTGTTTTTCTTCTCTTTAAATCGAGATTTTAATTTCGTCTAGATTTTTACATAGTGTTAATTTTTCTGGGTATTTTTTTACTGCGTGTGTATTAAAAGAATATGTATATACCGAGTACCTATAGTGAAATATACATATAAAAATTAGAGAGTATGTAGAGACATTCTATATCCTGAAAAATTTCTGAGTATGCTGTTGCAATTACCTCTGTTATCAAAGCCATCTGGCGGTTGCTAGAAATACGAAATGTGTAAAGCACATATTAGTTGTGCTCTTTTGTGCGCTACTCTGCACTGCTGCTATAAAAGATCGCCTCACACAACTAACGAAATTTGTTAGATATAGAAGGACCTAATCGTAAAAAGGGAAGGGTGCCGGATCAGAAATAAGAAGTCAGTGTAGATATGGTTTGAAATTCAACATAATTTTTATTCATTCAATTAAAATTAGTTCAACTACTAAATTCAATACCGCAACGCAAAAATAAAAAATAAAATAATACAAATAAATGTTGTCTAATAAAAAATAAAAAATAAATGCTGTAGTATTAAAAAACACTATTAGTAATCTTTTAGATTATTAGAGAAATGCAATAGGCATTAGTCCTATTTATAGGAACGTGCCGTGAAATCAGTACTTCAGCTGATGTGGCGCAGCAGCTGTAAGAAAAAGAACAAACAACAACACGAGAGGTGATCAAAAACCAAACCAAGGATCAAAAAGAAGAAAAGAGAAGACATCGAATCGAACTGAGGCCCAAAGATAAGCCCCAACGCCCTAAGCAAGAAAATCCGAAGGATGTGAAAAATAATTTAATAAAATCCAAAGAAGGAAGACAATGAAGAAATTTGAAAGCGCAAAAGTACTTGACTTGACTTGATCAGTACTTCCCAGCAGGATGCTGAAAAATTAAACCAAATTAATAATTCCTATATTTTCAAAGGCTCAGAGTTGGTGCTGGGCGATGTTTATTGATGTTTTTGAAACATCGATGTCGTCACATTC
This sequence comes from Dioctria linearis, assembly GCA_963930735.1. NCBI lineage: Eukaryota > Metazoa > Arthropoda > Insecta > Diptera > Asilidae > Dioctria > Dioctria linearis. Next base: position 226,076,495 of record OZ005742.1, read on the forward strand.
TAACAACGGATGTCATCGATGTTATCTTTCTATGTACGGAAATTACATGCTGCACGGCTAGTTTAGGCCGTGTCGTTTAGGAATAGTTTTACGTAAGTGTAGACTTACGTAAAACTAATATGAAGTATAGCAGTGGCGAAATTTTAGGTGCGCGTGCCAGAAAATTGCAAATATTACTTATCGCGTTGCTGGCGTGCCGGACAGTTTTTAATTAAGAAAAATTGATAAATATATTGGTGTTTCAGCATTTTATTTAGACAACTTCAAAATTTAATAAACAAAAACTAAACTAAACATATGTTATGCTTTTATACACGATCATTTTACCTTGTAACTATACATATTAACAATCTGTGGATGTACAAATAAATTTGAAATAAAAAAAATTATCAACGCTACAAAATACGGCAATTAAAAATATTTTTAATTTCCAAAACATACAAAAACAAGGGGACTATGCAAAAATAGGAATATATTTCCAGTATCGAAATTGACAGAACAAACATCAAAACCTATTAATTTGCAGAAAAATCAAAAATTTTGAATTGAAACAAGGACAATCAAATGCAATCGAATATTTAAAACTAAAAAAATAAATATACTAATTGATGAATTAATTTCTAAATTATAACAATCAATGGGATTTTTGTTGTTGTTTATTGGTAGACAAATATTTTATGTCATGATAATATTTTGATACTTTTAATAAAACACATGAGGCACTGAATTCTTCAGTCATTCTAGTTCTATATTTGTTGTTTATAAAATTCAATTCTAAATGTTGCAGGAATGGTATTCGATGTTTTTAACAATTCTTCACATTCTTACGAATAATCGATTATTTTCAATGGTTGCCAGTTTATTTCTTAAAAGGGTCATCCCGTGTGAAGGCACTTTTTCGTTTTTTTTTGTTTTTTTTTCTGGCGAACTCAATGAACATACAAGTGTGAAATTTCTACCACATATTTATTTATTTATCCCTTGAGAAACAGTCTAACATTTTTCATTGAGCAAACAAAAATTGTTTAATTTTATTTCCTTAAAAATCGAGTTTAAGAAATATTGAATTTTATAGGAGATAAGCTTCAATAAAAATAATAATTACGAATGTATTTTAAATTTTTTGAACTTGTTATATTTTAAGAAAACAAAATTAAGGAATTTTTGTTTGCTCAACCACTAATAGTAGGTATAAGGGACACACAAAAGATTACAGATATTGTATTGACACCTATTTCTATTCTATATATTCATTTGGGAAATCTACTGAACTATGATGGATTTCGTATAGACCTTATATGTTGCAGTTCAGCGAATACAGTACTTAAACCAAAAGATAAAACTATAGAAAAGTGATCTAATGTTATTTTAAAATATCTAGTAGTATCAGCGGTTTATGTTATACATTTGAGTGCTATACGGATGCATAAGAACAGTGACAGTTTTATGTGTAGACTTTACACTTTTTAGATATTCTTAACGCAATGCGAATGGGAACTATACAGAAATAGGAAATCAAATTACTACTTGTGAAGTTGTGTATGGTTTTGCTGTTGCAGCCAAAGATCGACATCGTTCCTGTATGAAAAAACCTAGTTAAAGTTAACTTAACCTTTAAGGAAATTGATGTTTTTAAATAAAAATTTTTATTCAGTTATCTTTATTAATTCGAAAACGTTTCCACACTGAAAACCTTTAAACAAATATTAACGATAGTTATCGACGCCCTTTATGTGAATTTGGAGAAAAAATAAAAAGATTTATGATTTTATATTTATATATTATATATACTATACTATTTATATTTTATATATACTTTTTTATTACAAAAGTCTTGAATGACATTCTCAAAATTTATATTATCTGTTAGTTCTCTTTTCATGGAGAGTATCGCTAAATTTCGTAATCTTAAATCGCTCATTGTGGAACAAAGATAATTTTTAATTAATTTTAATTCGAAAAAGCAACACTGATGGCTATTGTTAAAAAAATCTTAATAATATTACTATGTTGGGAACAGAGTTTTCCAATCTCTATTTTTGGATAAATATTAAAAGTTCAAGAGGCCTTCCCGGTTTTTCCCACCTTCTGCTTTGTACATCAGGTAGAGATATCAAATTCTGTATCCTTTTCTTTTCAATATGAAATTGTTCCTCGTCAATGTCAACTGGACATTCAAAATTTTCATTTAAAAGATTAGATGGTTTAGGCACGAATACTTCGCAGCAAGGACATGTAGTTGCTCAAATCGTACTTTTATTTCATAGATAACTCTATCCGTCAATAACAAAAACATTTGTGTTTGTATTTCTTCTTCTAAAGATAGCTCCACGTCTCGCGAATTTTCACCAATCATAATTTTTTCCCTTCTAACTCAACGCACTGTAGATATCTCTAACACATATTTTTTTGGCTGTTGTAACTGCTTTTTGCACTAGGGTGTCCCTTTGTCCAATGAAATACATTTATAAAGAATTCAGTTTTAAATCACGTTGATAGATATTTAATCTCTTTACTTGCAGGTATTGTTGCGCGTCATTAATTTCCAAAAGGACGAAATCCTTAAATGGGGGTAGCATAGAAAGGAAAAGGTTGCATTCAGTTGAGTAATATTCCACAAATGATCTCGTTTTAATATTTTCTTCTTCAGATGTCAGTTTTTCCAAAGCACTTAAAATGTTTAATAAATGTTTTTTTTCCACAGTCACCGCATCTCCTCTTGTGTTCCAACGAGTTTCTACACTGCGCTTGAGGCCTGAATTACAATTACGACTGATCTGTTGATTGCGACTTGATTTTCAGTCGAAGTCGACGCTGAGGTGAAATTTCTAATTAAATTAAAGCTTCAACTGCGAACAGACCCAGAAGTGCCAACTACTGTGATTGAACTGAAGTTGGTCGCAGCCGACACCAACTTTGCACTTTGAGCAAAGTTTAGTTCCAGTTGTAGTCGCAGTCGAAGTCGAAGCTGCAATTGTATCCTGACACATGCATTTACCATTTGGGCAAAGTCGCAGTCGAGTGATCAGTCGTAATTGTAATTTACTACTAACACCTTGACGAGTGACACAAACTATCTCATTTTGGAAAAATTCAATGTAATTTTGCAAAAACAAAAAATAATCAAATTTTGCAAAACTTGATGATTTTTTTGGAAAATTTTACTGAAAATAACTCCAGCCGACCACCAAAGTAAATGAAAAATCTGCTGAAATATTTTCTGTAAATTCCTAAGAAGAAATGAATGTTTATTGCTCATGAATTTGCAATACAGTGGTGGACTAGTCATATAAAAAAATTTACGAAATTCAATAATAAAATTAATTTAATTAATTTAAATTACCCAAGCAGTCAAAATGACTGCTTTTGGGCAATATTGGTATAACACATACATATATCAGAAACAAAGAGGAGGGATGTAAATACAGCTGTAAATAAATGCATTTATATCATGTATACAAAGTCTCCAAATTCTAAGAAATTGTACCGTTATAGACATCATTTTTTTCTAAACGAAATGTAAAAGCAATCTACACAGTAAAAAACTGGCACAATTGTTACCATAAAGCTTAGGCATTTTTCCTTAAAATGTAGGGAATATTCCCTAAAATATAGAGAATGTTACGCTAAATTTTATGAAATATTTCATAAATTTTAGGGAATATTAGCCCTACATTTTAGGGAAAAATACCTAAAACAATTTGTGCATTTTTTACAGTGTAGTATTAAGGAAATCTCTTTTTACTTCCTAACTTGTTCTTAAGTTAATTTTACTTCAACCAGCATGTATTGGCAATGTCCATGACCGATGGGGCTCTGTTTACTTACAATAACGACAAAGAAAGTATTAACAGCTGATGTTTGTTTACATACGTGATTAAGCTTAAAAATCCCAACGTCGCGTCGATAAGGACGGCTGGGGTCAGCACGCATTATTTTATAATAAATGATTCTGTAGATTACAGCATTATTATGTTATTCATTTTTATTTTTAAATAATTTAGAAAGATATATAAAAAATTACGCCCCCACCGCTCCCCCCCTAGATACGCTACTGCGTGTTGTTAAGTTAAGTTCGCAAAGTAATTAAAGTTTTTAGTGCAACAGAGTTCCTTATATTTTAATTTTAATTACTCCCAGGGAACGATACTACAACGTCAATAACAAAAAAAAAAAAAAATAATTTGTAGAAAAAAGTGACAATCTAATACACACCCTCGAAAAAATACACTTTTGGTGTGCTTACCGATACCTTTTGACGAATAGAACTATATTCAGCAGTGCAGTGGACCGCACCAGTGAAGGAAATGCAAGAGAACACGCCTATTACTTAGCTACCGTTAAACAAAAATAACAAAACAAAATCAAACATGGAACCAACAAATAAAAACTCCCAGGTGCACATCAAACGGGATCTGATTGTGATTATTTTTTGAACAATTTTAGAATCTGGCGAACAATTTGAATTGAATTAAGGAGAGATTATATCATCTAACTTCGCGGCTGCAAAAGAAATATCCATGTTGGAGAGTTACCATTACATATAATTTTGACGATTTATATGTGGCAGAAGTGGTCTCAGTCAACTAGCAAAAACCCTATAAAATTTACCGCAAATAATAATTATTAATTAATTACAAAAACTTAAAAAAATTCAGTATACCAAGTTCTCCGATTTTCCTAATTTGTGACCAGTTAGTAATATTTCTCGAATACTGTTTGCTGCAAATAATATAAAATGTTCGAAGTCAAAGATATCAATTTTCATGATTTACTTCTGGCCCTTGTATAGAAAACGCAATAGCTATCAAATTCGAGGCTATGGATCCATATCAGATTTTTGGAAATTTGGAATATGGACTCTTGATACTTACTGAACAACATTTAAATTTCACAGCTTTTCTCAATTTCAAAAATGTTTTTGTACTTAATTTGGTTATGCTGTCTATGCTTTGAAATTTCAGATGAAATTAATATGCGCAAACCAGATGACTAGCACTATTAAATTCCTTTCAAATCTGTCATGCTTGGAAATTTTTGACAAATTACAAATGTGACAAATCAATTTTCTAAAACAGATGTGTCACGGTTTCCCGAAATTAATATTGAAAGTCCGAATTTTGTGCCAAGACGATTGGGTGGAGATTCTTCAGTTTTAAATAGCGTCGAATTTCATGAACTCGAACGATGTTCAATAAAATTTTAGTTGTTGTCATACCTAATTCCGCTAAAATTGAGTATAAGGTTTTTGGGTTCTTTTATGAGAAATAGTATTAATGTAAGCTTTTCATAATATCGTACATAGTATCTATCCCCCTCTTTTAAAGCTTTAATTCAACAAGCTGTTTAAGAAGGGGCAAGTTTCTATTTTCGATTTTCGAAAGCTCTACTTCTCCACCTCGAAAATCGTTCACTTATAACTGAATAAGTGATTTTGTTCGTATAACTTTAGAGCAATTTCTACTGGACATGAACACTTATGCCACACTTATCTCTCCTCAGTAATGTACAGGTGCTTTGAGCGAATGTATCGTTGTTACTTTACCCACCCATATCAAAGATGTTTTTTACCATCGATATGAATAGGCGCTCTCACCGAGTATTCTTTAAATCAATATTGTTTTTTGATTTTTTTTTTTTTTTGTAACTTGGCTTAAAAGTATCCCTTATTTATTTTTGGCGTACGGTTCTTAGAAAGTAACACTTTAGTATCGCAGCTCCTATAATAAGTTTTTTGCACGTGCATAACAGAATAAGATTTACGCGTTTAATATAGAGAAAAATTTCATATAAAGCATAGGAAAAATCAATGGGTGCCTATAATGGAGAGGATTATAATCTAGAACAAAACCTACACAATTTTCTTAACCCAAAAATTTATCCTTAAATTTTTTTAATCTCATAAAAGTTTCGGACGAAAAGTGAGATGATGATGTTATGCGCGTCAATGTTGTGTGAGATTGAATAAGTTTTATTGGACCAAAAATACAAAGAAAAAAAAAGAAACTATGTATTCAAAGGATCCTCATATGTGTTTCTTTTACTAGGTGAAGTACACACGAAAGGGGTTCTTGAGTGATTCCGTGCAGAGCAACAGCGCTGAATGGTTTTATCTGGCGATTTCGTTTTTTCTCCACATACAAAATATTTCTTATGATTTTTGTCTTCAGGTTTTATTTCCTCTACTGTTATGGACGACAACGACGATTACTATAACAACGACGGTAATGACGATGACAATGACGGTGACGACAGATAGGACGACGGCAACGACAGCGACAGAGGCAATGATAACGACAAAGACAAAGCCAAAGAGAAAGACAACGACAACGACAACGACAACGACAACGACAACGACAACGACAACGACAACGATAACGACAACGACAACGACAACGACAACGACAACGACAACGACAACGACAACGACAACGACAACGACAACGACAACGACAACGACAACGACAACGACAACGACAAAGACAAAGACAACGACAACGACAACGACAACGACAACGACAACGACAACGACAACGACAACGACAACGACAACGACAACGACAACGACAACGACAACGACAACGACAACGACAACGACAACGACAACGACAACGACAACGACAACGACAACGACAACGACAACGACAACGACAACGACAACGACAACGACAACGACAACGCCAGCGACAACGACAACGACAACGACAACGACAACGCCAGCGACAACGCCAGCGACAACGCCAGCGACAACGCCAGCGACAACGCCAGCGACAACGCCAGCGACAACGCCAGCGACAACGCCAGCGACAACGCCAGCGACAACGCCAGCGACAACGCCAGCGACAACGACAACGACAACGACAATGACAATGACAATGACAATGACAATGACAATGACAATGACAATGACAATGACAATGACAATGACAACTACAATGACAACTACAATGACAATGACAATGACAATGACAATGACAATGACAATGACAATGACAATGCCAATGACAATGCCAATGCCAATGCCAATGCCAATGCCAATGCCAATGCCAATGCCAATGCCAATGCCAATGCCAATGCCAATGCCAATGCCAATGCCAATGCCAATGCCAATGCCAATGCCAATGCCAATGCCAATGCCAATGCCAATGCCAATGCCAATGCCAATGCCAATGCCAATGACAATGACAATGACAATGACAATGACAATGACAATGACAATGACAATGACAATGACAATGACAATGACAATGACAATGACAATGACAATGACAATGACAATGACAATGACAATGACAATGACAATGACAATGACAATGACAATGACAATGACAATGACAATGACAATGACAATGACAATGACAATGACAATGACAATGACAATGACAATGACAATGACAATGACAATGACAATGACAATGACAATGACAATGACAATGACAATGACAATGACAATGACAATGACAATGACAATGACAATGACAATGACAATGACAATGACAATGACAATGACAATGACAATGACAATGACAATTACAATTACAATTACAATGACAATGACAATGACAATGACAATGACAATGACGATGACAATGACAATGACAATGACAATGACAATGGCAACGACAACGTCAACAACAAAGCCAAAGTCAAAGAAAAGACAACGACAACGACAACGACAACGACAACGACAACGACAACGACAACGACAACGACAACGATAACGACAACGACAACGACAACGACAACGACAACGACAACGACAACGACAACGACAACGACAACGACAACGACAACGACAACGACAACGACAACGACAACGACAACGACAACGACAACGACAACGACAACGACAACGACAACGACAACGACAACGACAACGACAACGACAATGACAACGATGATGACAACGGTAACGAAAGCCAGGACAACGATGACGACGAATGTATTGATATGGTAGTTAGCGCTAATTGAGAGGAAACTGAATATTCGTTCTGATTTTCGAGTAGACTTCGCTAGTTCAAGTGATGCAGCATTTCAAAAATTTTTTAGGATACCAACTCTCTGTGGAATCACTATTTCACCGATTTTATAGTACCCAATGGCTGATGGCCTTTGTCCCGAGTACTAATATTGTTTTGAACTTTTGCTGGTATTTTCTAAAAATGTCTTATCTTTCGGGAGCTTGGCGCGGAAATCTATGAATAAAACCCGGCATTTTTTGTGTGTACCCCGGACAACCAACTTTATAGATAGCTTTAGATATTTCGATTAATTCCTAGACATTCTATAACGAAAATAATGGAGCTAGTGCTAAAGATCGACATCGTTGCTGTATGAAAAAAACTAGTTAAAGTTAACGTTAGCTTTAAGGAAATTTATGTTTTTAGGTAAAGATTTTTCTTTAGTTACCTTTACTAATTCGAAAACGTTTCTACACTGAAAACCTTTAAAGAAATATTTAACGGTCGTTATCGATGCCCTTTATGTGAATTTGGAGAAAAAATAAAAAGATATGTGATTTTATATTTTTGTTCCGGATATTGCGGAATTATTATTTCTTTCCTTTCATATCACTACTATGTATATATTAACCACTATTACCATTTTATTAATATACTGAAAATTACCTGATACTATCGGACTATCGCTGAGCTCGAACCCTGGTGCCGTAGATTGGAAATCCTGAGCTTTATGCATTGAACTAAACTGACGCTACGATTCCATCCACTACTAAGTTTTAAGAAGTAACATTTACATTTGCACGAAATATCTTTAAAGATCGTTGCATACCATTTAAAGATCTTTAAAAGACGTTGAAAGTTAGTGATAGCTTGACATTCGTGAATTTTGACGCAAGGTTGTAAGATGTATCGAAAAAGGTGTTTAAGAAAATATTCTTTAGACCGTCCCGGAAGAGTAAAAAAAGCGACGGAGACTACCTTATCAACAAAAGAGCATACAAAAGGCATAAAAAATAAAATAAGTGTTTTTAATCCCGTGCTACATGTACATGCGCTAGGAAATAGAAATTCAAGTTCATCTTATAATTGTTCAAGTTCTGAAGAGACTCGTTCTGAAATACAATTTAACGATGAATACCGTAACGAAATTTTCACACAAGCAGACCACAATGAAAACGAGTCAACAATAAAAGAAAAGGTATTTTTCATATACCAAGTTTACTTTCATTATCCACGAATTTAATATTTTCCCATTTCGTTTAGGAGTCTCATAATATAAATGTGAATAGTTTGTCACAAAAATTGGCTTCGTGGGCTATTGAAAGCAATGTATCTTTAAAAGATTTATCAAAATTGCTTAAGATACTTATTGAAGATGGGAACCACAAAAATTTACCTTTCGATGCTCGGACCCTTCTTAAGACTCCAAGAAATGTATCAGTAAGAAGCATGGATAATGGACAATATATTTATTTAGGAATCGTATACTTCTTGCGAGAATTTTTTAAATATAGAACACTAAACACTGATACAATTCTCCTGTCAATTAGTGTAGATGGTACTCCTATATCAACAAGTGGAATCAATTCTTTATGGATTATTTTTGGAAGTCTACATTTCAGTTCAAGCTCACGACATGTTTTTGACATTGGCTTATTTTTTGGTCCAGGAAAACCAACGTCATTTAATAGTTTTATGTCCGAAACGGTAGATGAATTACGTGAGTTAATCAAGAGTGGCTATACAACTGTATACGGCAGAAAATATGGTGTAAAATTAAAATGTGTAATAGCAGACGCCCCTGCCTTAGCTTGCCTTAAATACGTGAAATGCCATGGTGGCTATTCAGCTTGTACCAAATGTGAAATAAAAGGTAATTTTTCTTCAATCAGCAATTCTGTGGTGTACAGTCAACTAGATGCACCATTGCGTTCTGACCGAGACTTTCGTCAAAGATTTTCTAATACAGAGCACGATTCTCACCATAAGTCTGAAGAACACACTGTATTTGAAACATTGCCCATAGACATGATCAAGGATTTTCCACTAGATAAAATGCATCTTGTTGATGAAGGTGTTGTAAAAAGAATACTTGTTCTTCTAACCATAAAAGTTAATAGGCAGAAGTTACCCCCAAGAAAAGTTGGAATAATAAATCAACGTTTAGAAAAGTGTCATAACTTTATGCCCATGGAATTTCAGAGAAGGCCTAGGAGCTTAAAATATCTGTTAAAGATGAAAGCTAAAGAGTTCAGGTAAGAAATCTTAAGATACTTCAATTTTAAATAATGTGAATAGTCTTAATGTAAGTTAATTTTAGAAATTTTTTACTTTACACTGGACCTGCGGTTTTAATAGATATAATACCCAAAAGAACATATAACCATTTCCTAACATTGAGTGTTGCAATAAGAATATTATGTTCTGCAAAAAATTATATTAGATATAATGATTACGCCAAAAGGTTACTTGATTCTGTTCTTAAATTATTCCCAAAAATTTATGGAACGCATAACGTAACTTACAACGTGCATGGCTTGTTGCACTTAGCCGATGATGCAAAGCGACATGGTCCATTGGATAGTTATAGCAGCTATGCTTTTGAAGCGCATATAAAGCAAGTGAAAAGAATGATCCGCTCCCCAAATATGCCACTACAGCAGTTTTCTAACAGGCTTAAAGAAACTATTAAATTTGAATTAATGAAACCATGCGAAAATGACAATAAAATATCAGATGTTGAATATTCTCAATCAGCTGGAGAAAACAAATATCATAAAGCAAGTTTTGAATCCTTTACAATACGAACTGATAGGCATGGCGATAATTGTGTCATGTTAGCAGATAAAACAATTATTCGAGCCAGATATTTCTTTAAGGATGATCTTGGAAATCAAAAATACGTTATGGGTCAAAAACTAGTGAATGTTAAGCCACTAAATAATGATAAATGTATGATTTTATTTGATATGTTAACTGGTGACTTTGAATCACAATGTTCAATGTATTTAACCAGCCAAATAATATACAAAATGTGTTGTTTTCCTTACAATTCACATGGAGAAAAATATTTCCTGTGCTCACTAATTCATACCTGTACTAATTAGCTTTCTATGAAATAAATCCGAAACTATTTTATTAGAAGTTTTATTAAACACAACTAAATTAAACATAATTAATTCATTTAAAAAAAAATTGTTTGCACTTCTTTTCAGGATCCACAGCCTCGTTTTCTAAAATAAAATTATTGTATTTTTTCAAACTTCATGTTTTGATCGTGAAGCATTTTTCCGGTCGAGGGATCTTTTTCGATCGTAAAAATGTTGCAGTTGATATTTGAATTCTGCTTCTGCTTTCCCCATTTTCTCATTTTCGTCCTCCAGAACAATTAGTTCGGGGACATATTTACACATAGTGCCTAAATACGACAAATCGAAAATAAAATATACTACTTGTTTTTTTTTCCACAACGTACATGTATATTTTAAATTTTTAAGATGGCAATTAAAATAAACTTATTCCACCAAGTGTTATCCATAAAATCAATAAAATATAACATAAACTTTAATTATTATCTTACGTAGTATAGCATCTGTAGACACTAATCCTCTAAATCCCGTTTTGTTCTTCACCCCTGTGTAATTTATTTGTCCTTGTAGATCCATAGCATAACTTTTCGTGATTATCGATCGCGTGAAAGATCTCAAATCCCTTATGCTGATTCTATTAACCAAGTAATTTTGCTGAAATTAAAAGTATATTACTTAACAAGCTAGACAAATTCTTAGAATAAGTCTAACTCACGAAATCGCAAATGAGAGTACTATCTTCGGATAACTTTTCATCAAATTCAATTAAACCTTCCACGTGTTTTAGAGGCAGAATATCTGAACAACGGCTTCTCGATTGTTCTTGCACAAATTGTGAGCGGGAACAATTTTCACAGTTTTTATTGGTTTCAATTAAGTGTTCAATTCTTTTCATTGACTCTTCCAAATTATTTATTTTTATTAAAATTTCATCCATGGTATTTTGGCGTACCAATACAACTTCCGATTGAATATCATCATTTTCTACAACTATTTCCTCCTCGTAACCATTTGGAAAATGTTCTGCGTGCATTACATTCCCTATTTTGCCTTGAGTTAAGTTACTGTAGTCTAGGTCTTCATTTTCAATTGGTTTTATACATTTTAAAGGGTTTTCAGTGTCTTCGTCACTGGAAGATGAATCTCTTCCCCTCTTTTGAATTTCACCGCCAGAGTCAATGTCATCGGTTTCAATGTCTGTTTTATTGAGACTTAGGATTTTATTCATTGAAGTTTCAGCTTGCCTATAAGTGTCTGCAGATATTTCAAATTTTAGTAAAATGGTCGCACAAACAATTTTGTACATAACTAAATACTTACCAAAATCAATCGATGTAAGCTGTTTAACTTTGAAGGTATTCCATTTATTTTTTGGAAACAATCCCTTTTTGCTGTAGCTTGGTGAATATATTTCATTCCACTTAACCTGTATTAGGTATACAATTGTGATTTAGTCCTAAAATGTCTGTATTCAATATAACTTACTTCATTTTGACAAATCCAATTAGAAGGAATAACCGCCACGGTTTTTGTATTAATAAACTCCACTATCATGTACTTCATTTTAAGAATGAGTAGCTACTTGTTCATACGACGCGATAAAAATGACAACTGAACATAAAACAAACAAACGTGAACAGCCTTTATGTACCTTTATGCGTCGTTAACTACTTGTATAGACAATAATGTGCACGTTGCGTATCTGGGAGCGTCGTGAAGCATCGATATAGAAAAGTTCTGTATCAGATCGTGGAACAGCGTTATCTTTATTTGGCTTTAACTGTCTTTAATCATCTTTGTGATCCTTTGTACAGCGATATGAAGCTATAAAGATGCTTCAAGTGGTCCAACTCCAAAATTAAAAAACCAAAAAAATTCATCGACTAATAACTAAATCGCTAACGAGCTATGAGTGGCGATATTTAGCTTTAACGATAAATACAGCTGCTTTGCGTTTGGTTGTACGGGACATTTCGAGAGGATTTAGAACTAGATTTTATTTATCGTGCATGTAACTTCAACTAGCTCTACATACATAGGTATGTCATATCAGATGCACCTGAAGCTATTGTTCGGATGTAGTAGATACATGGGATGTGAACCATGAAATCGTTTGCATTGGGAAGCTAGCAATTGTCATTGAAATATTGGAATTGTTTTGAAATTGGCGTTGATGTATTACTAGAAGTTCTTGTACTTAAGAGATTTAATAAGTTTTTTCTTGATGCATGTCGATGCCTCAGGTGGAGATGAGTGTTTACATGAAATGTATGTTTACTGATGGTACCAGAAAATTTATTTCCATTTGTTAAAGGAATAGATTTGTTATATGAGGTTAAAAGGGTGGTGGTTAGGTTAAAATGATTTACTTTGATTGACTTTTATTTGGCTAAGGTATGAAAATGGGAACTTTTACCATACGAAGATTGAGTTTGATCTCGAATACTGAGGTTTTCTGGTTGTTACTGCAAAAACATTTCTGTTGGTGAATTTTTTTCTTATTAACAAACGATGAGGAAATTTAGTTGTAAACAGTCCTAAATGCTCTCAAAAAAGAGAGAATGCTCAATAGGAATGCCCTTTCCTGAGCGAGATACTTACCAATATTAAGCTCTAGTAGAATTTTTATTAACCCTTATTAAATATTATTATTATTATTTTACTAAATTTTTGTCAACTCTTCCATATCTGCATAAAATGCATTGGTCAATAGCTTCCGAAAAGTATCCACAATATGTCGTGCTAGGAATAAAACTGAAATCTTGTTTTACCTACTTTTTCTAGTACTCTAAGAGTGTTCGATTTTGTAAATTCAGATTGGACTAGTAGCTATTAAATGATTTATTGAATTTGAAGCAAACCATACAATGTTTTTGTCCGTAGAATTTGTTCTTTTCTATATAGTCAGCACCGAGTCTTTAGAGTTTGAGGTATCACCTTTAGATGGCACCATGAATGACAATCAGAAAAAAATGTACTTTTTGCAAAGTTTTACAAAACGAAAAAATAGATAGTTATGGCAGTGGATTGTATTCTCAGCAATTTTTCTTTTCTTACCCAAAATGTCCTATATGGGGTAGTAACTTACCCAATCAAAAGCTAACGCTATAAAAAAAAAATCTTCCACGAATTAAGTATATCTAGTAGCACCCAAATGGTTGAGTCAATAGCAAAAAACTCGTATAATTTCTATGCGAGGACGTCCATTGAGGTATGAAGATCTCGGAATGTGAATCTAGTAGAATAGTTTAAAAAAAAAACTAGTACTAAAGAAAATAAAAACGCTGAACGATAAGGCATAGCACACTGATGCTACCACTATATGTTAAACAAAAAATTAAATTCCACGATGACTATATTTTTGAAATTCCTAGAACCAATTGGAATACTTACCTACTTTTTATTTGTTGTTATTATTGAAATGAGGGATATAGATAGCATTCCGCCTCTTGTCTAGATACTACGATTCGACCTATGTTAGCTTTTCCGAGATCATTTCGAAGTGTCCTAGGGGTCCCATTCGAGCTTGAGGTCTTTTAAAAAACCGATAACGTTCTTGGGAGTAATCTTTGTAGCATCATCTGCTGATGAGAATGCTTTTTCTAAATGTTTTGGCTGCTGTTTTAAAGCTTTAAGTTAGCAGAGAACGTGTATACAGCAGTTTCGTCGTTTTGAACACAGAAGCATTGGCTCTCGCTATCGACCTTACTCATCTTCTTGAGATGATGTCTGAGTGGGCAATACCCAGTAAGTAGTTCTTTCCTGCTATATCAATTTAATTTTGTCCTCCCAAACTTTAACTTGTGCTGAAAGGTGGCCAAAAGTAGGCTCAAAGCCAATAAACAAAGATCTATTTTAAGCATGGTTTTTCAAAAATTTTGGAGAATTATTTGGAAAAATTTTCATCTTTAGCATCTGTAAGTTCAAATCAATCTAAATAATAGAAAACGTGCTACTAAGCACCTTACAACCTCTAGGAATCAGGAAGCTAGGAACACCAATGCAAAAACAAAAAACACATCTTAACGACTTGAAGACTTTATAACTAACCAAAATACAATGGTAAAAATAATCTTACAACGGATCCCACTGGGAACCGTTCAGCCTTTATAAAGCCATGTGCGTTGGTAAGTTAACAAAGCATAATATTTTGAAAATTGCGTTATAGTGGTAATACTGTTAGATAAGTTCAGATTCTTCATTCTTGGTGACACTGATCGGAAGCTTTCTTTCTAGGTGATCATGGCAAGTCTAAGACCATGAATTGTTTTCGAGAAGCTTGCCTCTTAAATACGGGGTACATCAGGGCTCAATCCTAGGTCCCTTATTGTTCAGTATGTATAAAAATGATCTCCATAATGTAATGGGAGACTAACACACTTGAATGCTTATGACGTCCAGATATATTTACACAGGCAAGTTGCGGTATAATAAAAGATTGCGTCGAGAGAACTAACATTGACTTGAAGAGAATTTTTGAGTGGCCCAAGAGCCATGATTTATTTTTGAGTTTCAATAAATCAAATCTCATGACTTTAAATCGTGAGAGGCTGGATGTTTCAGAGTGTCCAACTGTAATTATTCTTTAACTTATGTTACTATTTTTCGAAACCTACCAATTATGCTCAACACTTTTGTGATTTGCTGAGACCATATAAAAACAACATTAGGTAAAATTTGAAGGTTGTGGTTGTGGTTGCGCGTCTCTCATTACTACCATGGCTCTTACCTTGTTCATGATGTAAGTGAAAATGAAAGTGAAACGGTAAAAGATTGTAACATCTCTTGCTGATTTATTTTTTTCTACTCTAGTGCTTTTAAGGAATCGTATGAGTGACTCAAACTGCTGGAGAGAATAGAACTACAGACTCTGTGAAAATTTGAACTGTCTACTTATTACAGTTTACGAGATACAGCCTGGTAACAGACAGACAGACGGACGGCAGGCAGACAGCGGAGCCATAGTAATAGGGTTCCCGTTTTTATACCCTAGATGAAATCTATAGGGGTATACTAAGTTTGTCATTCCGTTTGTAACACCTCGAAATAATGATGGTAGAGCAAAATGGATTGGACACCCACGCATATAATTAAAAGTTATTTTCATTTTTGCATGTCCGTCCGTCCGTCTGTCCGTCCGTCCGTCCGTCCGTCTGTGCGCACGATAACTCGAGAACGCGTATACTTAGAGAGCTGAAATTTTGTACATGGGCTTTAAAAAAAAAAAGTAAAATTAAGTTCGAAAATGAGACAAATCGGGCAACTCCTACGTGGGGTTGCCATACAAAACTTTTGTTTTCGACTATATATTTGGACACTGCCTGAGAACGCATCGATATAGCGAGCTGAAATTTGGTGGATGGTGTTTTATTTGTACCAGCAAAACAAAATTTAAAAATGGATTAAATCGGGCAAATCCTTCTTGGTGTTGCCATATAAAAATTTATGATTTTAACGTATACTGTGAAAATGATCAGTCCGAGACATTTTTATTGTACTAAAGACTTCTTCAGAATACAAAATCCTATAAAATTGGTTATAATCATTTTTTCTGTCCGACAAACCGTTCTAGAAATATATGCGAAAAACCACTTCAAAAATCAAACTTGCATAGATCGGTGATCATACGAAATTTTATACGGGCATTCATCTAGGGTATCATAAGAATTGGTCTTAGACCAATTCTAGCTTTTTTACTTGTTAACCTTTGGTTACGGAAGCCTAAAAAGGACAAAATGATTAAGGAAATATGATCGGAATAGCTACTCACCATTCGAGGATCCATTCATGAAAATACGCTAAGTGTATCATAGTAAAAGTTGCAAAACGAAATATGATCATCACTGGTTACAGTGAACTCTAAAAAGTAATTGCTTAATGACGCAACCGATGACTGTGTGTTATTTAACTTAGCACTCTTTCAATAAGAACAGATTACAATGCAAGCATTTAAGCAATGTTATGCTTGTTTAAACAGAAGGCAATATGCATGCATTTATCGACTATATTCTTTTGATCGATGTTACCAATATGAGTGAGGTAAGCAATTTTTGTAAGTTATTAATATTATTCTTTGTTAGATAGAATAGTCGTTCCCATGTGAACATTATTAAGGTTTAGCGATGTAAGCACTTCTAAAAAGTATAAATGTAGTGCTATTCAGAATAAAAATTTAGAGTTTAACCAGCAACTCTAAGGTAGCCTTATTTGCCAGATATTGAGCTCTTTAGTTTCAACATGGCCAACATACCAGGTATCTTCAGCTCCTGCTAAGAATTACCATCACCAGACATTGAGTGTTTAGCTGGTGGATTTTTAAGGAATTGAGCTTCTCAGCCTTAGAATTAAAAAACAATTAATGTTTTGTCTATTAACAGAGCGTCATCAGCCAACTGTGGGAATATTAACATAACAAACGTACAACGAAATTATCTACAATATCCGATGATGTTTTTGATATACCATTTCAAAATACTCCAGGTGTAGATATCACATTTAAAAAGCCTTTGGAACATAAGTAAAAAAATGCAGGAGCAAGCCGTCAAAGCTTGATTGGAGCTGTCTGAAAGTGCTAAAGAAAGAATGGAATTTATCTGACAAGGGTGCAGAAGTTAAAAGGCATAGAACGTAATGATATTGTTAGATCTCCTTATGTTGGCCTAGAGCCATTGTGTAGAACTGCAAACATAAAAACGGTTCTCAAGCAATGTGTCGAAAACAGACTAGAGTCATTATTCTGTAACAATCCGCCAGGGTAAAGGCAAGCAGAATTATTTATCCCTGCACGCCTTATAAGAACAAAGAGTGCCAGTCTCTCTCATATCAGGCTTTAACAGTACACTGCCCTATGAAATATTACCTTAAAAAGATGAATATTTAAAAGTAACAGAAACGATGGAGCGCTTGGAATGATTCCTCATCAAAGGTTATTAAATGAGTATCCAACTGGAGAGTACCTAATGTGCGAATTGAATGTTTATGTGAACGACATACAACTTGTTGGAAAAAATTTTCATTTACAAACTAAACTTTCTCAATTTAAGGCATGATAACATTCCTCAACTTCACAATGGACCTTTTTTTTATATTCTTAACTCAACGAAACTATGTATCCGTTGAGAGCTTATGGAAACACATAAAATTTAAACCGCTCTTAAGAGGAAAATGGAATCGGCCACAATTCTGACCCCCCAACCTCAAGTATACTCTAAAGCTGATGCTTTTCAAGTGACATAAAATTGAAGGCTCACTTTTGAACTGAATGCGTTATACGTGCTGATGGGAAGCAATGGGATGGGCTAGTGACCTAGGAATTTCAGAGGGCACAGCAAAGGAATTGTATGTAGGAAATAATCTGAAAAGGGGACTGTTATCACAAATAGAGATCAAGTTCCAAGCTTTCAGTATACCGGAGATGTGTTATTTAGTTGAAATTACAAAAACATCCCACCTACCTCCCTTAGCACTCACTAAAAGCATACCCTGCTGCTTCCCTGAATGTTTCATTTGTTACATTTCTGGATATAAATACAATAAACTATTGTGCTACTTCCATACAACGTATTTGGAGGACTCTTGAAAAATGAAAAATAGAACGAAAGTTATTTATGTACTTGCAATGTTTTTGACTTTGAAAAAGAAAAGATAAAAAGAAGTCTATTTTGCTTTCAGTCTTGGATTACATAGAAATATGTAGGATTAAATCCGAGTTGTTGGATTCAACTATATCATAACAATTTACACATAAGAATAGGGGAAACATCTATATTTTTGGGGAAGATTGGCATGTGTAAAGTTTTCAAACAAGCTGCTACAATATTGGAGACCCAAAGAATCACTTGAAGGATAATCGGAGCTTTAAAATTCTCCATTTGAAGAACTAAAAATTGATCCAAGGTGGAGCTAGATTTCCGACTGATGTGACTTAAGTGATGAACGTAGGGTTTAAATTGACTTCCGGAAAAAAATATTCACTAGTCAACTAAGGAAAGACATACAACTGAAGTTGTGTAGGTACAATATGAAAGAAACAAGAAATGTTCAATTATGAGTTGGGTTCATTCCGGTTCAGAATAATGAACCCGTACTAATTTGGTGTGAATTTTTTCCAAATCAGTTCATTCAAGTTCATTCGCCCGACACTATCTGTCTGAGATAAAAATATCTTACAATCTGAACAAAAAAAAATCAAAATGGAGCAAAAATTGAGCTTTAAGGAACAAAATATTCAAAAATGTATGCAGATGACAATTTAAGACTTCTTCATAGATTGTTTGGGTGAAAGACTGGGATCGAACCTGGTTCCAGAGTTCATTGTTTTGTTGATCGTATTTTGATATTAGGCAAATTCCTTAAGGGCGTGTAAAACGTGGTTCTAGTATTTTCTGTATGCAAAAGTTATGTAAAAAGTCACTTATTTTGATCAAGCTTCTGATTTCAGCAGTAAATCACTCGCACAAAGCCACATTTATTGAAAAGCTAGAGCTATGAAAAATTTAAAGGAACAATATGGGAACTCACTTAGAAATTTTGAACGATTCACAGGTGTCGCAAGATCAACTGCTCTGCCATCTCTAATATTTAGTCTTTTGAGCCCAGAAGTAGTCTGTAAGGTAAGAAAAAAGTTCTGATATGAAAGATCGAAGATCATATACAATTGGTTATAATCATTTTTTCTGAAATATTTGTGAAAACCCACTTCAAATATTAAACGTTCACAGATGAGTTACCATACGAAATGACATTTATCTAGGGTATCATAAGAATAGGTCTTAGACCAATTCTAGCTTTTTTACTTGCTTTTATAAAAACTGTAAACTGTATACATTTTCCTTTAATTGGACATATTACACCCTATGTGCTACCTCTTAACATATTTTAGAACCTATTCTCAAAGATAATTTGTTCCCTTAGTGACTAAAAACACGTTATTTAAAAAAAGGAATATCGTCGAATTTCGGTATGACCTGAATAGGTTATAAGCT
The DNA here is from genome assembly GCA_963930735.1 of Dioctria linearis. Taxonomy (NCBI): domain Eukaryota; kingdom Metazoa; phylum Arthropoda; class Insecta; order Diptera; family Asilidae; genus Dioctria; species Dioctria linearis. The sequence goes on from OZ005742.1 coordinate 226,096,529, forward strand.
AATAACTTTTTAATGGCTACAGTTAGCATATACGATGTAATAGGTGAAATTAAAGGGAAGAGTCTACAGTTTTATATAAAAAAATAATGTTAACAACATTTTTGAAAAAAAAATACCAGGCCAAGTGCGAGGGGGACTCGCGCACGAAGGGTTCCGTACAAAATTTAACACTATGTTAAGTCGAGTGCGTGGAGTCAATCCGATCGGATGTTGCCTCGTGTTGTAGATCTAATCGATTAATCTAAACATAGCTAATGAATTAATTTAAAACAAGTTGTAGTGTTGTGTTAAACAATTTCCATATAAATCGTTAACTATAATTATTTAAAATTCGACGCGATCGTTCAATAAATAAATTATCAAAATTAAATTTTATCCGCCAAGTGAAGGGCTCTTCTATGCCCTATCAACATTCTATAAGCCAGCAGCACGGTAACGTTTCCTTTCCTTCGCTTCATCTGTGATCAGTGCAAATGCATTAGCACTTGTCACTGATCAGCAATCCGGGTGCACTCAGCTGTGGTCATTGAACTGCACGGTCTGAGGTATTGAAAGCAGCAATAGGCATAACACTATTGTTGTTTTTTTTTACCTCGCTGTGTTGCTGACTACTGCTGGTGTCGCCCAAATTTTTGTGTTGTTGTGTGTCGCTTTTTTTTGCTTTTTGTTTTTGACTTCAGCATGCAGATTTTCATTTTAGATTTCTGCAACATTCGCGGATTAAGAGCTAATCGGTTTTCGGTGTACTGCCACCTTAACTCAAAAAATCCGGCAATTCTTGCGCTAAGTGAATCCAAGGTCGTTTCTGATGCTGATATTAATCAGTATCACGTCCCTAGATACAGCTTCGTGTCTCTTTTTTCTCAGCATAGAGGGATCGCAGTTTATATTCGGAATGATGTTGCCTTTACTATTCTTCAAGATGTTCCTTCTGCTAATCCAGAGTTTAATTATATCTGGATTAGGTTCAAACTTCACAAGCACATCTTTTACTTCTGTTTCCTTTATCGCAGCCCAAATATGTCTGATGACGACACGGTATCCGTATTTGACAATATCTCCAACAATATTGATCATTTGCTTTCTGTTTCCCCCTCTTCCGAAATCGTCCTGGCAGGCGATTTTAATGTTCATAATATACCGTGGCTCAGACATTCTTCTACCACAAGTCCTGCGGGCCGTTTCGTTGAACTCTTCTGTGAATCATTTAATTTGCAACAGCTAGTGGATGCACCAACGCGAATTCCTGATGCAGCTGGAGATAAAGCTAATTTACTCGACTTGTTTCTAACATCTCATCCTGACAAATATTCCATTTCAGTCGGTTCCCCTCTTGGAAATTCAGACCATTGTTTAATCACGGCTCAATTTACCACCTCAAACCTGTGCCGACCAATTGCTCCACCTACAAGTAGGCTTCTTTGGCACTATAAGAATGCTGATTGGGAAAGTCTCAATAAGTATCTTAAAGAAATTGATTGGTCGGTCTGTTTTGCTTCGAGGGATGTTGATGAATGCACATTACAATTTAGTAACATACTAAATCTTGGCATGCGTGAATACATTCCGTATTCTTACAGCAGGTCTCAACAACAGCATGATCGCTCCTGGTTTAACGATAAGTGCAACCAAGCTATAAAAGCGAAAGAATCTGCTTTTCGCGCCTATCAATTGCATCCATGTCCGGAAATGAAACAAGTCTACAAGACTGCACGGAACACCTGCAAGTCCATTATCCAGAGAGAAAAATTTCTTTTTGACCAGAATATTAGACAAAGAATCTTGACAAGCCGCAAAGGTAGCAAAGGTTTCTGGTCCCTGGTCAAAACCATCAGGAACAATTTCACCAGTTCCTCTATACCTTCACTACTTAATAATGGTGAAGTGATTGTTGACTCCCTGGATAAAGCTAATATTTTAGCTGCTAGATTCGCTTCAAATTCTCGTCTTCCACCAACTTCACAAACACCTGTTTTGCATCGCCCGTGTGAATGTGTACAAGAGCCAATACACGTTCGTACGAGGGATGTGGTCAGGGTCCTTAAGGGGATCAACGTCTCCAAAGCCGCAGGTCCTGATGGTTTTTCGCCCCTGTTAATTAAAAGCTGCGCCTCATCCTTGGCTAAACCTCTGCGCAAACTCTTCTACTTGTCTTATTCGACAGGAAAATTTCCAACTGCTTGGAAGCTAGCTCACGTTCAGCCTATTCCTAAGAAAGGAGAGGGTAGCGATCCCTCAAATTATCGACCAATTGCGATCACTTCGATTCTTTCAAAGGTTTTTGAATCTATCATTAACTCAAAATTAATGAAGTATCTAGAAACTAATCATCTCATCAACGATCGCCAATATGGCTTCCGAGCTGGACGCTCATCTGGAGACTTGCTGACCTTTCTTACGGAACGTTGGAACCGTAGTCTTCACAATTTTGGTGAGTCTAAAATCGTTGCCCTAGATATTTCAAAAGCCTTTGATAGAGTCTGGCATCCAGCCCTTTTAGCCAAACTCAAAGCACTTGGTCTCTCCCCTCCTCTTGTATTATGGATTGAAAGTTTCCTATCTAGTCGCCAAATACGTGTTGTATTAGATGGCGTTACGTCTGAACCGCATCCCATAAATGCCGGTGTATCTCAAGGCTCTGTTATCTCTCCAACTCTCTTTTTAATTTTCATTAATGATCTGCTTTCCCTTACTTTCAATCCCATCCATAGTTTCGCAGATGACAGTACTCTTGATTTCGCTTACTCCTTTGACACTCTTGCAGAATCCAGGGGGAATGCTGCATGTGTTAAACGAGATTGCATGACTAGATCATTGAATAACGATCTTGCCAATATCCTCGCTTGGGGCAAAGCGAATCGCGTCGAATTCAATGCATCAAAGTCCCAAAGCTGTCTTATATCATTAAAACAAGATCATAACTTAACCACACCCGTTTCTTTTGATGGAGCATTCATTTCTGATTCACTGTCACTAAGCATTCTTGGCATTAATATTTCCAGTAAGTTAAACTGGACAGATCACATCTTCTCTGTTGCCAAAGAAGCATCGAAATGTCTTGGATTTCTGAAAAGGTGTAAGAAATATTTCAGCCCGTCAAATCTAGCGCTCCTCTACAAGTCCTACATTAGACCTAAAATGGAATACAACTCCCATATATGGGCCGGGGCTGGTCGCACAGCCTTAGCTTCATTGGATATTGTCCAAAAGAGAGCCTTCAAGCTCATTGGCGATTTTGCAATAACTTGTCATATCGACTCACTCGAGCACCGCCGCAATGTTGGATGCCTTTCGCTCCTTTATCGCTATATGCATGGTCAATGTTCTGATGAAATATCTAGTCTAATCCCTTGTAGAATGATTCCTGCACGCAATACTCGCGCTGCAAACCGCGCACATCCTTTAACCCTTCAAATTACTTTCGGCCGTACAGTAAAATTCAGAGATGCTTTTTTATCCCGAACAGTGCGAATGTGGAACAGCTTACCATCTTCTGTTTTTCCTCCGGCATACAATCTGCGGAAGTTTAAGGGCGACATACATCGGCACCTCCGCCACTTTCCTCATATCCCCTAATCCTTTCCCTATCTCCTTCCTGCCATGCTGTGCTTTGCATCATAGGGTATCCCCTGAGCTTGGCTTAATAATATATAAAAAAAAAAAAAAAACTATGTACTTTTTATTTATTTTTTCAAATGAAAGTATGCGTCATGTGAAAAAATAATACTGTCATTGTAGTCTGCTCATCAAATTTCTAACTACAATCAAAACTCCGAATGTCACGAGATAAAATGCTTCTTTTATTCACACTCGAAAATAACTAACTATTTCACAACAACTTCTGCCACCAAGCAGCTAATTCTTCTTCTTTTCCAAACAATACAACCCAGCCTTAATTACTACCTTTATGAGTTTTTACTCTCTTCTTCTTTTCTCACCTTAAGGGTCCTACAATTCGGCCGTTCTGACAACATAATCGACCCGATTATTTTAAGTGTATGCTCCATCTAACCTATACTCATACATACATATAATATATCTAAAAATAGAAATGAATACAAAATTTTTGTGTCAGTGGATAAATTAACATTTTAGTTCAACAATATTTTCTGTATTTATCCATCGCTTAAGTCTATTTACATCATAAGTTCCTATAAATGGCTTATTTGTTATTTGGAAACCTTCGATATCTTGTATAATGTATCTATCATTACCAAGATATTTTACAACTTTATACGGGCCTCTGTATTTAGGAATAAGTTTCTTATTTGAACCTTCACTTGTATCTGTATTTACAACCATAACTAAGTCACCTAAATTATAAAGTTTTGAAGGCTTTCTTTTCTTATCATAATAGTGTTTGTTATACTTTTGAACTTTATTAGTTTGTAATTTTGCCTTCGTTCTAAGTTCTGATAAACTTTCTTGTTCGTTTTTTAAAATTGAATCTGCGAAGAAATTGCTAAGACCATCGTTTCTTTGATTTATTCCAAATAATAATTTTGAAGGAGTAGTATCAATTGACCTTTGCAAAGTATTGTTGAAAGCAAACTCAACATCTCCAAGACTATGATCCCAATACTTTTTGTGTTCAGTATCGACTAATTTACTTAACATTGGAGTCAAGTGTCGATTGACTCTTTCCACTTGACCGTTGGATTGTGGCGATCCCGAGGAAATCAGAACATGTTCTATATTATGGTTTTTCATAAATTCTTTAAATCGTAAAGAGGTGAAAGAACTACCTCTATCAGAAATTAATCTGACTGGTCTGCTATAATGAGCAAAATATACCTTAGGACAAAAAATTACTTCATTAGTATTCGTATTTCTAACTGCAAAGAGTTTCAAAAACTTTGTAAATCCATCGATAATTAAAAATACATATTTCTTCTTTTTAGGTGTCGGTTCTAACGGACCATAATGATCAATATGAATAGTATGAAAGGGTTGATCACCCTTGGGGATATTGTTAAGAAATCCATAATACTTGCCTGATGGACTATTATATGTAATACATTTAATACAATTTCTAATGTAGTTGGTAACACTTTCCTTCATGTTCGGAAACCAATATGACCTTAAAATAATTTCCTGAACCTTCTTAGCACCTACATGACCATGTAAGTCATGTGAATTTCTTAAAATGTGTTCTAACATTGCCGTTGGAACGTAAAACAAAACTTTCTTCTTGTTAACTTTTCATTATACTAATCCTTCTCGTATTTCATAAAATGGACTTTCCCTGTTCCTTAGCTGTAAGTACAACTCTTTAATTTTTGGATCCTCACTTTGACAAATGGCCAAATTCATTTCAAACGTATTTTCCTTTAATACTAAGATATTATTACTGCGGCTTAATGCATCTACATGTTGCATTCTTGATCCCGCTCTATGTTCTATCTCATAGTCAAATTGCTGCAATTCCAAAACCCAGCGGTTAATTCTTGCATTTACAATCAGTAATTATCTTAAACTTGGTTCCATATAGATATATACGAAACCTTCGTAAAGCATAAATAATTGCTAATGTCTCAAGCTCATAGCTATGATAACGCGATTCTACATCTGAAGTTTTCTTGGAAAAATAAAATATAGGATGCATTTTATTATCTGCCTTTCTCTGCATTAATATAACACCAAAACCCTGTGCACTTGCATCACAATGCAATTCCGTATATTCACTATGTGAATAGATTGCTAAAATAGGTGAGCTAATAAGTTTTTTTTTTTAAATTTTCAAATCACTCTAATTTTTCGTCATCTAATATAAATTCGTTATCCCCTTTTAACGTATCTGACAATGGTTTAGCTAATAGTGAAAAGTCTTGAATAAATTTCCGAAAATAAGAGCACAAACCCAAAAAGCTTCTTACTTCCTTAATATTTTTTGGTACACTATACGCAGAAATTGCCTTTAAATTCAAAGGATTAGGCCTAATACCATCGTTCGAAACTAAATATCCTAAATACTCGACTTCATAAAACAAAAACTTACACTTATCTTATCTTAATTCTAGATGATTGCAGGCCAATAGTTTGAAAACTTCCTTTAATATCTCCAGATGTTCTGCAATGGTTTTTGTCGCAATAAATATATCATCAATATAGACTTGAATTTTATTTGAAATAATTAATTCACGGAAGATTTTGTTAATAAATCTTTGAAATTCACGAGGAGAATTTTTCAACCCGAAAGGCATTTTAAGATATTCAAATTGTCCAAACGGGGTAACGAAACTAGTAAATTTAGTTGATTTTTCTGACATTTTTACATGGTGGAACCCACTTTTTAAATCCAGGCATGTAAATAACTTTTTATTCCCTAGTTGGTTAACTAAATCCTCTATAACAGGTATAGGATAATTAAAACTTTCTGTGATTTTATACAATTCACGGTAGTCAACACACATTCGAAATTCGTTTGAATTTTTCTTTTTAACTAATACTATTGGGGATGCATAAGGAGAATTACTAGGTCTGATTATTCCCTTTTCTAATAAATCATTGATAATCTTAAAAACCTCTTCTCTTTCATAAAACGATATTCTACGAGGCGCACAACTTATTTCTTTATCAACTTTTAAATTAATATTCATTTCATAACTTGTTTCTGGTAATTCAGGTCTTCCTGCTTTAACATAATAATTTTCAAAATAAGCTCTTACGATTTTGCTCGTTTCAAAGTCTATTGAATTATTAATTACTAAATCAGCATCAACTAATTTATTTTCATTGTTATCCAAATCAATATTTAAAATATCATTTTCGTTTTCAATGTTTTCCAAATCTATGTGGTTATTAATATGTTGTAATTTAATATTAGACTTTTCTAAAAAGTTGCGACCTAATATCAAACATGGATGCATAGTTTCATCCGGTACTGTTAATAATTTCATTTCATACTTCCTATTACTAATTGACATTGTACATTCAAAATAACCTGTTGTTACAAGTTTACTATTGTTTATACCACAATATTTTGACATGTCCATATTTTGTTTTATTAAAGTATTTGGTACATAACTATCCTTAATCAAACTTATAGGGCTTCCCGTATCAATAAGAGCCATTAATTTTAAACTTAACACAAAGTTCCCTGATTTTGAATAAATATCAGCTTCAACATGAAAGTCTTCAGTACATCGTAAGTTGTTGTTTTCATTTAGTAATTTAACTTGTTTATTTGGACATTGTTTAAATTTATGATCCATTTTTCCACACTGATAACAAGATCCTCTCGGACGAGAAGGTTTTGAACAAGCAACCGATGTGTGTCCTAGTTTGTTGCAATTGTAAAACCTTAACTCTCTAATATCAACTTTGGAATTTCGTTCGGCACTTTGTTTCTCATTTTTGAATTATGAAGTATTATTGTTTATATTAGTTGGTATCGGGAAAGATTTACGTGAACTTTCAAAATTTTCGAATCGTTTCAGATCAGTCAACAAATCAGAAACACTTTCAAACCTTCTAAGGGATAGAATCTGCTCAATTTGTGGCATTCCCAAGCCTTGAATTATGTATTTAATCATCGCTTGTTCGCTCATGTTCCCACGAATTGCTAAATTCCTCATGACGTGTACATAATTTTCGAAGTTTTCTCCCGACATTTTCTTTCGACGAGATAATATCCGATGGATGTCTGAATCATCTTCAACATTAGGAAATGCATTTAGCAAATCTTTCTTAAATTTCTCCCAACAAATGTAAATGTCACTAATTTCTGCCCATAATTTTACAGCACCACCTAACCTTAAATTCGCATAATGAACTAGTGTCTCTTGTTTCCAGCCATAAACGTCAGCTAATTTTTCTAGTTTCTGTACCCACTTAATGGGGCTTAAAGAAGTTTCAAAATTTGTGTCTAAAATTGGTATGATTTCATTTATCTCCGAAGGATGAAGAAATCTCTCCCTGGGTATGTCAATTTCAGCTTTGCGACCCTATTGCTCTTTCTCAAATATTTCTCGTTCCCTTTGCAGAAGCGATTTCTCATATTCTAGCAAATCACGTTCTCGTTCTAGCAATTCTTTTTCGCGCCAACAGTCAGCTTCAGCAACATTTTCCCTCGTTTTCTCCATTCCTATACAGTCAACAATAGCGTAATCCTTCACAGATAGGTTAGAGGTATATGTGCGCAATGTTTTAGGTGACGCCACGCTAAAATTTTCTGGTTTGCTTGGAATGGCTCGCTACTACACTTCTTCTCACGCCCTTCCTTACAGCCCTCCAACAAACGCTTAATTAAATTAGTTTTATTACCTGTTGAACATAAGCCTTCGTTTTTCAGCAAAATCTGGAGTTCCATTTTGCGTTTACTGCACAAGTCACTTTTCTCGTACATTTTGTTTTCTTCCTTTCCTAAGTTTCATAAACCTTCAGATAATTCGGATCCTTCGTATCCCACTTCTGAAATTTGTAGTCTGCTCATCAAATTTCTAACTACAATCAAAACTCCGAATGTCACGATAAAATGCTTCTTTTATTTACACTCGAAAATAATACAACCCAGCCTTAATTACTACCTTTATGAGTTTTTACTCTCTTCTTCTTTTCTGACCTTAAGGGTCTTACTTATGATAATAATAATGAATGAGAATAAAACGAGGAAAAAACGTCGAAAAATCACGTTTCTTGTATGGTGGCCCCTTTTAATTTTTAATTTAATTTAATTTTTATTATTTGTTGTTATATCGCTAATAGAAATACACAGTCTGTAAAAATTTCAACTGTCTACCTATTACGGTTCATGAGAAACAACCTGGTGATGGACGAATGGACAGCGAAGTCTTAGTAATAGGGTTCCCGTTGTTACCTTTTGGGTACGGAACGCTAAAAAAGGTAAAAAAATTTGAAATTTTTAGTTTAGACCACAGTAACTCCTGAGGGGAGATGATTGCGGGGCTGCTTGAGCAGCCGTTGGAAAGGCCATAAAGTTTTGCACAGAAGTAGCTTTAGGCAGTGACCGTACGGCTTGTACTTTTAAGATACGGAGTGTTTTGTGAAAACCTAGCAAAATTTCTCAATCGCCCTGTAACTCCTAAACGATTGATATGGTCTCCCCCTTCCATACACTTTTTTGTTTGTCTACGTGAGTAGATACTATCTCCACCCGCTCTATGGACCACCATGAAGGAAATACCCTGTATTCATAGTTGGTTTATGATTAAGCAGTATACTATACTTGAAAAGTATCAAATCAACATGCAAAGGCTACTTGCGTATCATCGTTAATCGCTTTCAACCATACGACGAGGAACAAAATTTTTATACATAAATATTCACCGTAAGAGCCTTTAGCATTTTTAAATAATGCTGAAGCACAAAACTGAAAGAATATCTGTCAAGAGTTCAAAAGAACGTAAAAAATTAAACCACTTTAGACTTTACAATGAAAGCACCTTAGTGCGCTCTTGTTAAATAACAATGCATCGAATTGCATACTAAGCTATATCGCTTTTAAGAGGAAAAAATATTTACTTAAATAATGAACAACAAACTACATCGGCTGCTCACAATCCAAAGCAATCCTCAACAAAGAACGTATCTATATCCTCCTTATAAAGAGCTCCTCGGAGAATATTACAAAGCGTCCAGTGTATTATTTTTATTGCTACTATTAAGAACGAAATTTTCTATTTCATCAATTTTTACGGCCCCACAAAAGATTGTTTAGAATAAAAGAGCTTTGTATCATCTCTGCCGAGTCTTGTGAACCTCCAGTCTACCCAAGGAGCTATAACAGTAAACAAAAAAACAAAACCCTACAATATGGCTAACTTGTTGTTTCGACCGCAACCCGAGAACTTCGTAATAATCTAGCATGGAATGGGAAAGCTTTCCTGTAATACTATGGATAACCTCCCCCACCTCTAGACGTAGGTAGTGCTTATAAGCTTGTAACATATGGATATGAAAGAAGGGATTTGGTCTGGAATATTTTTCCCACAAGGTTTTTTTTTTCGTTCTTGTTGTTCCCTTTTTCCAAGCAAAAGAACTTCAAAGTTCGCCCCTCCCGTAAATTTCCAACCTCATCATAATTTTATTTACAGGGATAAATAATAAATTTTGGGTTTATTCATGCCAGGGCAGTGCACAATTAACAAAAAAAAAATAAAAAAATTGAAAGCGTAAAATTCAAAAATATCCAAAAGGCAGGTTTATGTTAATGCTGGGTGAAAACCACTTTACCGTGTATTCACCGCATTGATGTCGTATAACGAACATGAATTGTTAACCTGTACTTGTGTCACTTGGTTTTTTGCTGCAGGTGATCCCTAAATTAGTCGGCATAGCGCCACAATTTATTGCATTGTTGGTGGTGATTCTAAGCTGATACGATAAGGATTCAACAATTCAATGCTGTTTAAATAAAAACAATAACAAAAAAGGACACAAATCAGATATACACTGGTTGATATTTCTGACAGAAATTCAGACAAACTGAAAATGAATGCTCTGAATGTGAGGTTTTTCCGAATCTGTGATTCATTCCAATATGTCTGCGATGTCAAATCCAATTTATGTCAGGGTCATATCATGTGGAATATGAACTGCCATCTCGGAGAGGAAATGCGACATTGTGTCGATGCCAGTTCCAACAGGTAAAAAAAAAATAAACACAGAAAAGCAGAGTTGACAAGTACTGGTCAACTGGATTTGACCAGAATTTGTGAGGAAGAAAAATATATTTTAATTCGATTACCATATTTGAGGAGGTCAACTTGAAAATGGCTTAATCAAATAAGTTAAATATTTGCTGATGTAATCCTGATACATAATGAGATCTCGGTTTTTCCATGAATGAAAGGGAACTTAGGAAGAGAATCAGACAAAATGCACTAATGTCCCAGTTAGCAGGGTAGGGAAATACGGGTATAAGGAGACTCGAATCACTCGGTTGGGCTAACATTTTATCCGGTTCAAACTTATATGTTCTGAGCTTGTTTTGCGGTTGACAAAGACAACTTTAGAATTATTTTAAATAAACAATTTGAGTCTGAAAACATCAGAGAGAATCTACTGTAATATCAGAAATAACATTTTCATAGCCTTCCGCCATTGTTTAAAAAAAGTGGTAGGTATCAAATTTCGACTGTTGTAGTATCAATTCTACTGTTAAAACAATTAGCAACCCGGTATAGTGCGAAGAAGAATTGCTGAACAATTCGCACTCCTGTTCATTTGTAACACACTTTATGAAAGACATCCATAGCAGGGAAATTGTCGTGTCCTTTTCTGCTTTTGTCCCTTTGTCCTTTTGTCAACTACTTGTCACTTAGTCACTTTGTCTTTTGGCCCTATTTTTTTGTCCTTTTGTCTTTCGTATTTTTGGGTTTTGTATTTTATTTTTGTATTCGCGTATTTTTGTTTGTTTTTTTTGCCTTTCTGTCATTTTGTCCTTTTATCCTTTTGCTTTTTATAGTTTTGCCGTATTTTTGTCATTTTGTTGTACTTTTTGCTTTTTTGCCTTATTATGCTTTTGTTTTATTGTTTTTTTGCCTTTTTGTCTTTTTGCTTTTTCGTTTTTATGCTTTCTTGTGTTTTTGTCTTTTTGCCCTTTTGTCTTTTTGGCGTTTCGTCATCTTGTCTTTTTGTCCTTTTGTATTTTGATCTTTTTGTATTTTTTCCTTTGGCTTTTTTGTCTTTCTGTCTTGCCGTCTTTTTTCTTTTTGGCTTTTTGTCTTTTTGTCTTTTTGTCTATTTTCCCTTTTGTCTTTTTGTACAGCAACGATCATACGTCGAAGAATGTGGCAACCATTTTCTTCCATCACTTCTGGTTGGTTTTTCTACGCATGGGAAGATGCATTTCTGTGTTTCTGGGTAGTAAATCTTAGAATATAGAGAGTATAGGAAGTGCGATAAGACAAATTTAGCGTAGTCAAAATCTGGTTGGGTTAGTATCTGTTGCCGCTGTAGTGAAAGCTCAATATATCAACATAGACAGCTGGGCAACATGATATATGTTTGAAAATGCGGCGGTTACTCCCACCGAAAATGCTTTTATTCGTGCTCTTAGTCGCTGTAACTGCGCCAAGGGAGCAGGGAGTTCCTCAGCTGTCACAAACGTAAACAAATCTTCGATATTTCATTGTTTTTGTTATTAATTTCAGTTTAATTCAATTTAATATAAAAATGAGTGTAAAGTACACAAAATAATATTTTATAACTATACTTCTCTAAAAATTATTTCCCACGTCGTAGATTGGTATTGTTGTGGCAATTTTTCACCGAACACTTCATTCTGAAATTACATGAATATCACTTAGAAATCTACTACTTTAATATCAACTGTAAGTAGCAGGCAATTCCACTTAGGCTTGTTCTGAGGAGAAGCAAAGAAAACTCGATAAACCGATCATAAAATTGTCAACGAAGGAAGGACTTACATTGATCAGAAAATTTCATGTTTGCTATTTTGAGATATTTTAAAAGTTTGGAAGACTCTCTTCGCTTGTGATTATCGCAACGAGGAGAATTCATTTTTGATAATTCCAATAATCGATGGAGTACATATAAATTGGAATTTGGTGAGAAATTTTCAAAGTTTACCAGAAGCACGAGAATTATTCGAAGAATAATCAGCTTGATTTAAGTATGTGACAACTCCCAATGAATTTTCTTCCTCCTTCCTGGTCGTGGCGATGGTGCCGGATGAAAAAGATCCGAACCTTGGATGATATTCTGTTAATTACAGAGTTATGTCATAAGTTGTGATTTCCAACCGGTATGTGGCGAAAAGTATCATTTAAACCAAATATTTAAGTTACGTCAGGGTTTTCCGGTAACGGTTTTAATGCATGTTGGTATGAGTTACGTCAGGATTTTCCGGTAACGATATTAATGCATGTTGGTACGAGTTACGTCGGAGTTTTCTCATCAAACGAGACCATGTTGTGAGCCTGGAGGAGTATCAGACGGCAACAGCCAGCGCAAGTAGTGATGATTGAGTTGTGAAGAAGTGTACATTAACCAACTCGAGGCGAGTTGAAGTCAGAATGGTCGAATGTAAGTAGTGGGCATTTCCACTTAGGCTTGTTCTGAGGAGAAGCAAAGAAAACTCGATAGTGGAATTGCTTTTGGAACTGACAGCGCTTTTTGTTGTATTTTGGTGTGGAAGTTTTTTTAAGGATTGAGAATGTTTCCTTCTTTTAATTTAATTGGTTTGGAAGTAGGGCCTTTTTGTTGGTCTTACACAACAGATAATTACTTACAGCCTTTACTTTAATTAGAAATATTTTTCAAGAAATTTTCTTTCACTTTTTAGCACATTCTTTCAAATTAGGCAAACTTCGTTTGACAGATGAAAATATACTTACCTCTTTCTTCAATATAACTGTGACCTACTTTATGATACTCTGAAAAAAGCCGCGCTCATATACACGAATTTTACAGGTATCAGCACTTCTTATTGCCTCTATATTCTAAGTAGTAAATCCAAGTTTTGTCATCTTAACTGTCAAAATGTCGAATACTCTGCTTTTTCTCGCCTTTAGGTTGAATTTCTTAAGAATCTTGTTGTTTTCGTTAAATTGGGCGTTATTTTGTGCTTCAGATATATCTAGGGATTATATCTATATCTTCTAGGTGAGTCGGTTTTTCTTAAGTACATACCATCTTGCTGGATCAACGACAGTGACAAGACGTCAAAAACACTTTTGCATTTTTGCGAGCTTTTTTCCAGTCAATCCGTTTGCAAAATCAAAAAAATTTAAAATTTTTGTGTGTTAATTTCATTTTTTTTACGAATGCCTTTTGTTTAATTGTTGAAAATAAAGACAACCGTTATTTTGTTGATCTGTCAAAGCTGTCAAAAAATGAGAAACGTTAAAGAATCAGAAAAGAGCATTTCGAAAATCTTCGTCACTTTGCAGAGAAAGGGTAGTAAATTTCTCCATATTCGTACTGTTCGGGATATGTTAGGAATGTTCCGATGTATGTTGTTTGGCACCTTATCGAAACTTGAAGATAAGTGTTATGTGAGAATTGAAAGAAATTACAATCAGCCGCAGCAAGAAGAGTTGATAAACTTTGCTAGATCTGCATAGTTTTTGTCTGCTAATTCTTCCAATTAGTTTAGCGAGGCTATGGAATAGCCACGCATCCTCATCAGCAGTATTTTTACGTTCTACAATTCATCAGCTTCAAATTCTGTAGCTCTGCAGAGATCAGTTAGAGGTATTGCTATGAATACTTATGTGAATTATAAATCTATAGTTGTATCCTTTCTAGAAAGTTCATCATGATCGGGATGGATGTAGTATGCAGCGTAATGCAAAACGTTCTTCCGATGTCGGCTTTTGGAACAAAAATAAACACAAAAGAGGCGACACTGATTAAATGTTGGTCTTGTTTTAAAGAGATTTGGGTTTTATATATATGGAAATTAATACGATTGGTTTTGCTACAAGCAAGGATTGCAATATAGTTGTCTCTTTCATAATAACCTGATCATGTAATCTCTATATTATACGTACTTTCAGTGTTCACTCTGAAGTCTGTAAAAGTATAAAAGAATCAGAGATATACAGAGCAAAGCAATGTAGGTATAGAATTGAAAGTATTTCAGATCAGATCATTGATGAAAATCAAAAAAAGGTAGATGAAGGAGCAGAGCTTTGAGGTACGCCACCGTTAATAGACTGTGAGACCGATAGCCTGAAACTTCACATATTTAGTTTTCAAAATACTTCTTCAGTTTATAGAACATATCACATTTCAGCGAAAGATCTATAAGGGGGAAGTGGAGATAAATAATAATAATAATAAAAAAACGTATGGTGAGATTATTTGCACGTTTCATATATGGATTGAATCAAAATTAGTGAAAAAAGATCTCACAAGTTTTTATCAATCGGAAAGTCGGTTCTTAAAGATGAAGAAATCAGAGATCAACTCTTCCATTTCAAATTATTTTTACACCTTAAGTAAAGAAGAAATACATAAATCATAAAACCATCCCCAGACTCCAGTTGCTATCCACAGACAGACTTTCAGGGTATAACATTGGTTAGATTTATGTTTGTGTGTAGGTGTGCTCCCCCCTCCAGTGTAATTCATAACCATAAAAATTCCTTTCTATTTACAATTTCTATATAAAAAACTTCATCTGTACATCCTAAGTTCAAATGAACCATAAAATGGGTCTAAAAGATAAAAGCACCACGAAAAGCCTCGCACACAGTACCAGCGTACCAGAAGCATCTTTATACCTTCGCCGACAAAGTGTCGCTCTTTATTGCCTGTTAAACTTTCCAGCACCTTCATAGAATCCCAAACGAACTTTATAGTCACCGGTGTCATTTGCAGCTGATTTGCTCGTCTCATCGAAAATCCCGAGTGTAAAAGTTATGTCAGGGTCAATTGAAACTTCCGCTTGTTCAGAAGTTGGTACTTAGGCACAGTTTGGAAGTGTTGTGAAATTTCCATTTATCAGAAATATTTTGTTCGAATCCCTTGGAGTTTTCTTTTTCATGTGCTGCAACAAGGGAAATCTTTAAAACTATTTTTTTCCTTGTTTGTGCATTATTTGAAAGCTATCGTTTGTTGCACTTTGGTCCATTTATTCTTCATTTTCTTCCCTTTATACTCCTCGTCCTCCTCTTTCTACTGTATTGATGATGATGTTAGTTTGTTGACTGTAAATAGTTAGTAAAGTTCTATAGAGAAATTGTATCCCAACTTTTTTAAACTATATTTGTGTAAGAGACATTCGCCTTCTCCCTGACTGGAACTTAGATTTGGCCCTGTATGCATTCTCTTACGGTAAGTAAAAAGGGCGGAGAGAAGACTTCTTTTGTGAAAGAACTTTTGTGAGATATTTTTCTTTCTAGAGGAAGTAACTTGGCAAGGATTCATTGTTAGGAGGAAATTGTGTTCAAGGAAAAAGTATTAAATGTACAAATTAAAGTCAAACTGGATAACGGGGACTAACGAGTAAAGCAGCTGAGTCTATCGACACTTACAGTGTTTTGCCTCTGGCAATGGACTTAAGAAACAATATTGAGGTGTAGTTAAGAAGATTTCCTGTTTTGGTTTTTTTTTTCAATTCAATTAGTTATCCACTATAGACCGAAGCTTTCTCTAGTACGACAATCTTTAATGGATTTATATTACTATAGGTGGAGAGGGATTGTTATATCTAGCTTATGTTAGGTTAGAGTGCCTGCCGTCGAATCTTTTTATGAGAAATGAGTAGCTACACACATTCTAGTGATTCATACGACATTTCAAGTGACCTTCCTGAACTTCTTGGAAATAATTAGATTCGTTGAGTAGGAAATTAGAGCCAGCCAGAAAAGTTACTGACTTAAGTACCTTAAATCTTCTTTGGTGTTATATTTTCCTTAATGTATGGAAGAAGTATTTGCTTAGTGTTGTATTTCTTCTTTATATATCAAGGCTTAGACATTTACATAAAAAGTATTGAATGTTATTTATTTCCTTTTCGTCTATATAGCTACAGAAGTCGTTCTAAATATTTGCTAAAGACATAGTGTGCCTTAATGACTGCATTGAGAGTGTGTATATCAATATAAATAGTTTCTCCTTAACAAAACTTCTGTCTTCCTATGATATATTTTGGATCATTGTTAGGTTGAATACATGCAGGTTGATAGCTCTTCCCATATATGACTTGGCAGCTTGTAAATGACGTCCTGTTTTAGACTTCCTCCGTTGATACTCCAACATTTTTCGCTTTTTATTTACAGATCTGGTGATCTATATGTAGTATCTATACGACTTAACCTCGATCTTTTTCTGAAATGTCTAGCAAAGGTCGGCTTTAACAATATACAAAGTATAGGTCTAACCAGACCACCTTCATATTCTTATTAGAAATAGGCCACGATCTGTAAATGTATTAGCAACAATTTGAAAACCGATAATCTAGCTGAAACTTCAAACATTTCGAAAAGAACAGATCATCTATCAAGTATCAACATCAGTTTCTAAAGATAAGCTTGACTTGACTTTTTCTGATGTACCATACGAAATTTCATATCATCTAATTCAAATGAATTAAAATTTCTATAGATATGTAGCTTATCTAATGCCTCTTTAGGCTTGTAAAAAAAACATCAATCTCTTGCACCATACAAAAAGGGATTTGTTATAGAGACGACTTACTTGTACGATGCGAATTTTTTTCAACCGAAACTTGTAGAATTTTCTTACGGTATTGGAACTGTTGTTTCTACAATTTTGGTTTGAATCCAAAATCGTAGCTTTCTTGATATTCGAACGGTCTTTGATAGAGTCTAGCATTCTGTTCTATTAGTCAAAGTCAAAGCACTTGGTCTCTCCCCTCTTCTTCCACCATGGTAAGTTTTTATCTAGTCGCCTTATAAGGATTGCATTAGGTGGCGTTACGTCTGAATCTCACCTTATAAATGCCGTTGTGCCCCAAGACCAGGGCTCGGTTATCACTCCGTGTCCCCTCTTAATTTTCATTAATGATATGCCTTCACTTGCTTGCAGTCCCATTTTCGCTGATATCAGTAAGTAACCTTTATTTCGCTTACTCCTTTAACATTCATACTGACATATACATGTATCAATTGAGATTGCATGATTTGATCATTGAATAATAACATTCAGGAGATTCTCGATTAGGACAGAACGAATCTCGTCGAATTTAATGCTTCTAAGATCCAAATCGGTATCATCTATTTAAAACAGAGGATCATCACTAAACCACTCGCGTTTATTTCTTTGTTTGAGTGCTGATTTGCTATATATTGTTACGCGCCACAAAGTGATACAAGCGACATCTATTGGAAATGGAAACAACTTTAGGTTAGTGACATCCTAGTAAACTGGGTTTGGAGAATGGAATATTCAGGAAGGTTCTAGGATAATTCGTAGAGTATAAATACGGCGCTGCTCACATCCAGGAGGCGAGTATTATTTTTCAGACAGCGAAGTGAACGAAGTAAACTATTTGGATTGCGATTATTAGAAGTACAGTACTAGCGATAAATAAAGAGTTGATTTGATAATTATTTGTGAATTTGTGAGAGTAAACAGTAAAGTTAAATAAAGAAAGAACTTTTGAATTATATCTGAAATATCGTGTTTTAAATAACGAACTAAGGCCACGCTCGTAACAATATCATCACTAAGCAATCTTAGCATTAATATTTCCAGTAACCTAAGTTGGACAGTTGTGTGATCTACTCTCAAAGTAAGGGGATGCCGATTAACAAACAGCTCAGCTCACGTTCAAATTATAAAATTTTATTTAATCAAAAATTCAATATCAAGCTTAAATTATTTAATTCTAATATCACAGTTCAAATTCAAGATTGTAATTCAACATAATAATTCATAGATTATATTAAAAGTTCAATTTTAAACTTCACTGTAGCTGATGGAGTCCAAAGGTGTGAGTCCAAAATTTATATATATATATATACATATATGTATAGTTTCTCGTAAAGAAGTGTTCCAATATGCCAATCAATTGCTTACAGTGTTCTGATCAGCGTTGACGATGAGCAATTTTTTCGTAAAACCCCTCCTTTACCCATCTTTTAATGGCTGAAATTATTTGGTGTGAGCTCATACAAAACGTAATAATTTCTCTTGGAATTCGAAATACAGTAGGACGGCAAGTAAGGTTTTGATAAAAAGAATGCATTAGGAACTTTTTCCGTATTTAAAAATTTCTCTAATAAGGATATGGTTAAAAAATAAAATAAAAAATAAATAAATAAAAAAAGATGCACCCTTAAAATATCTTACAAATAAAAAAAAAAGAAACATGTGAACATCTTTAGTCCGTCAAAAGTTATTAATATTTGTAGTCTGTTTGGGTTAACAGTTACTTCTCAGAACACACACACACACTCAAACACATACACGCGCACCCACCCACCCACGCACACGCACACACACACACACGCACACACACACACACACACACACACACACACACACACACACACACACACACACACACACACACACACGCACACACACACGCACACACACACGCACACACACACACACACACACACACACACACACACACACACACACACACACACACACACACACACACACACACACACACACACACACATACACACACACACACACACACACACACACACACACACACACACACACACACACACACACACACACACACACACACACACACACACACACACACACACACACACACACACATACACACACGCACACGCACACGCACACGCACACACACACACACACACACACACACACACACACACACACACACACACACACACACACACACACACACATTTCAGCCGTTAAAAAATTGTTTAACGTGAACGCTAATCACAGCACTGTACGAGACACCCAGTATATATAAAAATCGCGTTTACTCTTTCCTCTATTGCTGTACTTTCAATTTATCAAAATAAAGATAGAAAAAGGAGAAAAACCAAAATTAAACTTCTGTGACTTTCATTAAATAGCGTAGAGACAGAATTAAGCTTCTGTTAGATGGATGTAAAAACAGAATTATACTTCTGTATAATTTCTATGAAAAGAAAATTAAACTTCCAACAATTGACGTGAGGAAACAGAATTAAGCTCCTACAATTTGGTGAGGAGACAGAATGAAACTTCTGTTGAATTTGGATGGCTCGGTACAAAATATACAATCTAAAAAATCTAAAAAACTAAAACAATAAAATCAAACTAACAAAAATTAATCTAACTTTTTCTACAAATGCAATACTTGAGTTTTCCCACATTGTCATAGTTCTTTACTAAACAAAATCATCAGTCAAACATAAACAAATGCATTAATCTCAGGTCATTTATTATCTGAAACTTTAATTAAAGGAACAACTTACAAACTATACATATATCCACTTCTCTGAAAAATATACAAAAACATTAATTAATTAAAATCATAATAAATAACAACTTCAAAACTTTCCATCACTTCATTCCACACAAAATTTGTTGACAGAGGCACGTTTGACAAGCGCTTTAATGTCAACCATATGCTGCTGCATCGCTTCAAAGCAAAAGCCACGACAGACGTGCAGCTTTTCGCAGCTATAAATAGTGAACTGCTAGAAGTATGAAATCATTTGCGAATAGAGCAGTCATCAAGACAGACCGGGAGTTCTGAATCGAAATTAAGTCTTGCTTAACAAAACTACACGGGAAGCATTGAGCCTGTTTTTACTAACCCAAAATTTATTTTATTGGTTGGTACTAATACCTTTTTGAAAAAAAAAACAAAAACAGAATTATTCACTTTAATGGCCGCACTCCACCATGTGAAACTTCGCAAGGGGCCGGCAATATTTTTTAAGAAGAAGTTGAAATTACATTATAAACCATCAAAAGAACAAGGTCAAATAATGCAAAAGTAAGTACGATTTTAGATTTACTAGATAAAATTTCAACATTTGTTAACGATATATCAGAATGTGCAATTTTTAGTGATTACCAAAGTGAGATAGTTAATTAATTAAGCAGTGTATTGGTGTTGAAAATAAAAGAGATAATAGCTGGTGCTTTAGCTGCAGAATTAAATAATTTATTTAGATTAGAAGAAATTAGAACAGTTCTGAATAAATATATCGGTCAAGATCAATTGAATTTAAAAATTTTGTAAACTCCACCAAATACCAAAAGAAAGATATAACCATAGGCCAACACAAAGACATAATTATAGTAACGTTCAACAAAATTTTAATAATCACAGACAAGCAAGAAATTTTAATGTCAGTAATGGTTCCGATCGATTTCATAATCGCAATGCTAATAATTCTGGTCAGTTTCGAAATAATAATTCTGGTTATCCTAGAAGAAACTTCTTTCCCAATAATAGTGCTCAGTGGAGAAACTCACATCAAAATAATAATAACCATAATAATGCTAATATCCAACCGATGGAAGCTTTTGTGACACTCTGTATGTTAGGATGACATTTAGTTTGAAAATGCTCCTGCTACTTTCCAACGTTTTATCAATGAATATTGCGAGATTATATCAACCAAATATATGTCGTTTATTTGGATGATATTTTAATATTTTCTACCACTTTGGCAGAACATCTTGTATCATTAGTTAAAAAACTAGCAGAGAACAATTTAAAAATTCAAGCCGATAAATGTAGTTTTGTAAAGAGGGAAACTCAATTTGGGCATGTTCTAACTAAAGAAGGTATTCTACCAAACCTTGATAAAATAGAGGATATAAAGAAAGTCAAATTGCCTAAAACCGAAAAACAGTTTGTTCAGACCTTGTATATATAGTTATGAGCGAACGCAGTTGCCCATTTATTTTTTCCACTGAACCTCCTGAGTGGCCCAAATGTTGGCAGTACTAATAATCATGATCTCTACATGCCTGGCTTTTTGGGAGACTTCCGGCATCTACTTTTCGACTCTCATTCGATCTGGCGTGAACACATTGGCACCATCACCGCGAAAACTTGTACTTTTTAAGAAAGAATTAGTTTAAGTTTGTTTAAATATTGAATTGTTCTATTTGTATTTGGAGTAATCAATTAAATTATAATTTGTTTGAACTTGAACGTCTTCTAATTCTCGTAAGGCAGAAAAGCTTGCCCTTTCGTCAACATAATGGTCCTTCACCAGCCGGATTTGCCACGTGTTCACTAAATCATCATCATTTCACCGACACTTCATTCATTTTCATCATAGCGAAGTGCATCGCAGAACTCCACGACACCAGTCATCATTGGATTAAATAAAACTCTGCACACGTGCTGAACTTGCTCTCTGTACAGAAAAACAAATCAGCTGCAGCGTCTCGATTCAGAATACATACGATCATTCTGCAGCACTTCCACGTTCAAAGCGAAATGCATTGAGGCTATGTATATCTGAAATCATCTACTGTGTACGTCAAGAAGATTATTAGCATTCCACTTCCATGAAAGCGAAGCATTGATGACGTTAGCCCTTTAGCACAACAACAAAACACGCATTCTCACATGCAAGTATCGCTCCAATAATTACATTTATTGAAAAGATCTTATAATACATTTTTTGTAGCTTCGCATTAAACACGTATGTCCAAGATTCATCCTATGCGGGATCAAATCAGTAAAGCCTTCAGCAAGAAGTAACTGCCCTGCAAGCTCATGGAAACATAGAAATCGTGATTCTTCTACTTAGCCAACACTACGCCAGCTGACCTGAGTATTCCCAAAAAGCTCATCAGCAAAACAAGTCGCAGTGTCATACAAGTGCCGCAGTACGGAGGTCAAGTCAACTCTACTTATATATCTAACATGCAGCTGTAACATCTGTGGGTACTGCGCCAATAGTTTTTTTTGTCTACTCTAAAGCATTATATATAACAAAATCTGATAATTTGGTAGGGGGCATTGTAAATTTAAGCCATTTCGTATGCATATAAGAAATTGAACATTGAAGTGTTTCGTAACGCAATACAGTGTTGTGATTCAAGCACAAAGCAAAGACAGTGTAGAATATAAACCAAAAAACATTCAGAGTACCTTGACTATTAAATTAAAATCGCGTGACCAGCCGTGTTTTTTAGCCATCATTGTTCTATTATATGTAATCTACTTGATAATTTTGTCGCACATTTTAAAATAAATTTAACATGGCTGAAAAATTAAATAAACTCCGAACGCAGCGAGCTGTGCTTATTGATCAGCAGGAAAGAACCAAAGAATTCCTCAATACCTCAGCTGCCTCTGCTAGTTTCGCTCAGTTGGAGCTTAGGTTGCAATTCCTAGAAAAGCAAATGGAATCGTTTTCAAATATATAAACCTCTATTGAACAGTCAGATGATACAGAGCTTATCGCAAGCCATCGTGCCTCTTATGAAGAAACCTATTACACCGTTCAACCGTCGCTAGCAATTTTAATACAAGAGAAGAAGAACATGCAAGATACATCTTCAACTCCGACCCCCCCCCCCCCCCCCGCCCACCCTCACAAAGCAATATTCATTTGCCAAAGATATCTCTGCCAAGCTTCAACGGAGACATCACTGAGTGGCTGAGCTATTTTGAAACGTTCAAAACATTAGTTCATAATGACTCAACACTCAATAAGATTCAAAAATTTCAATATCTACGTTCCACGCTAACTGGAACAGCCGCTAAACAAATCCAATCGCTCGAGCTAACTGAAGCAAATTATGCTGTAGCAACCCAAATACTTCAGGAGCGCTATGACAGCCGAACACTTATTTCTCAAGCACACATTCAATCCCTTATGGACATTAAGCTATTAGAGCACAACAAACCATCAAAAATGCGGGATTTAATTGATAAAACTAATGTACATCTTCGTGCGCTTGAATCCCTAGATAGACCAGTAAAGCATTGGGATGATCTCGTTGTACATGCAATCGTATCCAAACTAGACTCAACATTACGCCTTGGTTGGGAGAAGGAATCCTCTATTGATCGTTTACCTACTCTGAAAGAGTTATTAGCTTATCTCGCCAAACAATGTCATATAATCGAAACAACTATTAAGAACATAAAAACAGATTATCAAACTGTTTCCTCCCAGGCCAAACCACTGAAGAAAACATTTAATTCTTTAGTAATATCGTCATCTAGCAAATGCCCGATGTGTAATTCAGGACACTCCTTGTACAAATGTCGTTGATTTCTTAATAAAAGCGTTGACCAACACTTAGAGCAAGCCATTAAGTTAAATTTATGCAAAAATTGTCTGCGTCAAGGACACAACCGATCAACATGCAAATCATCTGGTAGGTGCTCTACTTGTCACTATTGCAAGGTCCTTCCAAACCCGGTAAAAAAGCATCACCATCAGACTGCAGCTCAACCCTCTATGCAAGCAATTTGCATCAAGATCAAAGGCCGTCATATGTTTTCCTCGCTACCGCAATTCTAAATGTCTTTGATGTGCGCGGCAGGTTGGAGACTTGCAGGACAATACTGGACTCAGCATCGCAACTCAACTGCGTGACGGAACGTCTGGTTTAGAAGCTTGGCTTAAAAAGAAAAAGAATTTCTCTCTCAGTTTGTGGTATTGGTGGCAGCGACAGCCTATATTGCCGGCACCAAACTCAGTTGACATTGAAGTCCAGATTAAATAAGTTTTCCTTTAAAATAAATGCAGTGATTGTTCCAACAATAACTTCAAAGCATCCCGGCCGCTATATTGAATGTTAATCATGGAATCTTCCAAAAATCATACAGCTAGCAGATCCGAAGTTCAATGAACCTCAGGACGTAGATGTGCTCATTGCAGCTGAACTACATTACCAATTCCTAGAAGTTGGTCAAATTCGCTTAAAATCTGAACTTCCAGTATTACAGAAAACACATCTAGGTTGGATAGTATCAGGAAAGAGTGAATTTAATTCAATTTCAAGTCATTCGCTTAACGTTACGATATTAACTCTTCCACCAATGATCCCCTGTCAGATCAATTAAGAAAATTTTGGGAACTGGAGCATTGCCCACTCATTAAGTCTGTGCGCACGCAAGAAGAACAACAATGTGAAGCTCATTTCCAAAGACATTTTAAACGTGATTCGTCTGGGATGTTCATAGTACCATTACCCTTTAATCAAGATCCTAATTGCCTAGGAGATAGTTATGAAATGGCAAAGAGAAGATTCTTCAGTCTCGAAAAAGGCGACTCCATAAAAACAGCGAGCTTACACGGTACTCGGAATTCATGAACGAATATTTGTCACTTAATCATATGCGACCAGTTTACAACTTACCAATTCCAAATTATGTTCTTCCTCACCACTGCGTTTTAAAGCCAGACAGCTCAACTACCAAATTAAGAGTCGTTTTCGATGCTTCCGCGAAGTCAACCACGGATTATTCGCTCAACGATACGCTTATGGTAGGACCTGTGATACAGCACGATCTATTCTCCATAATTCTCAGATTTCGCATGCATTCATTTATATTAACGGCGGATATCGCAAAAATGTATCGCCAAATTCAAGTTGAAGAAAGGGATCAAAAGTTCCAAAACATTCTATGGAGGGATCATCCTGAGAAAACTCTTGAAACTTACCAATTAACAACTGTCACTTATGGTACAGCTACAGCCTCATACTTGGCGACTAGATGCCTACATCAATTGGGAACAGAGGAGGAAGTGGACTTTCCTAACGCAGCTGCTGTTATCAAGTCTGATTTCTACGTGGACGACCTTATTACGGGCGGAAACTCGGAATCCTCACTCTTAACTATGCGCAACGAGCTCATAACTTTGCTGTCTAAAGGTGGTTTTGAGCTACATAAGTGGTGTTCCAATGAGCCACGCCTTCTTGAAGGGATACCATTTGACCAAAGGGAAAAGTTTGTGAAATTTAATACTGGTGAAGCGGTTAAAACTCTTGGCTTCAATTGGCAGCCACAGCTTGATGAATTTGAGGTTAAAGTCAGTGCAATGGATAGCAAATTTAAATCCATAACAAAAAGAGTCGTATTGTCTGATATTTCAAAGATATTTGATCCATTGGGTTTAATAAATCCGATTATACTTCTTGGCAAAATATTCATGCAAGAATTATGGATACTTAACTTGTCCTGGGACGAAAGCCTACCAGTAGAGTTTCACACTAAATGGTGCCATTTTCGGGATCAACTCAAAGCGATCGAAGAATTCAAAATTCCCAGAAAGGTTCTTTTTTCCACACATTCGAGCGTTCAACTACACTCATTTTCTGATGCCAGTGAATCAGCCTACGATGCATCTATATATATAAGAAGCATTGAAGTTTCAGGCAGTATTTCATCGCATCTACTCTGCGCGAAATCACGTGTCGCTCCTATAAAAAAAATAACTTTGCCTCGATTGGAGCTTTGCGCAGCTCAACTAATGGCTCGATTAGTTCAACAAGTACACTCATCTTTAAACAATATTATAACGTTAGATGAAATTTACTATTGGACGGATTCAACTATAATTTTGTCATGGCTGAGAGAGTCTTCAGGAACTTGGGAAACCTTCATTGCCAATCGAGTGGCAGTAATTCAAGAGCTTACCGACGTGAAGAGCTGGCATCACATTGACACAACACAAAATCCAGCAGATTTAGTATCGCGAGGTGCTTTTCCAAGCAAACTCTTGCAACCGAAGCTTTGGTTTTGCGGTCCAGCATTTCTTAGAGACCGTTAAGATACATGGATGTTGAATAATTGCAACATGTCATCCGACGTTCCAGGCAGTAGAAAGAAAAGATCCGTTCTTGTGGCTGCACCAGATCATCAATCCGATCTGATTGAGGATTGAAAATATAAAAACTCCTTCTTAAAACTTTTGAATGTGTTTTCGTATATCCATCGTTTTGTCAAAAATTGTAAAATTCCTTCAAACGAACGACTTCTGGAAATCCTCTCCCCAGCAGAGAGAGAGACTGCCCTCGTGAGCTTGGTCAGATACGCTCAGAAGACAACGCTGACATCAGAGTACCGTTCCCTTAGCAAGGGTAAACAAATTGAAAGGCAAAGCCAATTGCAAGGTCTATGTCCCTTTATGGATAATGACGGTATAATTCGGGTTGGTGGTTGCCTCAGAAACTCAGAGTTAACTTTTGATGCAAAACATCAGATGATTTTACCATCGAAGCACTCACTTTCATATTCACTAGTGCAATACCTACAAAATCAAAAATCTTCATGCTGGTTCTCAAACACTGCTTAATATCGTAAGACAGAGATATTGGCCTTTAGGCGGACGCAGCCTCACCAGGAAAATTGTTAATTCCTGTGTTCGTTGCTTCAAAACAAAGCCGAAAGACATCCATCAACTGATGGGTGACCTTCCACCTGATCGAGTTAAAGAAGCTCGGCCTTTTCTCAATTCGGGAGTGGATATCTGCGGCCCAATAAACATAGACTTCAAAATTAGAGGCAAGACACCTGTAAAATCTTATATAGTAATATTCATCTGTTTTGTTACGAAGGCGGTGCATCTTGAGCTGGCAAGCGACTTGTCTACAGCTGCATTTATAGCCGCTTTGAAACGATTTATAGGACGAAGGGGAATATGCAGTAATTTATATTGTGACAACGCAACTAACTTTGTTGGAGCCAGAGCTGATCTTCAAGACGTACGCGAATTATTTTACTCAGAAAAACATCAGGCGGAGATTATTGAGTTATGCTCAAAGGATAGCATAAGTTTTCACTTCATTCCACCACGATCACCTCATATCGGCGGGCTGTGGGAGTCCGCGGTTAAGCTAACGAAACATCATCTTAGACGTGTTATGCAAGGTTGTCTCATGACTTATGAAGAATTGAACACACTTTGCGTTGAAGTAGAGGCAATATTGAATTTACGTCCGCTGACAGCAATTTCTAGCGATCCCAATTACATCGCGCCTTTGACCCCTGGACATTTTTTGATCGGGGAACCACTTATTGCGTTACCAGAACCGAACATGAAAAATGTAAATATTAGTTTCATCAATCGCTGGCAACGTATACAATATGCAACACAACAGTTCTGGATCCGATGGAGGAAGGACTACCTCAATCAATTGCAAACCAGAGCAAAATGCACAACGACGTCGCGTAATATAAAGGTAGGAGACCTCGTCATTATTAAGGAAGAAAACATCCCTCCTATGAAATGGTTACTCGCGCGCGTTGTTGAAGTGTTTCCGGGACAAGACGGAATCGTTCGCGTTGTGAACCTTAAAACTTTAAACGGACAGCTTAAGCGATCAGTCACGAAAATATGCCCTCTACCAATAAACGAAAATAATTTCCAAGTTATTTTGAAAGCCCTTGCCCTTTCAAGGGAGGCGGTATGTTCAGACCTTGTATATATAGTTATGAGCGAACGCAGTTGCTCATTTCTTTTTTCCACTGAACCTCCTGAGTGGCCCAAATGTTGGCAGTACTAATAATCATGATCTCTATATGCCTGGCTTTTTGGGAGACTTCCGGCATCTACTGTTCGACTCTCATTCGATCTGGCGTGAACACATCGGCACCATCACCGCGAAAACTTGTACTTTTTAAGAAATAATTAGTTTAAGTTTGTTTAAATATTGAATTGTTCTATTTGTATTTGGAGTAATCAATTAAATTATAATTTGCTTGAACTTGAACGTCTTCTAATTCTCGTAAGGCAAAAAAACTTGCCCTTTCTTTCGTCAACACAGTTAAAGAGTTTTTTAGGAATGACAGGATTCTATAGAAAGTTTATGAAAGACTATGCCAAAGTAGCTCAACCTCTAATAAAGTACTTAAAGAAAAATCCCAAAATAAATACAAATGATCCACAGTATGTTGAAGCATTTGAAAAGCTGAAAGTTTTAATTATGTCACATCCGACTCTGAAATTTCCGGATTATGAAAAAGAGTTTACAGTAACTACCGATGCAAGTGAGTACGCAATCGGAGCAGTTCTCTCGCAAGACGGTCATCCGGTCTGCTATGTCTCTAGATCGCTAAATAATCATGAGAAAAATTATAGCGTAACAGACAAAGAATTTCTGGCTATAGTTTATTCTGTAACTTATTTCAGACCTTATTTGTATGGTAGAAAATTCAGAATCATAACTGATCATGTTTCAATAAAATATTTGAATACGAAATATAAAGGTAAAGAATTTTCCCAGAGAAATCAAAGATGGATATTGAAATTGCAAGAGTATAACTTTGATATCGAATATTTACAAGGCAAACAAAACAACGTGGCTGATTTTCTCAGTAGAATCGAGAACAGTCCACAAATAAATGAGCAGAACAGCAGTGAATCTAATATGTACCTGTCTGATACTGCACACTCAGTAAGTGCACAACTCTTAGATCATATAGGTATTAAAGAAGAAATCATTAACAAGTTTGAGACACAACTAATATTAACATACAATCCAAATAAAGAATTAGATATAGTAGTCGGTAGAAGAATAATAGAAATTAACCCTCAGTACGAAGAAGAAAAAATTAAAGAAGTACATTAAACCCGGACATATAGTAATATATTCTGAAGTTCAGGATAGCGATTATAATAAAGTACAGCAATGTATAATAAAGTTGTTCTCTGGAAATTCAAATATCAAGTTTATGAAGGTTACAAAGAGAGCTCAAGAAATGAAAGACGAAGAAGAATGTCACAAACAAATCTCATTGTACCATGCGAAAGAATCTCTACATAGTGCTATCAACGAAACTTATCAAACCCTCAAAGACAAAATCTATTATCCTAAGTTACAAGAGCATGTACAACTCATAATAAATAATTGTGATAAGTGTCAAGAGATCAAATACGATAGGAACCCAATTAAACCAAATTAAGTATAACACAAACTCCTACAAACAAAAACGACGTTATTCATCTAGACACATTTCACTATAAAAAACAAGCATTCATAACTATTATAGACAAACTAACAAAATTCGCAGTAGTTTATCCAATAACGGATAGGAATTGGGTAAAGAAGATCGCTATTTTAGAAGGATATTTGGCTACATTTAGTAAACCTAGAACTATTATAATGGATAATGAGTTTAAATCTGAACAACTAAAAGGGTTCCTTCAGGAACAAGATATAGGAGTCCATTGGACGAAATCGAACAGTCATACCGGCAACGCTGATGTAGAAAGTTTACAGTCAACAATAATTGAGAAGGTACAAGCCATTGAGGGAGATATATCAGTTGAACAGAAAATTCAAAAAGGTATAGGTAATTATAATAATAGGTACCATACTACAATTGAAATGACTCCTAGAGAAGCCAGTAACCTAACAGACACAACTCCATTAATAGAAAGGATTAATAAAAAGAAAAGAGGTTAGTTATATAAATAAACTGAATGAAAGTAGAGAAGAGTATAACGAAAATTGGAAAGAAGGCTACATTAAGAACTATAAAAGACTTAGGCATAAAGATCAACCTTATTTTAGAAAATATCCTTTAGAAAATGTGCATCCGTCTAACATTAAAAGGCCAACAAAATTTTCAGGTAATCATTATATTTCTAATGATGGCAATGCCAGTGCAAGGGCTATTGCAGGTTCATCCTATTAATGAAGAAAATGGTTTCGTAAAAATCAGAATAAGGGCAGTAAATATAGCAAACGAGACCGACACAATTTTGCATGTAATAGCTCCAACTGAAATGCTAATTATTTTACGTAAATTAGAACGAAATACAGAATATCTTAAAGTCGAAGATAGAGAAACACTTTGTACTGAAAGATTTATTAAGAGTAAACTCAAAACAATTCAAAATTCTAGGAGACAAAAGAGAGGTTTAATAAATGCTGTAGGTAATGCACAAAGATGGTTATTTGGTACTATGGATGATGATGATAGAACAGAAATTACTGAACACCTTAAAGTTGTGGAGACAAATAATCATAATGCTATTCAAAATTTAAACAAACATATTAAAATAAATGAGCATTATAACAAAACATTAACAGATTTGAAAATGGTAATCGAAAACGACCGAACAAAAATTTTAGATTCTTTCAATATAACTAACCACAATATGCAGGAGTTAAATTACAAAGTTTTATTTTTAGATCAAGAGACTAAGCTTCGATTTTTCGAAAATAAATTAAATAAAATATTAGATAATATAATGGCAACAAAAATAATATAATACATCCTAGTATGTTAACGTTAGAGGAGCTAGATGCATATAAAATTGATTTTCATAAAATAAAACTTTTAAAGCCAGATGTTATGAGATATAATGATCAGGTTTTGGTATTGTATTTACAAATAAAATTCCTAAGAGTTATGTACTTCAAGAGCTTCAGATAATTAAGCCAATTCCAAATTTTGAATATCTAGAAATCGATGAAGATGATGAACCGATTATGGAAATAAAGAATAAAATATATCATTATGAAGAACAAAAATTATTGAAAGATTTGAAAATTAGCAAGAATTGTATTGTGCAAAATAACTGTAAATTGAGATATAGTAATATGACTAGCATAGAAGAAATAGATGATGAAAGTGTTTTAGTTAAGAATATGTTTAATGAAACCTTATGGCACAATTGCGATAAGAGAAAAATGACACTTACAGGAAGTTTTTTAATCAATTTTAATAATTGTTCTTTAGGCATAAAAGATAAAAAATTCTACAATAAGAAAATAACATTTTTAGATAAATACTGTTAAAGGTTTTGCGTTATCCTCAGTTGGCTTCATATAAGTCGAGAGGGAGATTTTTACTTTGGATGGTGATCTGTTGCAGCAGGGTTGCAGCAGCAACAGCTTGGTGAGAGCGCGCACGAAAGTAGGTCAGTAGGTCGTGTATCCAGAGACCAAAGCCGGTCTAAAAGTAATGATAACAGCTGGGCTGTGGTGAGAAATAGGAGCTTTTGCCGAAAGCCGTCTGTGGACCGAATAGACCTTTGCACGATAGTTCCCACTATGAGCGTACGCAGCTCTTTGAGTTTAATGGGTGAGGTGAATGGAGCTGGTGGAAGCTGGATAATTGGTTAGTGCGAATTGAGTTCTGCCACAACCGTGACGTGTGCTGATTAGAAGTGTCGTTTGGCGAAAGTTAAAAATAATTCATTCTCGTCGTGCGTGCAGTTTCTATTTAATTCCTCTTAGTAGGAAAGGCGATCGATTTTAGTGTGGTTAATTATATGAAGCTATATTTATGGTGGCTCGTTTTGACGCCGTTTGCCAAAGGGTACCGGGCCGGGACGGCGTTGCTTTGATTTGCCGTCATGCTGGCTGCTTTTCAGCAAGCCGAGAATTCGACGTGGGATAACGTACGGCAGACACCAACACAGGGAAATTCTGCTATTTATAAAGATGGCGGATCTAAATCTGATAAGTACCACTTACTACACCAGACATAATAAAGAAGAATATTTGCGATATCAGTGCTATGTGTGCTCTGTCGAGTTTGTGTCAGCGAAAGCTTTCGTGCTTGAGAGGGGAAACGAGTTCCTCGAGAGCTTTGGGGCTCCTCGATAAGACATCCGACGAACGGCGATCAGTTTATATTTTTTCGATTTATGTCACTACTTTGGCACAATTTTAAATGCTGTTAAATCTTCGGTGTCTGCCCACTTCCAAGTAGGCGCAAAAGTCTTTTCGTAGACTCCCACTTTATGGTGTTCAACTCCAGGATGGTGTCACCGATTTTTCGCTTTCCTCCGGCCTTCTAGTGGAGCCAAATTCTTATGGCTCTATTCAGAAGATATTTGGCACTGGCATTCTAAATTAATATTTGTCACAGCTTACTCACCACGATCAGCCCTAGAGCAACGAGTTTTTGCAAAGGCAAATAGAAAATAAACAAACTTTATAATTAAAACTCCGCAATTTCAAGTCTTTTTATTTATTTTTTTATTTACAGAAATTCTGACTTATTTACTCGTAATATAACTCTTCCAAAAAATGATGTCCGCACCTGCTTTTCTTCTTTTTTGAACAACGGAAGAACCGAGAGCCCGCTTTTCTTTTTTTTTTTGTTTCTGATGTCTCTTTTCAGAGGAGAAATGACTTTCCAGAGGGTCCGATCGGTACGAATCAGGATGTTCTGTATCCGATTTCTAATTCTCGATTTTTATCAGTTTTTTAACTCTGAACGCTGCACTGAAGAAGTCGACAGGATCACCTTAATTTTCAGGTAAGTTCACTGGTGGTGGTTTGTTCGGGATATTTGTTGTGGTTGTCTTTTATGGGTTTTTTTTTAAATTGTTTTGGCTAATTTCGATTTTTCCAGTTTAGGGATTCTGTCACACTATTCCCTTCTGATGAAAAGGAGCTGTCCTCAGCTCCATAGATTATGGTTACTGGAATTATGGATTATCTGCCGATGAATGAGCTACTGCATGGTCTTCTAATAGGGCACTCTCAACACTTGGATGGACACTGGATGCTCGTGACAGAAAAATAAAAACACAAAATTATTAGAATTAATTACAACATCACGGGAATAGTTACGAGGTAGCCCTGTGAATTTTTATGATCATTTTATTTAAATTTCTAGATTTAGTTACAAGTTAAAAATCACTAGTTAGAAATTACTTGTTAATTTATTTTTTGGAGGCAGCACTTCCAAATAAGTTCCGCAGAGAATTCAGTACTCGCTATTGGAATAGAGCTGTTGGCATATCCGCCCGCGCTCGCGTATGATAGTTCGTTACGGCAGCTCCTCCCAACATAGGAACAAAAGGTTATTTTCAGGCACCTCGCCTCGCCTGTTCACGATTAAATTTTCCGCGATATAATGTGAAGCCATGTTCGTAAGTGGCTAATATTTGCTCGATTTTCATTTAAATGCTTACTTTTATGGGTCTGGGTTAGGTAGGTGGTAAGGTGCCAATCGATTTCTGTGTTCAACTTGAGTTTTCTTCTTGCCATCTCTTTGGATTTTGTTCGTGGTATCACTGGGTTGACCCAGGATTGCATACGGCCCTTCCCAATCGCACTGTAACTTGGGATATTTACCTTTTTGTCTCTTCGGATGGTAGAGCCAAAACTAATTCGTCTATTTTAAACGGATTAGCTCGGGCTGACAAGTCATACCTCAGTTTCATGCCTTGACTCGTTTTGCCAGTTGTAATCTGTTGAACTTGTGAATAGCTTCTAATCTCTGTTTCAGGTTGTGGAGATAGTCGATAGTAGTCTCCTCCTCTGGCGGTATTCCTGTTGATAATTCGACTGGTAATCTGAGTTCCCTCCCCAGGGTAAGCATAGCGGGTGTTTGATGCGTACTGTTATGCACAGCGGAGCGGTAGGATAATAATAGTAGCGGTTGTTTCTAGTGGTGGTGGGAGTGGTCCTAGAACATCTACCGCCTATTCGATCGCATGGAGCACCAACGTTAAAAATTTGTAATTTAGCCCTTCTTCGAGGGATAGGTCCTTTCTTCGCTGACATATCTGACACTGTCGGCACCAACTTTTTACGTCCTCACTACAGCCTATCCAGTAGTATTTGGATTTTTTTTGGTTAAGGTCTTATCGACTCCTAAATGACCGCCAGAAGGACTGTCATGAAGTTGATGCAGTACCTCTATCTTTTGGGAATCCGGCAGTAAGGTTTGGTGATGTATTCCCCTTGCGTTGTTGATTGTTCTACAGGGCTACATCACCCTTCAAGCATAGAGAGTCCCACTTTTCCCAGTATGCTTTCACTGTAGGATGGAGGTGAGTTATTTGCTCCCGTGGTGGTCGGTTTCTGTCTTAAGCCAAGTTTTAATGACACTCAGTTTTTCATCGCTGTCTTGGTAAATTCCGATGAGATGGCAGATATCCGCACAGTACTGGTATGTATATCCTCGAGACGGTCGCAGTATTTGCAATTGGAAATGAGACAAGGCCGTCTGGAAAGCGCGTCTGCATTGCCATGTTTGGCACCTGGGCGGTGCTGAATTTGAAAGTCGTATTCTTGTAGGCGTTCTCTCCAGCGCGCGATTTGGCCTTCAGGCTGACGGAAATTCATGAGCCAACGTAAGAAAGCATGATCAGTTCTAAGAAGGAAGCGGCGTCTGAGAAGGTAAGGTTGAAGATGAGCGACGGCCTTTACTACAGCGGGGAGCTCCTTGCATGTGACGCAGTAATTTCTTTCTGGTCTACTTAGTGTTTTGATGTAGTATTCTATTACCTTCTCTTCATTGTTCTGAACCTGCGATAGAACAGCTCCCGAGCGAGTTGGCTAGCATCCGTATCTAGGATGAATAATTCGCTGGGAAGTGCAGAGGTCAGCTTATCCTTCAATGATTTAAAGGGAAATTCGCAATTTTCACCCCAATCGAATTTTGTGCCTTTTTCTGTGTGCTGGGTCAAGGGTTTCGTTATTGCCGAGAAGTCTTTGATGAAACGCCCTGTAGTATGCACAGAAACCAGAAAGGACTGAACCTCTTTTTTGTTAGTGGGACTTGGCCAATTTTGAACGGCAGCAATTTTATCTGGTTCCGCAGATATTCCTTGGCCGGTGATGACATGTCCCAGAAACTTTATTTCTCTTTAACAGAGTTGGCATTTTCCAGGAGACGGTTTAAGCCCAGCTACTCGAAGTTGTTGAAAAAACTCAGGATAGTCATCAAAAGTCTTTCCGTGTACGATAATATCGTCGAGGTAAACTAGACAGATAGTATAGGGTATATCTTGTAGAACGAACTCCATCAGCTTTGGGGCTCCTCGATAAGACACCCGACGAACGGCGATGAGTTTATATTTTTTCGATTTATGTCGCTACTTTGGCACAATTTTAAATGCTGTTGTTCTTGTGGAGGCTGTTGTTGCTGTTGTTGTACTCCGAAGGCTTGATTAAATGGTGGGCCGTAGCACTGTGGAAAATACAGCTCATGCTTTACGACTGGTCCCATACGTAGTATAATATTTTTTTGTTTGAACTCTTTTTCACAGATTGGACAGCGCACATATAGTGGCATACCGGCTGATCGGCCGTGTTGTATCACATCTGGCAGTATACTCTTCTGACCGCCACTTCCTATGTCTTATTTTAAATATTGCAGTGGTCCTAAATTTACACCAAATACCGAATGATTAATACCTTTACCGTCTTTAAAGTAAGCCTGATACTGAAGGCCGCCATTGCCATCTGGAGAGAAACATGCCCTTGATTCGGGCGTACCTTGAGATGCATCGCGGGATAGCCACCGATTTCATTTTTAGTTTCAGTCTCATCACCTGGAAATGGCACATCTTGTGGCCACAGTGTTGGATTTGGTCCATGTTTGCATATAATATGAGGTGACAGATCCGAATGGATGCGTATATGCTGATTCAGTATCGCTCTCTGTCTAAAGCTGTGTGGACAATAGGCACATGAGAATGGTTTCTCATTGGCATGGATGCGTAAATGCTGCGTCAGGTGTGATCGTTGGCGAAATCTTTTACCACACTCTGGACATGGATATGGCCGTGAATCCGTATGAATACGTTCATGTTGTAAGAGGGTACTCTTATGCTTAAAATCTTTACCACACGTTAACCATTTGAACAGGCTGCATATCGTTTTGTGTTTTAGTTTTATGTGAGCTAGGTGATGGGGTTGCTGCCGCCTGGTACATTCCATGACCGGGTAACTTGTCAGGCACTGAATATGTTTCAAGGCCACCAGATTGGTCCATTGATCCTGCCATGCCGGGTAGCACTGGTTTATTAAGGTAATGCAGTGGGGGGGGGGGGAAGCCAGGTGGTGCTAGCATTGCTCCCTGTGGACCCGGTTGACGTGGCGAATAATACCCCAGTTCAGTCTGTGGTGGTTCAAAACAGGGACCATTCGATTGTTGTGGATTCCCATTATTTGATTGGTTCTGCTCTTGTTGCTGACTTGCAGCTGACTGAGGATCACTAACGGACATTTCGATATTCTGCTGCTGTTGATCATTCGAACTTTGGTTTGGATTTTGATGCTGTTGAGCGGCTTGATTCTGTCATATGTGCCTGGGAGCTCTGTTGAATTGATGGATAAACATCCGTACCCCATTGTGCAGCAACCACCCTAGAGCTGCTGCACTACGCTCAGCTGCTTCTTGTGAATCTTTGTACAGAACATATGGAGTTCCTGTATCGTGTGATATACAGTACATGATCTGACGCGGGACTCTTAATCCGGCGTCAAAAGATGCTGAAAAATTTGTAGCCATTTTTCTTGGCGGAAAAAATGGCTTTACCTTAAAGTTTACTTTGCACCAGGCGTTGTTTCTTTTTATATAATAAATTCTTTCTCTTAACTAATAATTCCTAACTTACGTAAAAATTGTTATTTTTGGAATTTTGCCGCCTTTTTCCAAAATTAAAAATTTCAAATTTTAACGTCGTCAAACTGCCCTTCTAAAATCATTTTTTAAAGAGAAAAAAATTTGTTTCTTCTTCATGTCATATCCGTTTGACGTTATTTTATCTTCTCTTTTTGCGATTTACTTTTTGAGCTTGGTATGGATATATTCATTGTCCATTTAGCCATTGAGTGTGACACTTAACTTATTTTATAGAAACAAAACCGCCGAAATATATCCAAAGCGGGTGTATGCAACTATAATCTTAATTTCCAGCTACATAAAATGTGAGTTGAAAGTTACGCGATTTATCCATCAAACATCATAAAGCATTCTCAGTGTTAATGATTAGAATTTTGTTTCATACTTTTCTTTTATTTTTATTTATATATTTTAAAGCATTAAATCACAATAAAGTTAATGATATTGCTACATACATACTCTTTTATTTTTGTATTAGGTATATTTACAGATTATTTTTAAAATTACAAACAAATATAACGTGAACTAGTTTTTATTTTAGATTTTTAATGTTACGAATAAATTAATTATTAGTTTTTTTTTTATTTAAACAAAATGGTCACTCGAAACTTTCACTAGTACAATAATTTTGATGTTTTGATCGCTTTCGATAATATAAATTGTCACACGAAAATTAAAGAGAACTAAAAAGTTGTTAAAATTCCAAACGGTTTAAAGCACCCAAAAAACATACGGATAATAGTATTTCCGTCGAAAGAAATAAAGAAAATGTTTGTAAAGCCCATAAATTTCGAAAAAATTATGTTAGAAAATATACAAAACCTGGCAGAAATACAGGAATTAAAATACCATAAAAATATTATGTATGGAACAAGTGTATGTTTGACGGTCGTGATGATTATAAGTTTACTGAGTCTAGCTTAGTTTGTAACACTGAAAATTTAGAGAAATAATATAACTATTACAACTCCGAAGTCGGAGTATTCTGACTTAAAGTGGGGAGGAGTTACATATATTAATTCCCATGATTTACCGGAAACTTATAAAATTCCAAAGAAACCTAAGCCACTATCTTGCTAAGGTATAAACTCTCATTAATAAAATGTTCCCACATTTTATGCTGCACCGACAGCATACCATAACAATAAAAATATCAAATTAATATCACACAGCTTGCAAAAACGCTGATGTTTGCAGAAAGTAAAAAGACTAAAAAATGAACTTTTAACAAGAGAAGATCAGTCTGTGAAAGCTGTAACTGAATGTCCTGACTCTTATAATCAGCACGGCGGCGGTAAAAAAAACGAATGTAGAAATATTTCTTGAATAATGTTTAGAATAAAGTGCAAGTTTTTGTTGTGATTTAAAAATCGATTTCTTTTCCCTTTTTTTTTCTCTCCGGGAAAAATACGAAAATAATTAACTCGCGTCACCTTCGTAGGGGTTGCCAGACAATAATTTCGTTTTCAACTATATATTTGGAGACTACCTGAGAAAGAGTCGACGTAGAGAGCTGAAATTTGAGACATGGTGTTTTTATAGCAATAGTAAATGAAATTTCAAAATGAACTAAATCGGGGCACATTTTATTGGTATTGCCAAGTTTGAAGTTTGTGATAATCATTTTTGGTATCCGACGAACCGTTCTAGAAATATATGCGAAAAACAGCTTCAACAATCAAACTTGCACAGAGAAGTGACCATACGAAATTACACGCGGGCATTCATCTAGGGTATCATAAGTACTGGTCTTCTGGACCACGCCTAGCTTTTTTACTTGTTTGTATTTTATTTTGAAGCTATACGCCTTTCTAAGTCAGGCTGAACAAATTGCTCAGAACCTCCGTGCTTGTAGAGCCCTAGATTTAATGAGCAAAGCAAGTCAACTTAAGACGAAGTAAGCTCAAAGCCCCCTCTTGACGATTGGATGGCCTTACAACTTTCTAAAGCGGCTAGCCGTATTGTACTAAATATTGTTTTTTGTTTTTTTGCATATATTAAACTAGCATATACAACACACTTTTTTAGAAACCCTTATACCATATTCAGAAGGTCTGCTCCAGTATCTATTAAGAACTTGAATTTATTTTCTTTTCGAAAATAAACAAACGTTTTGAATTAATATTAAAAGAATTGGTTGAACACGTCGAGGGGTTATTTAGATTTTTGAATTTTGACTGCACTTTGTTGCCTTATCCTCAAATTTCTTGTGGTACCAACAGACTGTAGAAAATCTAGTACCACTTGAAGAACGACTTCTGGGATGATACCTGAAATTTGGAAAATTTCTTTTATTTTTAAAAGTTAGACTTTTGATTGATTGTTCCAGTGTGTCTATTTTATTCTCTAAATTACAAATTCTGTTTACTAAATTAAAATCGTTATTAATATTATTTGTTCTAAAAGCTGAAATAGTTTGATTTTTTGATATCTCCTGAATTCTGTCTGCCAATTGTGTTTCCTGCTGTTGTCAGAGCTATGTTTATGTTCGTTGGCAATTTTTTCATCCATCGTTTCTTTATTAAAATTTTCCGATAATTCCGAATTTGAACCTGTTAGAATTTTCATTGTTCTGCAGAATTCTGATGGCCTTCTATCATCAATCTCAGTAACTGAATGGAGAGGTTCCAGCTTCTTTTCTTCAGTCTCGGTAAATCGTTGAATTAGTGCGCTTTTAAGCGTGTTGTATTTTTCAACAGTTGGAGGTGTTTGTAGAATGTTTAGCACTTTCATAATTATATCGACTGGTAACGCTTGCACTATATATTCGTATTTAGTCTGGTCCTGGCAAATACCTTTTGCAGCAAATTGTGTTTCTGCCTGGATGAACCATGCTTGTTGGCATGGTGGACAAAACAATGGCAACTTGACCGCAACGGCATTCAGAACTGATCTATCTCCTGTAATAGAATTATCTCCAATATTTTCATCCGGCATTTTTATTAATATCACCGAAAAACTACTTCTTTACAAAATCACACTTAACACACGTATTGTTACTTTCGCGGTACTTTTAACCGATACTCTCGCGATTATATAAAAAAATCTTTTGACACGCAGTGAATTAACACGATACTTGAGAGGAGGAAATGCTTATACTAATTATAATTAAACTTATCACTTCAAATATGTATAAATATATAAGGAAGGAAAAGAAAAATATTTTCAGTAATATTGTAATAAAATCTTAAAATTGAGAGAGAATTTGGAAAAATTTAAAATTGTTTTTTTTTTTTAAATACTATTTGAAACCTGATTGTTATGTGTTTCTTGAATGTTATTGATCTCAGTTTTATGTCTTCTTATTTATTATTGATTCTCTTTCTTTTTAATTTTGCAGGCTTCTTATTTCTTTTTTTTCTTTTCTTTTTAAGTATTGATCGTGTTCGTATTTACTTCCTTTATTCGGGGTCACCAATATCGATGTTACGGTTAAGGCTTGTGCGTTGTATGTATTATTAGTTCGCCTTAGTCATCAATTTATTCTTTGACATCAATTTGTAATACCAGTTATTTTCTCATACATAGGAGAAAATGAAAATTCATTTTTATTTATTAATCACTTTTTGGAAATGAAAATGGATAAATAAAGAACAATGTCTTGAATTATTTTATAATGCTCTTTATTTTATTTATTTTTAAATAACTTTTTTTTATATTTTATAATTTTTAATTAATTTTTAAACTGTAATATATTTTATTATTGTAGTCGTAGTGATAATATTCTGGATAAAACTGAATTATTTTACGCTGACAATTTTTAATATATATTACTATGTATACTAAGATTCTCAATACATTTGTGTTTTCTCTAACCCTTTACTTTTACAAAGTGTATGTACATTTGATTAAATTTTTTTTTTTGCATTGCTTATAGTTGATATTTATGCTATTGTTCAATTTTAGATTCAAAACTTTTCGAAAACGTTTTACTAGTAAAAACTTACATACATACATACATGTAGGACGCTACAGGTCTATCAAAAAGCAAGCTTCTGGTGGATCAACAAAGGGGAAGCCTGCCGAATTGCAAGGCAATTGTGGCCTGCATATGACAAGAAGAGGACAAGAGAACTGCTAAATGGCAGCAGAACATATACCAGGAATCTAGTTAGGGTCATAACTGCTCATTGGGCCATAGGAGACCATACTATAAGGCTGGGTATCGAATCCATTCAGTCACGTACTCTCCGAGTACCCCGATCTGATGAATATTAGATGTAGTCTATTGGGTAGCCACTTCTTTTCAAGTTTGGTGGAACTGCAAATTAAAGCGTCCAGATGTATCCTGAGTTTCCTAGGAGAAGCAGGATGGATCTAGGGAAATTCTTCAGATTATCCCATGAGAACAAGGGGCACAATGGACCCACTTCTGGTATAAGTGAAGCAGGCTAAGTACCTATAGTGGCACCGCTCTTACCTAGCCTAACTTGAGGTGCATAATTTCTGTGCTAATTTTTCCCCTTTTTATTTTAAATGTAGACTATTCCATGCGTATCCCGCGTTTTTTTGTAGCAAAATTCCCAGCCGATGGAAATGTTTGTGTCTTCTTCGGACCACGTTCGGTAGGAGAAGTCTATTATTTTAAGTTTTGTTTTATTTCTGGTGTGTAATGATAGATCCGTGTTGTTTCAACAGCGATTATAAATAACACTGTTCAAACTGAATTGGATTGAGCTTGAACACGTTTAAAAACTGATTCGAAATGTTCGCGTGATCTAATTTTTGATCAACTGTGAGCTAACGCAGCAGCCATCTTTCCCTATGGCTTTCTCAAACCCAAATGTTTATGCAGGATGTGAAAAACATGTTCGTCTGAAGTGTCTACTATCTAATTCATTTTGCATCTCTTCACTCTATGGTATCATGGATCTTATATTGATCAATTCTTCAGATTAACTTCATTTTAACTTCCCATGCATTCAACGAAATGCAGTGAACCTATTGTGAATAGAGCTACCATACCTAATAAGTTTTTTTTAGTTTTCTTAATGGATTTTCTACGTGAAACGAAAAGTAGTCGTTTATCAGGACCCCGCAATGCATTTTTCCATAATATCAGAGAAACACAAATTATTCATTTTCGAATCTTGTCAAAAATATTCTATTTGAGTGATCTAGTTGAAAGTTGCTGTATATCTAAATAAGATGGTAAATGGCAAAAATAACATCTGTCTTTCGATTTGAGCGAGATCTCTTATCAAAGTCATGGACTTATCAAATAGACATCTGTTTGGATCAATTTTAGTTAAAAAATTTTTTGCCCTGCAAAGCATAAATTTTTAATAAATTTAAAATTGTCCCATTGAGGTAATATATTTCGCTGGCGAATGAGGAGCCATATTTACAAAATAGCAGGGACCGAAAGAGTTAAAAGAAATATTTT
The DNA here is from genome assembly GCA_963930735.1 of Dioctria linearis. NCBI lineage: Eukaryota > Metazoa > Arthropoda > Insecta > Diptera > Asilidae > Dioctria > Dioctria linearis. The sequence goes on from OZ005742.1 coordinate 226,138,621, forward strand.
AAATGTCTGGTTTTAACACTTTGCTATTGATATTTTATATTTTATCTTCTAATGAGATAGTTAAAAAGAAAATTTTATTTTCTTCTGAGTAAATAACAGTCTTTTCTTAAGTTTTATATTTCTCTCTCGGTTTAACATTTAAAAATGAGTTTTATTTTTTCTCTCAAAAAATAAAACTCATAATTCGAGTTTTTCATTTTTCTCAGCTTTTAACAGTTAAAAATGAGTTTTATTTTTTTCCTCAAGAAATAAAACTCCTTAATTGCGTTTATCATTTTTTCAGCATTTAACAGTTAAAAATTAGTGTTATTTTTTCCCTCAAGAAATAAACCTGTCCGAGTACGGTTCTTAGGGAAAGACAAATTGGAATCGGCAACCTCTTCTTGGTGTTGCTATATATAGCTTTGGTTTTTCACTGTAAATAGCCGTTTTAAAAAAAAAGTAAATTTCAGTTCAAAAATAGGACCAATCGGCCAACTGTTTCGTACGGTTGCTATACAAAATTGTTCAAAAAAATTAACAAATTGTATCTTCTAGCAAATATATGACAACAAAAATAGAGAACGTCCATTGATAAGTTTTATTTCCAGAGGAAAATAAAAACTCGGATTATGAGTTATATTTCCTGAGGAAAAAAATAAAACTCATTTTTAACTGTTATAAGACGAGGAAAATATAAAACTCGAATTATGAGTTTTATTTTTTGAGGAAAAAAATAAAACAAATTTTTAATTCTTATGATTCGTCTATTATAAGAATTAAAAATTTGTTTTATTTTATATGTAAAACTCTGAGTTTTATATCGCTGTAAAATAATATAAGTATTTTTTTTAACAGTTAAAATTGGAATATAAAAAATATGTCTTACAATAACAGTTAGGATTAGATTTATATATTAAAATCGAAACTTTCTTGATTTCAACGTAGGCAGCTAGTCTAAGTGCTGTACATAGACCCCTTTTGTACTACGCTACTTCCTAGAAAATTTTATGAAAGAGTTTTTTCGCTCACAAAAAAATAATAACAGTTATTTTCGGTCCCTGCAAAATAGGTTGATTTGCAATATTAAATATAAGTAACCAGGCGAAAAACGGTAACAACTAAGTAACAGTGCTACCTCTTTCCATTATGACATACATATTATGCACATTATGGTACATATTACTTCAGAAATTGATTTATGCATTCTTTTTCATTTTAAAGAAATATTAGCGACGAGACGATGATACAATGTGGCAAGTCGGTAACAAATTATTACCAATTTGTTGAAAACATAGAAAAATTATAAATATCATCACCTTCCAATTTGTATACATATACATAAATAACTAATCATCTGTAAACGAGATCATAAACGTTTTTGTGCATCAAATATCAGTTTTTCAGGACATTATGTACATGGGTTAACTCAACTAAACGCCAATCCCAATTTATCTCTTTCGAATTGTTCTGCAAGAAACAGTAACTTTTCCAGAGAAATCTATAAAACATTCAAGAATAGCTCGTGATATATCCGAAACTGCTTTCCTTCTCCATGAAATACTACAAGAAATCAGAAAAAAATCATTGAAGTTCATACTGTTAAAGCATAGACACAATCACCCCCCGAGAAAAGAATAATTTTCTGGGTTATCAGAAACAGCGTTATTGAATTATACCATTCCTAGAAGGCATTCTTTCTTTTGAGCTTGGAATAGGCTGAGAAGAGATTGTTGAGCATGAAAGTGTCACGACTCACGTTATACGCTGAGACTTCCAGAAAAAGGAAAAAAATAAGGAAGATAAAAATTTAATTATGCTGCTCCTTCCTTTGGGGGATTCATCTCCTGACATCCCGTTAATATAGGGATAAGGATATTGTAAGAGGAATCAGTAGTTCACCACCTACTCTATTAGTCATCAAAGTGTTACTACTGATTATTTTGCTTTTAAATCTCGTCATATCTCTCTCTATTTCTCCATCTTTCTCTAACTCACCCTCTTTTTTTTTCGAAATATTATGCTGCTCCTTCCTTTGGGGGATTTATCTCCAGACATCCCGTTAATATAGGGATGAGGATATTGTAAGAGGAATCAGTAGTTCACCACCTACTCTATTAGTCATCAAAGTGTTACTACTGATTATTTTGCTTTTGAATCTCGTCATAACTCTCTCTATTTCTCCATCTTTCTCTAACTCACCCTCTTTTTTTCGAAATATTATTGAAGCGAGTGTGAGGAAAATTTTAAATCAATTTTTAAGCACCGTACATAAAATTATGCGATATAAAGGAGATTGGTTCGAGAAAAATTGTGTACTCTTTCAATGAAATTGAATTAAGGTCCTGCGGGCGTGGAACAAAGGATATTTACAACTTTTTGTGGAAAAGGTTTCTTCATTTTGCACAATTTAATTAAAGCGCAAACGGATTGCTTTGTATTATTACAAAATAATTTTGAGTCTTTCTTAACGCATTATTGTTTTTTAAAGAATTTTGAATATGTTTTGTTTTTGTTTGAAAGATTCTTGGTGTCAAGAAAGTTAAGTGTTAACTCCAAGAAGCTAAAATAAATTAAGTTTTGTTCTTTAAGAGATAGCGGAACTGAATATTTTTTGCTTTTTAGGTTGCAGGATCACGTTTTATCAGCTGCCATTATGTGCCACGATCAATACAAACTACACAAGATGACATTCGAAAAGCAGTATAACAAACTGTTGCCGTTTTTTGGTCATGATATATCGACTTTGAAGATTATCAGCAGGTGAATAAAAAAATGCAGTAATTGTCATTCGCGCCAACCAGCATTGAATAGAGTTTTCATGTTAACTAACAACCATCTTACTAAAAATGAGCCAAAATCACTAGGTAAAGTAAAAATGTCTCGGTTTGAAAGTCTTGTAATTAATTAGGATAAGTAATGTCCAAAACAAAAGAAGCTAGAAGTTCAACAACTTCCCATGCAGAGACTTTCACTGGCCTAATGACTGGCTATTACTTGCACTTAAGTACATGCTTAAGAAAATGGGCTAAAATATAGGTGGTAACAACCGATTCTGCAACGAGGAGGTAAAATCGGCAGGGAACATAATCTGCGAATGTACAGGTCTAGCTCACCAAAGATTGCTTTCTGTATAAGAAACTCATAACCACATCAGACGCCCAGAAATCTGAATCACCATCCTAAAAAGAGCGAATTAACTGGACCTAAACTGTCTTGAATGCTTTCTTGAAACAGGTAGTTGCTGCCACGACTTGGCTTGGCTATCAGTCAACCAGACTCTCGCTACAAGCAACCAGCTTGGGGCTTATAAGCTTCCAGACCTAAAATAGCTTTGTTTGAAAATATTGAGTCGTCCTAATGGCAACTCGACGTCCACAAAAAGGTGGCAGCGACGCCGTTCCGGAAGATATCTACAGTTGTTCAGTTCGCACAACTTGAATGTGTGATAGTCCGTTAAGAAGGCTGGCGTTACTGGTCCTACCTAGAGGATTCGCGTCTTCAAATCAAGTCGAGCTTATGTCAACTTGGTAGCTATAACGAGAACAGCGGCAACGCTGGTGCTGCCTGTTGAGTTCGTCTCCCCGGTATCAAGTGGTTAGCCTATAGTAGTAGTGGCATACATGAACGGCAAACCTAAAAAAATCGACGTGGGCTTTGCAAGCGAAGTTTATCTAATGCATGGAAACGAAACATTAACCCATCATTATGGGTGTCCCTCTGAGAAATTAAGCTTTTATTTCTAATCTCTTCTTTTGGAATTGGTTTTTTTTTGTCTTTTCCTAAACTTCACGGTTTTTGGTGCTGCTGATTTACAAGTTGACATTAGATTGACCCTTTTTTTTATATATACTTTCACAAAAGTAAAGGCCTACCTAGCTAAGCCTTTTTACGTTCAGAAAAGTGTTACTAGCCGGAATTTCGAAATTAATTTTCCTAGGCTTACAAAGTGGTTGGACAAGAGTTCGGAAATATACGATCCGGGATAGACGCACTGCCAGAACCCCATGTTACAAGTACAAAGCACAGAATAGTAGGAAGGAGATAAGAAAATTATTAAAGGATATGAAGAGAATGGCGGAGGTGCTGATGTCTAATGTCAAAAGATATTTGAATATTCGCACAATTCGGGATAAAAAATATTACGGAATTTTACTATACGACCGAATTTTTTTTTAGGATGAAAGGATATAAGCGGCTTGCATTATACCAAGAAAAAGAAATTAGGATGGCTTTACACTCCAATACAAATTTGGAGATCGGAAATGGATTTATCAAGGCTTCGATAGTAGTTTGGATGTCAGAGTATATGACAATCTCGTTATTCTTTTATCAGAGTTCAGAAGATATCTTTCCGTTTTCAGGATGTCCTTGCACTGATTACCGCCTGAAAAACCGTGAAATTTCAAGTTTTAGAACGAATACTAACATCTCTCGATCGAAAATACAAAAATGTTTGGCTATTGGATAAGGAAAATTGAAAATAGCGGAGCCCATTATTTTTTTTTTCAATCAGTTTTAATTATTTAAAAGGGATTACATCGTAACATTTAACATGGTCAAAACAGAGAAGGAGGAGGATATTATCAACATCCAATGTCAAGATTTGTAGGCACACTTTAGCAAGATATTTATTTAACATCTTCCTCAACTGATAAAAGTGTGTATTGCTGTTCGCTAACTCGTCTCTAGATATAAACTTGATCAACTGTGATGTGTGATACATGGAATGTATTAAATTTCGCAGGTGATTCGATACACTGACAATTCGCGAAAATGTAGTCCTTATCATAGAAGTGATAGTTCGCATTATAGGATGAATTATAGACATGGAGCTAAACAAAATCTTACGGGGCATTATTGCTATCTAAAATGAGACATTTTTCATGAGAGCCAGAGGTGATCATCTATCGTTTAATTGTAAGACTTGTTGTAAATGACATATATTGATATGGGTACTTCTCAGTGAAAAGCTTTTTGTTCTTTAAATGGTGGAGTGAGGGAGCCTGAGATAGAGATTTTGATAAAGAGGTGATATAATAGGGGTGGTCCTTAGGATCCTGTACGAGTGCTTATTGCTATAGAGAAAAATAACTATAAACTCCCAATGATCGGTGTTATTTTAATAATCGGCAATTATAAATACAGAAATATTTTGGAGACCTTTAATAGACTTTCCCTTTAACCAAAATACAATCTTGCCTAGCGTAGTGTACTCATTCCCCTGCATACACAAACACATACGTATAGTTAATTAAAATTAATGCTATCAAAACAGGACATGTCTGCTCTTGTAGTATAGACTTCGTTCTCATAACAGAATCACTGACAGCTGCCAGCTAAAAGCAAATTTATATGTATAACGGCATGATTTGTAGTATAGATAGTCTATGAATGTACCGATGGCTTGCCGTATCGCACACGTTGTAATTAAATGTTATCAGTAGCCAAAGATCACGCAACGAAAGGATATCTAGATTCGTGTCCTCGTCCTTAAACTTAATCAATTTCCTATAACCTTATTATGACGGTGAGTTGAACAAAAGTTCAAGTAAAGATGGTATAAGAAAATTCGTTTTAGCCGAAATCCGAAACGTCTTTCGATAATTAGAATCAACGCCCTTCCGGTACTGGACGTATTCTCTTGTCGGGATTATCCGTTTCTCCCCACTAAATTAGTCCAATCAATTGGCACGTTAATTGTCCAGCACGGTTTTACTCGATTTACTTGAACACAAAAGTTTTCTGATGCCACACAAGTATAAGCATTGCTATATGTGAAAGGTTTGATTTGTGAGTAGATGGATAACCCCACGAGATATAGAGAGAAAAATAAGAAGAAAACCCGCCTTATAATAATAGAGGAGGGAATATACCCACCAGAAAAGTCCCAAGACGATATCGATGTAGTTTTGTAACCTCTGCTGGGATTGTATTGTTATAATGGACTCTCGTGCAAATTTCTCCATCTCGATTCGAGGACTCATTGGTGTTTCTTCCCGTTTTTCGATTTGAAGTTGACAGTTGCATAAATAGAGAGAGAAAAAGGAAACCGCTTGATCCTGTTCTGGACAGCAAAGGCCTAGTATTTATGTTAATGTGAAACTTCTGGAAGAGATGTGCTTAAATAAAATGGAACTGGACGACCTTTTAATTCTCTTGCATGGTTCGTATTGCCTTAGTGTTATGCCAAATAAATAGGGCCTAGAACAAAAGTTTTCAGTGTTTTATCAAAATTTAAGCTCTTAAATGGCTTTATGTGGTACCCTTCCTGTTGGTATCTCAAGCATTAAAAGGGATTGAGTTGCCTTTCCGGATGATATGTGGAAACTTATTATTAGCTTGTGTTGCCTAAACTTATATGGAAGTATCCAGCAACCGTGCACAGAATAGAGGATAGTTGGTTTCCTTGATATTTATTGCACAAGATTTTTTCTGGACAAGAACGTCTGATTCCTAAACTCACAAAACCAAATTAAGACAATTTTGTTTTTCCTTTATATAGCAGCAGATTTGTTGCAGTAAATTCTTATCTTGAGAGTATACAGTAGACGGAACGATGTGGTTGAAATGTGGACAAATAATTTCATTGGCAACATTTAGCTTACTCTAGGTGAAGGCCTTGTTGAATGTACAATTTCAATTGCCTTACTTTATCTAAACGCAAGAAATTAACACTCTGCAACTTTTGGCATGCTCATGGTTTTGTTTGGTAAGTTTTAGAGAATTGACAAAATCCAGCATCCTGTAGAAGTGCAGAGAGTAGCTATGTGTGATAATATTTGTAATAAATTCCCGGAGCGAAGGATAAAATATTCAATTGTTTCAATTTCAAAATTCTTTTGAAAAGGAAACAAGTATCCATTACAGACTGATACTAATACTTATTTATTCTATCAACACGAATAAAGAAAAAAGGAATTGAGTCTGAAAGATCAACATTTATTTGAATTTGGTTGTTATTTTCGAAGTTTATGTTTTTATTATTTTGTGTTATTGCTTCTAGTTTTTTTTTTTTAGCTTTTAGCTTTGGAGTGTGGTTTTAAATTGAAATTTATTGTTTCTCAAAGTTTTATGCTATGATCCATAGTACTAAAGATTCGTCCTATCTCTTCTGATTTGACCTTAAAATTTCTATGTTATGTTTGATATGGTTTTTGGTTATTTCATAATCAGTTATATTGACTATATCTAATAACTTATTGTAATTTTTTATTAAGTTTACCTTCTTAGTTTGATCGCTATCCATTGTTATTGATTAGGTCCTGTATTCTTATCTGTTGGGCCTCCATTACTAGAAGGCTGATTAGGAAACCCGGTCTGAACAATATCTGCAATAACATTTCGCAATTTAATTTTATTACGTGCACGATTTCAGTCTGTATTTAAAATCTAGGTTTATTACTACTCTGAAATTTCCTTCTTTTCCTAACGTGGATTTTGTAGTATTTATGTCCTGTGTCTTTATCCTTTTCGTGTTCATCGTCAGCTAATTCTGTATCAATTTGTCTAAATTTGGAGTGGCTCTTACCTCCTCTTACTTCTTTAATGAACTAGTTAATACGTGGTTCAAGAATTGCATTTTCCGTATTTTCAATTAATTTATCGATGATCTTGTTTTTTTCCTCCTCGTATTCGTCGTATTTAAATTTTCCTTGGATAAAATCTAGTGGTTTCCGTTTCATATTGGAATTTACTGTATTATTATAATATCCAGTGATAAGAATCATTTGGTCTTCTATAGGAAGGTTTCGTTTTGCGCGTTTTAATATGCTTAAGTGTTCGTCGATAGTATTGTACAGTCTTTCAATATCTGCGTTACTTTTATGGTTCGAATTTGAAGTATAGTGTATTTGAATGTCTTTTTTCTTTGAAGAAATTTCTCATAAAGTTGGATTTCATTCCTAGCTCGTTATCCGTTACTATCTTTTCTATATTTCCCTAAGGGCTAATATATATTATTAAAGCACTCCAAAACTCTGCTGCACTTCTGTTATTAATTGTAGTAAACATTGCGACTTTGTAAATATTATATCTATCATAGTGACAAAATAGGTCTTTTTAATACAATAGAATACATTTAAATGTATGATTTGATTCAGTTTATTTGGTGATTCAGATATTTTGAATGGTGGTTTCGTGGGCTTCCCTTTGTATTTTTCCAAGATGCAGGTTTCACAATTATGATAATCAGAACCAACTTAACACAAGCTCGCTGTAGTGACACGTTAAATAAATAAACGGTCAACAATAAATGCTATTCATCACTTAGTCAGTGTAAGTATTAGTATGTTAAAATAACAGTAATGCCCATGCGATTAATAGGTTCGTACATGCCAAAGTTCGACATTAAGGAGTGAATACGCAACAGAACTAGCCTTCTCAAATTGTTCCTATTATCACGAAAAGAGAACTTGTTAAGTAAAAACGGAGAGTCAATATTCGCACAAAAGTAACATCGGCAAATATGCACCGTTTCTGAAGCGAGTACATATTTAAAAGCGATTCAAGCGATCCTCATGGGGTGGAAGAATTAATGAATTATTCCAGGGTAGGTGCCTGATAGCAAATCGTAAGAAGTTGCGCTGCCATACGATCGATGTGGAGACGGTCGAATGGAGACCAGACCAAGAAGTGGTCTCACAAAGCAAGTGTACTAACGCAAGTGTACAAGCCCAGAGTAGAACTACTCTTTCATACCATGAAGTTTATATGGGGGATAAAATTCAATCTTTGGTCAAATTTGACACCTAAGTCACAGACAGAACTAAGAGCAAAGCGCCCAGATGACACCCTTGAGGTACATCGGACGAAGCTTTCAAGACTCTAAAGATAGAATGGTGGAAATATATTTGGTATATTCTGTTATCTAAATATGACTCCGTCCATTTGAGGAATGTTAGGGCGAAACCCATACTTTTCCATTGCAAATAATATATCATGGAGTGGGATAACTTGTCGAAAGATTTACTAAAGTCAGCATAAATACAATCTGTCTGATAGCGTTTTGCCAATTGTATCCGAGACAAACTCAAACAGGTTAGTGGTTGTAGACCTGCCCGAAATAAACCCATGTTGGTTTGAAGGGAGCAAATTCTTACAGGAAGTTGATAGTTGACAGTAAATGATAGATTCGAACAATTAGGGCATGCAAGGTAATTTTGTAATATAGTTACAAATATCATTTTTACTACCTTTTTTGTGGATAGGTGTGATAAAATAATATTTCCATAGCTGCGGAAAACAACCACTATCGAGCGATTTTTGGAAAATAATTCTCAGCGGCGCTGCTAGTGAGTGGCAACATGACTTCAAAATGGCTGGAGGACTCCCATCAGACCAGTTGTAAAGTCGTTTGGAAGCCCAATAATATGATCGAGTATATCTTCATGTGTAATTGCAGGGATAGCGAATGAAACGTTATGGGAGTCGTTCATATGACTAAAGTTCCTATTTCGAGGTTGAAAATTTGTCGAGGCAAATGCATTGTCAAAAAATGAAGCAAACATACTGCTAATTTCAGTCGAAATATCACTAGCAGAATCTTTGTACTTCATGGTATCGATGTAGTTGTCGGTTTTTTCTTTATATTAATAAACTTAAGAAAGCTACGTGGTTCACTAAATAACGTCACACGAATACTTTGAATAGCCTCATCATAGAGTGAAGACGAAAGTTCTTTTAACTCATTATAGGATGTGAGGAAATTGTTGTGACTTATAATGTCTTTGTCCCTATATAACTTTTCCACAATTTATTCTTTCTATTTTTAAGATGTTTCAGTTCTTTACTCAACCATGGCGGAAATGTTTTAGAGATTCGTTGACGCTCACGGGGAACATGAAAAGAGGATAAATCGAAAAGACTTATGTAAAAGTTAGAAACATCTTCATCAACACTATTCCAAGACAGGAGTGTGTTGAAATTAGTACAGGTAAGTCTACTGAAAAGTTCCGAAAAGTCAGCTTTTCTCAAATTGAAAAAGTATTCTGTTTCATCATGAGGTTTTCGGTTTTATGGCAATATGTAATTAGAAGAGCGGGATGATATCTGTTAAGAGTAGACAGTCTCACTGGGCTAGGTTCAACTAATAAGTTACCCGTGTCAGTAGAAAACACCAGGTCTAACTGCCTACCCATGTCATTCTTCACATTACTGATTTGGCTGAGACCAAGAGATGAAATAGTGTCAAGGAAAAGTGATTTCTTTGTTGTCAAGTTGTTAAGTGGAAGATAGTCATCGTCAACTTCATTTAGTACCCATTGAATAGCAGAGAGCCGGCCAAAATTGGAGAAACCCACGCAACCATAATGAAAAGATCTGCTGCAAATTCTTTGGCACTTGATTAGAGCAAGATTACTATCCGTTAACTGACAATTATTATAACAACAACCATCCATGCTTCAAAATCAACAAGCAGCAAATAAATAAAAAATCATAAGGTTCCCGTACAAGAAATGTGCAAAGCAAAGCTCAACAAATTGCATTCCAAGATGTAAAAAAAATTTGCGTGGCTGAAGTGATGATGGTTGTTTGTTAGAAAAGACTGGAGTCTTCAGTGACGGGGAGGGGCGGGGGGTTGCGACAAGGCTAAGCTGATAGAATATAAAAAATAAAATATTAAAAGAGATGGCGAGGAGATATTGCGGAAACTGTTGTTGTCTTGGATTAACTTGAAATCTTTCACAGATAGGTGGCAACAAGAGTCAGATTTTGTATATGTACCTAATCGACCCAACGACAGCCTTCCAAAAACAATCCAAAGTAAATGCAAATTACAATGAAAGTGGGAATATATTATTAGAAAGCAAATCCTTTGCAGATGCACAGCATGCAGCCTCATTCAGAAATTACACAGACAAAAAAAAAATGACCCCAGAAAGTCATTAATTATTCCCATCGAATAAATCGAGGAGACAAACACAGCGTAGTCCGAGGATAAATAAATCCACTGAAAATTAGTCGGAACGGACACTAAAACACGAAGAAAACGATCAAAATAAAATAAATTTACAGAATAAGCACAAAATATATACACCGAATAACGAATAAATAAATAAACTAAAATTAAAAACGGCTACGAACGAAAACACGACTTGATGCACAATGGCATTACTAATGAACTCTGTGACTTTGAGTTTCATATCCGGACGATAATATTAATTTTTGAGTTCTTGGTAGATTTCATTAATTCCTCTATGATTATTTCCTAAATGATTTTTTCTACGAGTGTCTCTAATTCCTTTTCATCTATTATATCCTTGTTTTGCATCTAATTATCTTGTAATTCTTAAAATTGGCTTCTTACACTTTTTGCAGTTTTAAAAACAACTCGTCCTTTAGTAATACAGCGTTTTGTATATTTCGGGCAAACATGATTTCTTATTATTTGAATTACAGTTTGATCGTCTGCTGCTTTTGGTGCGATTGTATTACGTTCTTCTTCAAATATATTTTCATATTTTAATTGTAATGAACCCTTAGTTCTGCATTTTTATTATTCCTTGATCCCTATAAAGGTTAATTGGAGTTATGATTTGTACTAATGTGCAAGTATTTCCTACATTTTCGTTGTAGTTCACTTCATGCCTACTTAATAAGTTGGCAATTATATTTTCTTGTGCGTAAATCGTTTCGTTATCATATTTTTCAAGTTGCAATTTCCAACGAACCAGTTTACTGTTGCGTTCTTTAAGTTTACTGAACCAGACCAGTGGCTGATGAGAGTTTATTTTTTCCCCAAAAATATAGGGACGGAATTGTTTTTAGGCACCATTCCATGCTGGCTGGCAAGCTCATATTCTAATGCTTGCGTAATTAATTTCGTACTCATTCAAAGTCCTAGAGCCATATGAAATCGGCTCCTCCTATCGCGTATACTGACTCGTGTCCGTTGTGATTTCGAAAGTTTTAGTGAAATCACGATATATTAATATTGGGGAAGTAATTAATCTATTCTTAAAGGCACTCTCACTTCAAAAACAAGAACCGAAAAACTCAATTTGTTTTTCTCCAATGATTAATAAAATCGTGGGATTTTTAAGAAAAATTATCCGGTCCAAAAATTCGGCAGAAAAACATAAAAGTTGTGTTTTCTTAAAAATCTGAGATATATATACTATTTTATAATTTGTTCAAAAGGGCATTTTTTTTTTATTCTCCGGGTTTTTATTTGTATTTCATCACACAACCCATTTGATTTTGGGTGACAAGAGTCAACTCTTGGTTTTGACTTATCAACAGGTCCAAATAGCGAAATTGAGTGACTTGAAAAACAAATGAAAAAATAAAGCAAAGAAAAGAAATGAAAAAATGAACAAAAACCAAAAAAATTGAGAAAAATGAAGAAAAAAAATGTTTATTAAAAAAATTTTAAAAACCAGATTCATCGAAACGAATCGAACCTGTGTACGCCCGCAGTAGGCTGAAAAAAGAAAAATGAGGAAGAAGAAGCGTTTAGTGTTAGCAGATAACATTACACTGATCGGTTCGGTACGGCTTAATTTTCTGCTTGCGCTATGCTTGTTATGCTATCGTAGAAATTCATTTTGGAACTGCTATACTTGCTGCTGCTATTTGAAATTTCACTGCGGGGTTTGCTGTGCTATTGCAAGTTCATCTTGCCGCAGCTGTTGCTACATCATGCTGTGGAAAGCAGTGATAGCACTGTCGATTGCTGTAATACTATGCTATAGCACAAGCCTGTTATGGTTCTTTCAGCACCATAGTCGATTAAGGCTGAAAAATAAGAAGATAGGGCAATCTTAAGTCAAATACTATTACATGCATTATCTGTTGTGTGTTCTTGTCCAGTGTCTTGTCTTCTTTTTCTGAAATGATGCTGGAAGAAAATTCTTCTTATTTTACCGAAAATATTGCATATATTCATCAATTACCTATGAGCGCTTCAGTGACTGCAACATTGCTTCCTCACCAGAAACCCGCTGGAATACCTTCGAAGGAATTTGGGAACGAGAATCATATAGAATGAATACCCTCCATAACATGTGGGCGATGTATTATAATTGACTGCTTCGGGACATTCCTCGATAAGATGAGCTGTCTACAATTATAAAAGATTAAAATTAAATTATGGAATTATAGCCAGTAAGTTTGAAATTATTCATTTAAGAAAATTTATAGTACATACCCTTAAACTTGTGAGGACGATGTAAGGCAAATAGGGTCCCGCAAAAAACTGTAAGGAAGAAAATCAAAGACATCAGGCAGTATTAATTTTTTTTTCCGGTTAGAATTATTTGCCACTTAATTGATCAGGGCTTTCTTTTCCATGATCACTAAACCGACTCCTAACCTAGGAAAACTAAAATATATTTTGCTGGTACAAACTTCATGTTCGCGACTGTAAAAATGTAAAATACAAATTGCTCCCAGCCCAAGGTAAATGTTGGTTGAAAATAGTCATATAAAATTGCTACTGTTACCACAATTTTGTTTTTTGTTTTTGTTCAGTTGTCATAAGTTTAGACCAAGTGTTCAGTCCTCACATAAATAGTTGTATAATCTTCAGCTTTAATGCTTTGGAAAAATCCAATTCTCCAACATAACTTGGTTTCCACGAAATTTCCTACAAATACCAGAAAAAAACCACAAAGTATTCATTTTCCAAATAAATACAACAAAAATTAAATACTTATCTAAAGTAAATTATCCTCGAATAAATAATCCACTTCCGATGACTGTCTCGATATTCATCCGATCTGGAAACAAACAAATTTATTAATAACTAATTAATAAATCAAAAATCTTTGATGACAGCAAATGACATTACGTCAAATCATTTGATTTCGCCTCAGTCATCAATTCAATAAACGTCGCTAGGGCAACACAGAAAGGCGAGAACTCATAACTGGATGCGGCGGCTATAAAAGCCAACGAGCCGCAGCAGAAAATCATTCTTGTTTCAGAGCTCATCTGATTCGGAGAATAATCCGAACGACAAGAATATCATTCCCAACCTCCAAAATAGAAGAATAATTCTATATTTCAGAGAATAATCTGAAAGTCCTATTATTTCCAATATTCCGTCGCACACCTAAGCAGAAGATTAATTCTGCCGCAGAGAATAATCTGCAATCTCCTTCCCACACCTAAGCAGAAGAATAATTCTGCCGCAGAGAATAATCTGCAATCTCCTGCCCACACCTAAGCAGAAGAATAATTCTGCCGCAGAGAATAATCTGCTAGTTCTCCTGCTCACATTTACGCAGAAGAATAATTCTGCTGCAGAGAATAATCTGTAATCTTCTTCTTGTTTATAGTAGCATTTTGCTGCCCGTGTGCTTAAAAATAGCACTCTTAAATTTATATAGGATTACTGTACTCATAGACGATTAAGACTTCTTTATTCTAGAACTCATTTCTCATAGACGATTAATTCTTCTTCTTCATTTTTCTAGAATAAGACGAATTAAAGGAAACGGACTACGGAATCGTCACTTTGAATTTTACTTGAATTTTTAATTTGTTTTTTTTGATTTGAATTTTTTGTTGAATTGTATATTGAATTTTATAGTAGTTTGTAGTAAATGAATTGTGATATAATTATAAGCAGTGAAGTATTAATAAAAATTTTATATTTGAATTATTAAATCGACTGAGTTGTCCATTACAAACCGGCACTGCCTCCCACGTCCGAGACTAGCTCTCACACCAAGGGAAGTGTTGAGTTGTTCGCAGTGTATTTCTTAAAAAAAACGAGGAAAGTCTGAAAGAGCTCAGAATAAATTTGTTAAAGTCATACTTGGGAAAAAGATAAGTATTGCCTTTAATTTTGAAACCAAGTTTCATTTTAGTTCATACGTCAGGACAGGTCTTTTTTTTGTGTTTTACATCTACATATTACATATATATCAGCGAATATGCGCTGCCTTCTCTACCACTTCGTTTTTTTTTTAACTTGAAATTTGTGAAGTGAATTCGATAGTGACGATTTGGTTTGATTAAAAATTTATAACATATTTTAATCATCAAGAAAGTTGTTTTCATTTTTTTTGCCTTTGACTCACAACAACATACAACCGGAGTTCGTGGACTCTAAAACCACGTGGCGCCCCACTGCATTTTTGGTTCCACACGCTAGCCGGCGCTATTTACGCACGAAGAAGGTGCGTAACAGGCCCAGCAGTGTAATTTCAAATAGCAGTAGTAAGCATACCAGTTGCAAAATGAATTTCTACGATAGCATAGCAAGCATAGCGCAAGCAGATGGAAATTTGCTGGTGCTTTTAAACCCTAGTGTCTACGGCAGGCAGAAAACTAGGCCGTACCGAACCGATGAGTGTAATGTTTTCTGCTAACACTAAACGCTTCGTCTTCCTCCTTTTTCCTTTTTCAGCCTACTGCGGGCGTACACAGGTTCGATTCGTTTCGAATGAATCTGGTTTTTAAATTTTTTTAATAAACATATTTTATCTATTTTTCTCAATTTTTTTGGTTTTTGTTAATTTTTTCATTTCTTTTCTTTGTTCTATTTTTCATTTGTTTTTCAAGTTACTTAGTTCCGCTATTTGGGACCTGTTGATGAGTCAAAACCAAGACTTGAAACTTGTTAACCAAAATCAAATGGGTTGTGTGATGGAATAACAAATACAAAAAAAAAAACAATTTTGGCTTCGGAAAATCCAACAAAAGCTTTCTTGAACAAATGTAAGTTTTCCCCGGTAAAAAAATCTTATTTCTTATTTTGTCTCTTCTCTTCCTCCTTGGTGAAATATACTAGCTTTTGCCTCATATAATTCACACCCAGAATTTATTCTAAGTTTATATGAGAAGAGATCAATTTGATCTGTTACAAGCTTCTACGGTAGGCAGAAACCAAGCCGTACCGATGAGTGTAAGGTTTTCTGCTAACACGAAACGCTTCTTCTTCCTCCTTTTTCTTTTTTCTTTTTTCAGCCCACTGCGGACGTACACAGGTTCGATTCGTTTCGAATGAATATGATTTTTAAACTTTTTTTAATAAAAAATTGTTTTTTTTATTTTTCTCATTTTTTTTTGCTTTTTTTTCATTTTCGTACCCAAAGGGTAACAACCCTAATACTAAGACTTCGCTGTCCGTCGATCATCAGGTTGTATCTCATGAACCGTAATAGGTAGACAATTGAAATTTTCGCAGACTGTGTATTTCTATTGCCGCTATAACAACAAATAATAAAAATTAAATTAAATTAGAAATTAAAGGGGGCTCCCATACAGAAATGTGATTTTTTCGACGTTTTTTCCTTGTTTTAATCTCATTCATTATTATTATCATAAGTAGGCATGTTTTTTCAAATGACAGCATCATTTTTTCACATGACGCCTACTCTCATTTGAAAAATAAATAAAAAGTACATATTGTTAAATTTTGTACGATGGTACGGAACCGTTCGTGCGCGAGTCCAACTCGCTTGGCCGGTTATTTCATTTCTTTTCTTTGTTATATTTTTCATTTGTTTTTCAAGTTACTTAGTTCCGCTATTTGGGACCTGTTGATGAGTCAAAACCAAGACTTGAAACTTGTCACCCAAAATAAAATGGGTTGTGTGATGAAATAACAAATAAACAATTTTTTAGCTTTTGCTATACGTACCTATACCGGAGAATGCAAAAAAATGCCTTCTTGAACAAATATAAGTTTGCCCCGGTAAAAAATCTTAAATAGTAATCTCTAACTGTTTTATAAGTAAAATTATTAGTTTATAATATTTCCCACGATTTTATTAATCATTGAAGCAAAAATCTTATTTTTAAGTGGAATAAATTCAGTTTTTCGGTTTACATTTTTTCGATTCTTGTTTTTGATGTGAAAGTGCCTTTAAGGGTCTCAAAGCTTTTAAGGTAATTTCTATTATTTACGTCAATTTTGGAATTGTTCATTATAAATAGAGCGGAAGGTTTTATAAATTTTCTGTAATACCCCGCTATATCTAAAAATATTTTGATTTCCATTGTACCTTTGGGAATTTGATAATCATTGATGATATTAATTTTTTCCGGTTTTGAATGAATACCTTCCTCGTTAACTAAATATCCTACGAGCTCAACTTTCTTCCTCAGAAATTCGCATTTTGTTCAATTGAACACAAGCCTGGCTTGTTTTAGCTCCCTAAATGTAATTTTGAGATTCTTTATATGATCCATTAGAGAACACGACAATATCATCGATGTTTTCTGTTATTTTCTCGACAGATATTATCTATAAGTCTCTGAAACGTCCTGGGGGCGTTCTCCAAGCAGAAGGGCATGGCGCGACATTCATAATGTCCATTATCGGCTGAAACGCGATCTTTTGGATATTTTCAGCACACATTATTACTTGATGGACCCACTTTGTAAGTAAATTGTGGAAAAATAATTGCTTTTGCCTAATTTGTATAATATCTCTTCGATATTTGGAATAGGGTATGAATCAACAATACTTTTGTCGAATAGACAACTAAACGCCATTTAGTCTTACCGAAAAAATCCCACTTCTTGACGACAATCCAAACAGGCCTATTATTGGAACTTGAACTTGAATTTCTTGTTTATGGATATAGGGATATCTATATATTTTACTTTTGATCGGTATTTCATCTGTAGTGTTAATTTTATGTTTTATTTCGCTTGTAAACGTGAGGGTTCGTTATCAGAAAATATTTTTTTATATTCTATTTCAGTTCTTAGTAAGTTTGTTTTTATCCAATGTTTCATTCATTTCAAAATTACAGATATTTGCTATTTCTTGAATTTTGGGTTGGACGATATGGGATTTATTCTCTGAATTCGCATGTTTTGCTAATGCTTTAGAGTTTTCTGTTTCACAAAGTCCACCTATGACAATAACATGTTTGTTTACTCTAGTTTCATTCAAAAGAATACAACTGTCTTTTTCTGTAATCTGAATTCGATAGAAGTGTTCACCAGAGTCTATCTGGTATATTCGTGCTCATGATTGAAATGTAGTTTAAAATCATTATCGTTTATTTTTATAACTTTATCTTTATAATTGATATTGGCATTATACATCAATAATGTATGGTTCCCGAGTAGTGCGTCGAAAACGTCATGTAATTCGTATGTTACAAAGTGTATTTTTTCTTTAGATTGACTATCATTCTGCGATTGAACTTACAGATAACATTTCAGTAATGGGTGTATATTGTTTCAGTGACTTAAGGACGATGGGTTTATCTAATTTGGTGTTAAATTTATCATTGAAAATTCTTGGTCTGATCATTGAATTTGATGTTCCGAAATTTATTAGGAATTTATGGGCTCGTAGTTTTATGTAGGGTAGTCTGTTAGGCCCAGTTCCCCAAAATTTCCTACCTCTACTGCGGTTTGGTTATTTATATCAACATCCATAGGCTCAGCGCTACTGTTAGTATTTCTTGTTCCTGAGACATATATGTTGTTTGTTGGGGTATGCTATTAGAGTTAGAATTGTTATAAGATCGACTATTATTGTTTGATAACCATTGCAGAATTGAACATTGTCGTTATGATAGCTGATATTGTTGTTATGAGAATAATTCCCGAAATGTGTATTCCCGAAAGGATATCTAGGATTGCGATTTATTGTGACGTTATTACTAGCGGATGTAGGTAAGTAGTTATTGAGCGGATTCGCAGAAAAAGATGTAGATTGTTGTTGGCGTTGATTTTTATGTTGGAAATGTACAGTACTGTTTACATTTTTACTTTGATAGCAATAATTCTAGTATCTATTTCCTCTTAATGTATTACCGTTCCTATTGTCGTTTTGAATTTTCATTGCCACTTCTACCTAAAAATGCATATCCAGTACTGGTCCACTATCAATATTTATAAAAGTCTTATATTTTGGGTAGTACTTTTATGCCCAGTAGATTATAGATGTTTGGCAAGACCTGAAGTTGGATTATTTGAATTAGATGAATTGATGTGTTCGTTGAATTTTAGTTTTAAAGATCTACACACACACTCTAAAAGTTTCACCCAAATAACACTAATCACTCTCTTTGCTTTTACAATATCATTGTCCACTGACCGACACGGTTTGTCTTAATAGACTGCACGACTATTATCTTTACATGAAATTCGCAATTAAAGAAGTTCAAGGATTCTTTATAAACAGAATCTTAAACTTAGGACAAGTTTTAGCTAAAATTCCTCTGTGTACTGGATGCCATGCTATTAGTGTAACCAGGCAGAAAAATTAGAGCAATAAAGAAAACCGTCTTCAACCAAAATCTACCTGTGCATTCAAATAATTATTTTGTTTTTCCCCAATGGCCTTGGCTAGCTTACCATAATTATCTTGATTAATTCGACATTTATTTCTACATATTATGTAGATTATGTAACATGTAGCAAAATTTGTATGAAATGTTTAATGACATTTTTTCTCTCCTGCAAATCAAAATTTTACTTCTAAATCAAAACAGCGCACAAAAGTATTCTAAGTGTGTGAAAAAGTTATGCCTTGTTTCAATTCAAATTCAATATTCCTCAATTCTAAGTATCTTCAAGGCTATCCCCACTCTTAAGCAATAGAAGAAAAATGATCTAATTTACAATCATGAAGTATTGGAAATATATCATACTACACCGCAGGCTTCCCTAACAAAGTGACATCTCTTCTTTTTATCAATCTGTAAATATCACTGCTGCTCTGTGGCAGATTAACTTTATTAATATTTTCCAATCACTTCTTCAACTCTAATTCAACTCACGACTAAACGGAAATGAGAAAAGTTTGCTCTTCACAATCACAAGGCATCTCTGCTGATGGAGATGAAAGCCAGGCATGTATCGGAATAATCGCGCGTAGTGCATTAGTGTCTGCTTTGACAGTTTCAGGGATGATAAAAGCTTCTTCCATTCACTCTCAGCAAAACACCATAAACGGAAAAGTTTTCTTCCTTTTAGTGTTAAAGATGGAGGAAAGTTAAGGAAACTTTATCACATAAACTATACCAACCGTATATCTCCCCTCCTCTTTCTTTTGCCTGTTGGGTTGGCTATAGATTGTTCCAGGGCATACAACAAGTGCCTCGCCTTCATGAATTCCATTGGGCATATACGGGTGGGGTCGCCTTTTGTTCAAATCACAAAAATTTTCAAATGGCGGGGTGAGTAAAAAAAAACATAAAAATGCAAACTTGCACAAAAGATAGAAAATACAAAAAAAAAATGTGGAAAGATGATAACGCCACATGTGGTCCTTTTCAATAAATCAGGCACTCTCCCTACGGGTATGCAATTAGTTAGAGATAGCTTCCTACCTAATATAGGACTATGCTGAGGTAAACAATACGTGAAAAGGATTTCCGATGAGCACTAGTAAGAAAGGATGCTGAACGCAGCCTCATATAAACCAAACTTTATCAAGAGACCTTACGGATTGAGTAGTAATCCAGTGGGGGGGGGGGGGGGGCGTAGGTAAATAAAAAACCTTCGAAGCCAAAATCTGCCAAACATTAAAAAAAAACAAAGAGAAGGAAGGCGTTTGCTGTTGGTCTCCTTGAACAAGCCTGATTCTTAACTCTGATGGCATTTTTATTTTTTTTTTTTGACTTTATGTCTCAATTTCGAGAAAATTAAACGATTTATGGCTTTTCATTGAAATGGGTACAGTTTTTATTCGAAATTCATTTGTCATATCGGGCGAGACCATCCTGAAACCGATTTTCGTTCCAAATTTATTTGGATTTTAGAATCTGATATTCGGACGGAGATATATGATTTTTGAGAGGTAGGTATTAGGAGGTAATTTAAATTGTTACGCTATAAACAATATAATTTGATTGAACAAAATAGCTGTGTGCTTTTGTGTCCGCAGAACAGAGTAGAACAAAAGACACACAAAAGAACGCCTTATACATTTTCATAGAAAGGTATAAATGAAGCGAACAGTACAAATTGTTCGCTTCAATCGACTGAACAATTTGTTCTCTCCCGTATATGGGAGTTCTAGAAAAAGGTACACAAAAGAACACAGCTAAATCTCTCTCTACTTACATTCGGCATTCGTGATAACCGTCAGCAAATATTTTTTTCGCGTATTATATTATTATGTACACTAAACATTTTGCTTTATTATAAATAATAACAGTAAAATTTAGCTAAATCATAACACTCGAATTTCGTTAAAAGTAGATCTAATCCATTCCCTTTTGTCAACAGATTCCATGAATGCAATTAGAATCTTCCAGTCTTCCTGTCTTAGGGCCCATTGATATAAATGAGAGGTTTTAGTGGCAGCCACAGCCATATGCAGTTTCCGGATGACATTTTTGTGGAGAATAATTTGTCTGTGATGATATGTGTCTGCCCGGGCTTCATCTTCCCCTTGTAGTAAGAATGTAATACGGATAGGTCTTCAACGGATAGATTGATTTGGAAAAAAAATTTAACAATAAAAATTTTGGAACTTTCTATTTCCATCTTCTTAAAATACAAATAAAAAACGAGCGACCTCCTGACGTGATCCTTAACACAATTATTGAAAGGTACTAATGGAATTATTCTCCCTGCTTTCCTGTTAATATTGTGTTTGCCCAACACCCCCTCGAAAAAATACTTCCCAAGCCGAAACAGAGATCTATATGTGTGTGTGCGAGTCCGTTCTCTAAAATGTACTATATTGATACGTATGGAAAAGTGCCAGACATTGACTATATACTCGTATATGCCATAAAGCATAAGCTACTATCCACTCAGGAAAATAGTTGTTAATCTCAGTAGTTTCTGGGATGAAAATGAACTAGGTAAGCCAACTAAATAAAACTATTTTATCAACTGTAGTGGACCTCAAGTTATTATTGTCTCCAAATAAATTACAAAAAATGCAGAAAAAACTATTAGAATGAAGTTGCAAACGATTGATTACGTTTTTTCTTAGCGATTTAGGGATATGATTCAAATTTAACTCAAGGCAAATAGAAATTCTGAACTCATAAATATACATACTAGGCTAATAGCAAAATTAACAGCAATTCTACAATTGTTCTTATTAATTTAAAAGTTACGAAATTCTCCTCAACATAATCCGGCCGCCTTGAGGGCCTTAGCTCGCAATTCAAAATCTTCCTTATCGACACCTAGAGAGCATATCTTTGTAATAGCTCGCTTCACTTGACCCATCAAGGCTCGTACTGCTACCACGCGCACATGATCATTTGCTCCTCGATGAAGCTCTACGATGCGGCCTAGAGACCACTTAATAAGATGAATATTCTCATCCTTCAGCAAAACTAGCGTACTTGCTTCAATGTAAGGCTGCGTCGCTTTCTACTTAGCTCGTCCTTGAAGTAGTTGAAGGTATTCTTTCTGCCATAGTGCCCAAACGACGTGTAATTTCGCTTGAAGATGTTACCACTATGATGAAGGTTTTGCATCCACATCGATCAAACTGGGCTCTGCAATTATTACCTTTTGACCACCTGTTAGGAAATATCCAGGGGTGAGCGGCACCAAATCTTAGACGTCATTTGAAAGCGGCGTAAGTGAATTAGAGTTTAATATATTTTCTACTTAACACACTATTCTCTGCAGCTCATCCAACGAATATGCTTCAACACCAAGAATGCGACGAAGGTGATATTTTGTTTATTTTATTGGGGGCCGCCCACAAGCCACCTAAATGAGGGGAACGAGGAGGAATAAAAATCCACTAAATACCATCTCTCCTATACATTTCTTTAACTATTTCGCAATGTTGTTGCGAGTTGAATAATGCTATCAATTCCTTTAATTCTCGCGAGCCTCCTACAAAGTCTGCAGCGTTATCCGAGTATACTGTCGAAAGATGTGAACTACAGAGAGAAATGATTCAGTGGACTGGCTATTAGCTTCCTCCAGATGAACTGCTTTTACAGAAAGACATATCAATAGGCAAACATATGCCTTAGTATCTAGACGATATCCCAGGATTTTTTAATATAGAAGGGACCGCAGAAATCGACTCTAGTATGATGAAATACAGGGCTGGGTTGAAACCGCTGACGTGGCAGTTGACCCATGATTTGCTCCATCATTTTAACGCGTAGTCGAAAATAACGTAGGTACACAGCAAAGTAATGTACAAGAGGGTTTGACAGCCAGCATGAAAGTGTCTAAAATGATACTCTTTTATTTTAGTATAAATTGTGACCTTGGGAGCAATATTTGATGCTGGACATGCTACTGAGAAGTTAAAAAACTTGATCAAATATCAATGCAAGTGCAGATAAGTTATTTTAAAATGAAATTCCGACTTTATTTAATTTCCATTGTTTTGTTTGATTTTCTTCAATTTTTGTTTGTGTATGTATTAACAACAATAATAAAAGATGGCGTCTATCAATACCAGTATTAACAACATTCATTTTCATGGCCAGTCATTGCCTGATAAAATTTTATGACTTTCGCGATTTTTCTTGTTTTTCAATAAACCGAACCGCATAAGTGAACTCCTGTAGCGATTACTGATTTCAAATAAATATTCATCTTCAATTGAGTCGTTAATTCGCACACAGTATATCGAAAAAACTGTTATAATTGAGAGTGAAAAACATTGTATGTGCAACTTTTTCGCTATATTTAACATTTTTTTGAAAAATAATATCAGTATACTGTTAATAAAATTTATTTCAAAACGTCCTGTGAAAAAAAGAAACAAAAATTCCACAAATTGGTGATTTCCCAAAAACTTTTTCTCACCTTTTTCGACTTTTCCCTCGCTTTCTCAAACTAGCTTTTTGCAGATAACGAGTTATTTGAAAAAACCACATACTAATGCTGCTATGAACAACCAAGGCATTATTCAACAATACCATGAACATTCAATTCAGATAAATATTGTGAATTTTTAAAGGAACGTACCTTATGGACAATGTAGTCATACACTAAACCTTACAAGTAAGAGAAATATCTTCTGTCTTCCCGAGTATAACATTGCAAAATTTGCAACGATACTCGCCAATGTTGAATTCCACCGAGAAAGTGTATTCCAAAGTTAAGATTTCAGGAAGAAAAATTCTTAAGGATTTAATATTGATCACAATCTCCCTGAGGTAATTAGCGAAGGCATGAATTTAATTTCCCAGGACGACTGCACTAACTGCGTATTATAAATATGTTGATGATACTTGGACCAGGTACATACCGCAGGAGATCATCTTCATTGAATGACAAATTATGGAACATTTTAATTTTAAAACACCGTTGCAGTTGCAATATATTTTAATCTCTATATATTTTAGAAATTGTTATTTTAGTTGGACTAGAGTTTATTTGAAATCAATTCGAGTTTAATTTATTTCAAGGTTGAATTTCTTTGGCTTAAGGTCGAATTTCTTTGGCTTAAAGTTGAATTTTAGTGGCTTAAAGTTTAATTTATTTTGACGCAAGGTTTAATTCAATTGGTCAAAAGTTTGAATTAAAATGAAAAATGGTATATACGGTCTTGAGCCACTAAGTTTGCTTGCTCTTATATTAATTGGGCCGTATGATTTTGTTTATAGGTCCGTAACTTGGACTAGGAGTGCTTGCTCAAAGCGAAGATCACTAGCCCAACTTTTGCACTTCTTTGTTAATGAAAGAAAACTTTTACGTTGACTTGTACTTTATTTTTACTGCCTTAATACACTTTAATTACTTTTAATACACTCATTTGGTTCTTGGTTACTTCTTTAACCAATAAGTTTGACTAGGTTGCCTTACCTCTGGTGGAGGGCAACATGTTCAAGAAGTTTGAAAAACGGACTGCCTAGTACCCTCGAAGCATCGGCTTTTTATTTAGGAGATCTTCCTTATTTTCCTCCTAGATCAGCAAAATCGCTATCATTTTGTAGTTGGGTGTAAAAATTAAAGAATTGTATATAGGAATCTAAAAAAATGGATATAGGGAACGCATTCGCAATTTATTGGAAATAGCCAATATTGCCTATACAAGCAATATTGGGACATTTCGTCAGATCATTTTTTTTTTTTATATTATTAAGCCAAGCTCAGGAGATACCCTATGATGCAAAGCACAGCCATGGCAGGAAGGAGATAGGGAAAGGATTAGGGGATGTGAGGAGAGTGGCGGAGGTGCCAATGTGTGTCGCCCTTAAACTTCCCGCAGATTGTATGCCGGAGGAAAAACAGAAGATGGTAAGCCTGTTCCACATTCGCACTGTTCGGGATAAAAAAAGCATCACGGAATTTTACTGTACGGCCGAAAGTAATTTGAAGGGTTAAAGGATGTGCGCGGTTTGCAGAGCGAGTATTGCGTGCGGGAATCATTCTATAAGGGATTAGACTAGATATTTCATCAGAACATTGACCATGCATATAGCGATAAAGGAGCCAAAGGCATCCAACATTGCGGCGGTGCTCGAGTGAGTCGATATGACAAGTTATTGCCAAATCACCAATGAGCTTGAAGGCTGTCTTTTGGACAATATCCAATGAAGCTAAGGCTGTGCGACCAGCCCCGGCCCATATATGGGAGTTGTATTCCATTCTAGGTCCAATGTAGGACTTGTAGAGGAGCGCTAGATTTGACGGGCTGAAATATTTCTTACACCTTTTCAGAAATCCAAGACATTTCGATGCTTCTTTGGCAACAGAGAAGATGTGATCTGTCCAGTTTAACTTACTGTAAATATTAATGCCAAGAATGCTTAGAGACGGTGAATCAGAAATTAATGCTCCATCAAAAGAAACGGGTGTGGTTAAGTTATGATCTTGTTTTAATGAGATGAGACAGCTGTGAGTCTTAGATGCATTGAATTCGACGCGATTCGCTTTGCCCCAAGCGAGGATACTGTTAAGATCGTTATTCAATGATCTAGTCATGCAATCTCGTTTAACACATGCGGCATTCCCCCTGGATTCCGCAAGAGTGTCAAAGGAGTAAGCGAAATCAAGAGTACTGTCATCTGCGAAACTATGGATGGGATTGAAAGTAAGGGAAAGCAGATCATTAATGAAAACTAAAAAGAGAGTTGGAGAGATAACAGAGCCTTGAGGAACACCGGCATTTATGGGATGCGGTTCAGAGGTAACGCCATCTAATACAACACGTATTTGGCGACTAGATAGGAAACTTTCAATCCATAATAGAAGAGGAGGGGAGAGACTTGCGTTAAAAGAAATTCTCTATAGCCATTGGTTCACTTCTAAGTACATAGGAAATAGCTAACAGAAAGAAGAGAAAAAAAACGCAACGTGCATTGCTCAATAACTGGGTCAACCTCCATGCACTTTACACATGGGATTTCCCAATTATGTACAAATGTAAACAAACATTATGTACTGTCAGTGGGGTAGGTCAGCGCCGTAGCTATGTTTACATTTGGTCTCGTGCTGTGACTTTGGATTCTCGTGTTGAGTGTGGTGTATTGCCGCAAAAATGTTGAGACAGCAATAAATTATATTAATTGTCGCCTAGCTGAGAATGACAACAGAGAAAGTTGTTTTAAAAATAAGAATTGGTTAGCCGTATGAGAAATGTAATTTGATATGCACGGGCTTTTAGGTTTTTTATATGACGTCGAACCGACGCTTAAGTGAAAGCGTGAAATTGCTCTGCTATATTTAGCAGTGCAATATTATTGTTATGCGAGCATGCATGTACGGTACGGTGATATGTATGTATGTAAGTATGTTTGGGATATTATCATATTTGCTGATATGACATGATCTGATATGAATGGCGATTTGCATATTCACTGGGTAATGAAGTAATGAATTCACTGGGTAATGAAGTAATGAATGGCGCTTCATTACAGTGTATCCCATTAGCTGTGTGCATGGGGTAGAATTTTGCCGATAGCAAATTACGCAGTTTTGAATGAAATGCTGTACTGTATTTCGGGCATTCAACCACCAATACCTTTTACTTAATAATGTTAACATTAATTGCGGTCCTCCATGTAAGCACATTTGGTGGTAATGTCTCAATATTAACATAGTTAAATGGACCGTCTTCGGTAGAATAATAGGATGTTGCTTATTGTATGAAAGAGAGGATTTTTGTAATCTTCCTCCAACTCTAAGCATGTTGTTATCATCAGAAAATGGATTAAATCAAGTATTTTACCTTTTTTGCTAATTAGCGTGCCTTTGCGTAAACACACGATTTCGTTGCTGACGTTAGCTTCTTGGAAAATTTTGATCCATACGTTTAAAGAAGCCTCAAGATCTTTCGGAGTTGTATATTTTGTTCACGTTGTTCCATTTTCACGTTTTTCAGTAGCTCTGAAGCACAGAGCTGTTATACGAGATTTAGTGATGAAAACCTTTCCATGACTTCTATTAAATAATCTGTATCTACATGGCTCAAAAGTACTTTTACATGTTTTCTGGTTTCCATTACTGCATTTGGAGGATCTATGACTTTCGGTCAATGTATTTTTTCCCTTTTGTATCCATTCCGGTCCCACCCACCACAGTTTATTGTTAATTAAATTGCTTGCTGAATTCCGCGTGAGGCTAGGTCTGCACGACTTTGACTTGATGGGTTCCATAATGCATCTCCAACTTTACTCAATATTTCACTAGTTCTATTTGCGATAAGCTAACACTATCATAGACTCTGTTCACATATAGATCCTCGGAGTTATTGGTTTGAAAAACTCAAGTACATAGGTAGATAACCTTGAAGCGAAGACTGGGGCACATAACTCTAGTCTTGGAATGGACGCTGGTTTTACTGGGGCCACTTTTAATTTGGCAATTACAAGGCTAGTTTGTACGCTCCCCTCTGAATTAATAACTTTAATACAAACTGTGGTTACATAGGCTCGCTGTGAGGCATCGCTGAAGACATGAATTTAGCAAGCTTGGAGGCTTCCGGATGTCCCTAGCCAACGTTTAATACGGATGTCTTTTATCTTCGAAATGTCTACTTTAAATTTCGTCGAATGATTTTGAGCTAGTGTTGGTTATTGTCCGTTCCAATCTACTCCATGTTGCTAAACAGCATGCGTTAGTAATTTTCCCATGATCACTATTGGGGTAATCCATCCTAAGGGGATCATGTAATTTTGCAATTTCCGATTAAAGCTCTCTTTTGGTGATCACTTGCTCATTGATTTTGATGTTCACTTTGTATCTAAATTCATCTGCTGCTGGATGCCAAAGCAATCCGAGTGATTTTACGTGTTGATCATGAGCTATGTGAAAGTTCATATTTAGTAGCGTTTTCAATTTTATCTGCACCAGAAAATAGATCATCTACATAAAATTCGGTAGGAGGGCTTTGCAAGCTTCTGGATAATTATTCAAGTAAGGAGGGGCAGGTTAACGCCAAATGTTACTGTCCATAGACAATAATCTTTAATGTCTTCATTGGGATGATTTCCCTATACAATGAGTTGATAATTTACATCCTCAGAGTTTATTTTGACTTTTCGATAATTTTTTTCTATGTCTGCGCAAAAAGGCGAATTTGTGAAATCGCTACCGAAGTAGGATTGTTGTAAGCTCATTCTGTATACTTGGTGCTGTCAGTAAAATATCATTCATTGATATTCCGCATTTGCTTTTTCTGGACGCATCGAAGACCACCTGTAACTTAGTTGTACTGCTATCTTTCAGCAGGGCATGATGCGTTAAGTAATACGAAGTGCAATAACATGTATCATTTTCTTAGCCTCATTTTCTATTTCCTTTGCATGAGCTGCATACATATGTCCAAGGTCAAGATACTCATCGATGCAAATACGGCATTCCTCTTGGAACAATGACTTTACCAGCCATTGCTTTACGAGATGTAAAATATTACTGACAGCAATACTTCTTGATGGACCTACATGAGAAGAATATTGGAAGAGCAACATTTAGTACCAAGTAACAGATAATATTGTTACGAGCGTGGCCTTAGTTCGTTATTTCAAACACAATATTTCGGATATAATTCATAAGTTCTTTCTTTCTTTAACTATACACAGATTCCACAAATAATTATCAAATCAACTCTTTAGTTATCCCTAGTAGTGTACTTCTAATTATCGCAATCCAAATAGTTTACTTGGTTCTTCACTGGCTGAAATAAGACTCGCCTCCTGGATTCGAGAAGCGCCGTATTGTATTTACACTCTACGCGTTATCCTAGAACCTTCCTGAATATTCCGTTCTCCGAACCCAAAGTTTACTAAGATGTCACTAACCTAAAGTTGTTTCTATTTCCAACAGATGTCGCGTATGTCGCTTGTAGCGCGTAACACTGCCCACTTCTTAAAATTGTTCGCCTCGAACAGCAGGTAGTCCACTGTCTTGATGCTCGCAGTATTTACACAAACGATTCAGGTGAATGATTTCCCGTTTGCCTCTTGTACCACGCTGTATCTTGTATACTACGTCATTAGTTCTAGTTACCACTGAATAAAGATCCACTGTTGTTGTAATTTTGGAGAATGTCGCTTACGTCGTTTCTGGTTGCATAGCCAAACAAAGTCACCTTCATTAAATTCTGCTGAATTAGCTCGTAGGTCATAGCGGTTCCTCATCCGATCGGTATTTACTGCTAATTTTGCTCTCGTTTCCTCGTGCACTTCAGATAATCGTTGTCTAAGCTCCGATACATAGTCGTCTGGTAACTTTTGTTCGCCTGTGGGTGTACCAAACTTGTGGTCGATTGGTAAACGCATCTCCCTTCCGAATACAACCGCAGATGGAGTTTGTCCGGTCCTGTTGTGAACAGCTGATCGGTAAGCCATTAGGAACATGGGAATATGTCGATCCGAATCGCGTTGATGATAGTCGACTACTTTCTCTAGATGCTCGACCAATGTTCTGTTGAAGCGCTCTACCATGCCAGCAGTTTGTGGATGCAGAGGAGTTGTCCTGGTTTTTCTTATTCCCAGCATTTTACACATCTCCTGGAAGGTCCATGATTCGAAGTTCCGTCCTTGATCCGAATAAAGCTCCAAATCTACTGACCCAATTCACTATTACTTGATCCACTACTGTGGTAGACTCTTGTTTAGGGATTGCATAAGCTTCAGGCCATTTACTAAAATAGTCAATAGCAACTAATATATAACGGTTACCGTTATCTGTTTCTGGAAAAGGTCCAGCGATGTCTACGGCTATCCTTTCAAATGGAGCTCCTACATTATACCTATGCATTTATGTATTTCTCCTCTGCTGCTGTGTGGTGCTCCGTTGAAAGAAGCACAGATGGTGCATTTGCGGTACCATTCCTCGACATCCTCTCGCATATGTAACCAACAAAACCTTTAACATATTTTGAAAAATATTTAATTCACCCCCAAATGACCTCCAGATGATCCACTGTGCATTTTGTCTAGAACATCTTTGACTTGTGATGCTGGCACGACTATCCACATTCGGAATGACTCGCCTTTAGTTGATTCCCACTTGCGCTATAATATAACACATTCAACGTGAAGAGAACACCATTGAGCCCAGTAGCTCAACTCACTCCTCTCCGAAATATCCTTCCATTGCGGTCTTTCCATGTCTTCTTTCCAAGCAAGAATGGGTGACATGTCTGGGTCTATTCGTTGTGCTGTTCGCAAGCTCTTGTTGTCCCAGCCTGTATATGGTTCCGACGTTATCAACTGTATAGTTGCCTTTGTTTCTTTCTCTTCCACCCAAACGCAATGTCTGCATTCAACTTCGCATGGACGTCGTGAAAGGGAGTCTGCATTTCCATGGATACGTCGTCTTCGGTGCTGGATTTCAAAGTCATAAGCTTGGAGTCGCTCTATCCATCTCGCCACTTGCCCCTCAAAAGCGGATGATAAATTTCTGCCCGTGGAGATATTTATGGAACTGCTTGGTTGAGTTGACAATGGCAAGTAGCTCTTTCCTTGTAGCACAATAATTTCTCCCTGATTTTGAAAGTGCTTTGCTAAAATAAGCTACTGGCAGTTCTTGACCATCCTCCTCCTGTGAAAGCACTGCACCACTATCTACATTGTTGACATCCGTGACCAATATAAAAGTTTTTCCCAGCTTTGGATAGTGAAGCACTGGAATTCCACAGAGGTGTTACTTCAAATCTGCAAAACTCTCGTTACATTGATCTGACCATATGAACGGTTTTCGTTTTTCTGTAAGTTGATGTAGGCTCCTTGCTATATCTGCAAAACTTTTTACGAATCGCTTGTAATAGGTTGCTAATCCAAGAAAATTTCTTAATTGTTGTCCTTTGGAACAGGCCAATTTTTGACGGCTTCTATCTTTCCTGGATCGGTTCTCACTCCTTGTGATGACACTATGTGCCCTAAATATTTTACTTCATTCTTGAATAGAGCACATTTATTCGTACTGAGCTTCAGTTTCGCATCTTTCAGTCTTTGAAGTACGTCCCGTAAGTTGTTTTTATGTTCCTCGAATGTCCTTCCGATCACAATTATGTCAGGTTAATCCTCGTAAAACACATTCCATGAGTCGTTCGAATGTAGCTGGAGCATTACATAATCCATATGGCATAACTTTGAGTTGCCATAGGCCACTTCCAACTGAGAAAGCAGTTTTGTCTCGGTCCCCGGGATGTATTTCCACTTGCCAGTAACCACTCTTCAAGTCCAGTGTGGAAAACCATTGCGCTCCGGAAAGGGTGTCCAATGTATCATCAATCCTTGGTAATGGGTAGCTATCCTTTCTGGTTACATTATTTAGTTGGCGGTAGTCTACGCAGAATCGGGTGCTGCATCCTTTTTCCTGACCAAAACAACTGGCGATGTCCAAGGGCTATTAGATTCCCCAATTCTGCCTTGTTCCTTCATGGAATTCAACATATCTGCAACTTCTGGTTGTTTGGTTAATGGTAGTCTTCGTGGTGGTTTACGAATGGGCCTAGAATCTCCTGTAATGATCCGATGCTGGACAAGATTTGTTTTACCATAGTCATCATCATTCATTGCAAATAATTCCGAAAATTCATCGATCACTTCTTTTCCATCGTTGTATTGCTGTTCACTTAAGGCACTAGACGAAAGAAGTTTCTGAACCTGTGAGTAGTAGTTGGTATAGGTATTGCTTCCTTAATATTACTACCATTATCCAAATTAACAATCTGGTAAACCGGTTGACAATTTCCAATTATAGTTCCTTCTTATAGTTGTACCTCATTTTCGGATGTGTTGAGCACTCTGACTGGAATTAATGTTGCGCTTCTGCCTTCACTAAAGTCTTACCAACGTTGTTGTTGTTATTTGATGTTACTTTTGTAGGGTTGGGCTCCACCAGATAGAATGGGCAGGTCCTTATGTCATCAGTAGGATTTGTCTCGCGTCTCGGAGCATGCAGAGTGAGTAATATTTTCATAGACCATTGTCCTTATTTTCGAAGAATAATCTTCTCCTACTTCTAGTCTCATAGGAATTTCTATGTTGCCATATTTGAGTATCTGTTCTAGGACATCCAGATTTATTTTATATGTGGTCATGAAACCTACTCCAAGAATGCATTCATCCATGATGTCTGAAACCAGGAAAGAGTGAGGAAATAGTAGTCTGCCTAGTTGAACATACAAAGTTATTTCTCCAAAAACCAGTTGGTGTTCTTAGTAAATATTTGGTAGTATTGTGAAGCCACTTGTTTTTGATGAGATCTGTTCTAATAATTGATCTCCAAGACCCAGTGTCGATATTCATTGCGCCGCCATTTTTCCCTACACTTCCATATATAACGAGACTGCTATTATTTCCCTGCAACTGGGATACATGAATGATGACTTTGGAGCTGCCGACTCTACCAACCAACTTTTGCCCCCCCCCCAAAGTTGGTTTCTACATGTTTTCCGACTGCTCAACAGGAGAGCTGATGCGACTAGTCGTTGTTTCATTTCTAGTCACTCCACGAATAGCTTGCTCCCTGGATCCAGATCTTTGGCATATTTATCTGTTCTCCTCTTCTTGTGATTCCATTCGTCGGTGTTTTCTGCATTCCTTTTGGAGGAGTCCGGGTCTATTACAATTCCAGCCTCGCAGAATGCCACGTGACGGAGTGCTTTCTAATGAGAGAAGCTTGTCTAGGAGATTCGTATGCTAATGCAGAGGCTATCGCTCCTGTTGTTGACTTCTTTTCTGCTAGCCTTTTTGCTTGCTGTAAATTTTGATCTGCAATAGCGGTCACAAATGCTTCTGTTGCCACTTCATTAAGGAATTCTGCATTTACGCTAGAGTATGAAAGATAAGCTAATCTTTCCACATCAGCCTGCAGTTGTTGTAGTGACTCGCCATGCTTTTGAATCCTGTTGCGTAATTGCAGGCGATATACTTCCTGCATGTGCTCATCTCCATAACGTAATTCTATCGCCTGTACTAATGAAGTATAATCACGTTGCCTGTCAATCGATGTAGTTTGTAATAGCTCTGACGCGAGACCTCGAAGTGTTAATACCAGAGCTGTAGCTTTGTCTGCATCATTCCATCCATTTACTTCGGAAGCTGCCTCGAATTGTCTGTTGAAAATATACCACGAATTTTGTCCATCAAATATTGGACGTTTCATTCTGCCTGCACCGGATATTTCAGTTTCTTTGTGCCGAGTTTTTCGATGCTTCATCCTCTCCAAATCTGCTTTGAAGTTGTCAAGCTTCTCCGTATCAATTTGTTGTACTTCCGATACTTGTTGTTGAACTTCCAGCACTTCCTGCTGGATTCTTTCAATTTTCATATGTTGTTCGTCTAATGAGTTTTTAAGGAAATACTTCTGTTCCTCCAAACAGGTGTCTAGACAATTCTGCTAAGAACTCTTTTGTTCATCCCAACGGGATTCCAGAGAATTCTTTTGTTCGTCCAAACGGGTTTCCATAGATTTCTTGTGGTCCTCGAGAGAATTCTTTTGTTCCTGGAGAGAATTCTTTTGTTCATGAAGAGAATGCTTTTGTTCATCAAAACGAGCTTCCATTTTGCTCATTAAAGTACTTAAAAGCTGTTCTATGTTCATCTCAGGCTCTTCTTCAGCTTCAGCTTCTTCTTCAAAATCAAATGTCTCAGGATTCTTTTCTTCCTCTATCAAGGCTTGTCTAATTCGCTCGACTAAAACATTCTTTAGACCTGTCGTTTGCAATGACCGCTTCTCCAGCTCCACTTTCAATTCCTATATGCAAAGCTCTTCTAGTTTGCGTCGCATTCTTGCGTCTTTTGTAATTCACTCCGAGTTTAATATAAATTATCTTTCAGAATTTTTTACACGATTTCACAAAATTAATCACTCTTTGAATTTCAAAGTCAAATGCCACCACTTTATCCGCGATTTTGTTTAACTTCTGACACCAATTATTACGACCGTGGCCTTACTTCGTTATTTCAAACACAATATTTCGGATATAATTCATAAGTTCTTTCTTTATTTAGCTTTACTGTTTACACTCACAAATTCACAAATAATTATCAAATCAACTCTTTATAGTTATCGCTAGTACTGAACTTCTAATTATCGCAATCCAAATAGTTTACTTCGTTCACTGTCTCACTGTCTGAAATAAGACTCGCCTCCTGGATATGAGGAGCGCCGTATTTATACTCTACGAGTTATCCTAGAAACTT
Source organism: Dioctria linearis (assembly GCA_963930735.1). Classification (NCBI taxonomy): domain Eukaryota; kingdom Metazoa; phylum Arthropoda; class Insecta; order Diptera; family Asilidae; genus Dioctria; species Dioctria linearis. The sequence continues at coordinate 226,173,069 of OZ005742.1, forward strand.
CCTGGATATTCCGTTCTCCGAACCCAAAGTTTACTAATGTCGTTTTCGTTTGAACATCAGTTTCGCTCTGGAGGCAACCTAAGTGCTGTCAAAGCGTTCGCTTGAAGCAAAAATGACGTCATGGGTTGCGTCTGGTGGCAACCCAAAAAGCCTCAGTTTCACTCTGAAACTTTACTCGGGTACACTATGAGTTCACTCACACAAACAAAGTCTAGTTGTGATTTGATATTATTAATCAATATCAATAATTATTATTAAGACCACTCTACTATTATTATATTATCCTCAAAATTATTCCGCAAACTAATTACCAACCAGTTTTCGCAAAAAGTTCATAGCTACTTTGACGGTAGTATACATACAAAAGCGAACTTTTTCAGGTGCACTCTGAAACCGTTTGATTGAACGGGGTTCCTCCAGAGCGAACCTGGATGTTCAAACAAAAACGACATAAGATGTCACTAACCTAAAGTTGTTTCTATTTCCAACAGATGTCGCGCGTGTCGCTTTGTAGCGCGTAACAATATCATAGTAAATCTAAACGCCGATTTGAAAACCTACCGTTAGGTCGCTCAGAGGACGCATTTCTTAAATTGGACATGAATAATGAGTGGATTTCATCAGTAATTATAAAAAAATCTTACAAATTGATACATCAGCCTTGGAAGTTGAAGCGATGGTCATGAAACACAATCTTCAATTAAAAAATGATGAGACGAATGCTGAAAATTTGAGAAAATATATTAAAAAAGAGTACATTCATTTGTATAAACTTTTTAAAGCGGCAATAGTACTCCCCAGTGAACTCCGCCGACTGTGATAGAGTTTTTCTGCTATGAGCTGGGTAAAAACGAGGTTTATAAGCACAATGCTTCAAGAATGGTTCTCTCCCAAGTCACTGGTCAACATAGGAAATACCATTATTAAAAGGAAAAAAATTACAACTGAAAAGGTGTTGAGGCGATTTGTAGAAAAAAGAGGAAACTAAAGTTTATGTAATTGTTTTTTGGCGATTTCTGTTGACAACATTATAACATCATCAAGTAAGTATCTAATTAATATGTGTATTCTCTTCCAGCAGCATGATTATGACAATATTAATTTTGAAGATAGTGACCTTTGATGACGAATTCAAATTAAACGATAATGCACTGAGAGAAATTTTTACTGAGAACAAGCTCTGTACCATGTGTATCAAGGAAAGTTAGGTGCGATTTTGAATATCAGTATAAATAAGTGTATAAATTTTACATAGCTAGAATTGTCAAAATGGTAATTTTAAATGCTCAAATTTCTGTCTAAGTAGTCTAACCTAACCCAGCCAATCCTGGCAAGAAAAAGGAAGCTTTATCTATAAGCACCATCTCTTGAGGGAACGGTATAGTGGAGGTCGAAGGAGGTTAAGTACCTAGGCGTTACCCTAGTAAGCAGACTAACCTGGCATTCCCTCTTATAAAGAGCGCAACATGGATATGCCGCATGCTTCTTGGCAGAGCTTGGAGTCTAAACCAAAAATGACTCTATGGTCGTATACATCTACTATAAGACCTATAGTCATCAGTTCCACTTCACTCGTGTGGAGGTCAAAAATTAAATAAAATGCAGTTCAAACTATGTATGTAGTTTACAGAAATTACAACGGCTTGCAGGTCTTAGGAATAACTGGTGCCATGCATACCTGCCGAACTGCTGCCTATGAGGCTATGCTAGACCTACTCCCTTTATATTTATATGTTAGGTAGAAGGCCATTCTAGGTGTAATTACACTTGAGAGGGCAAATCTCCTAAATACAAGCAATATGGTTTTCCGCCTGAAAGTCCTCCAAGAATTTCGAAGGGATCCTATGGCCAACCTAATATCAGACGTTATGCCGCTATCGCTTTCAAGCATCGTTCAAAGTGATCTTAGGGGACCGTTAACAGTGGCATACTGCGATCTACCCTGTGATAAAATGGTACATAGATGGGTCCAAAATGGAAGGTAGAGCAGGTGTGTGCATATATGGGCCAAACTGCTGTCTCGCAAAGCACTAGCGACCTCACCAACCATTGTCTAGGTAAAAAATGCACACCATATAATTCTGGCTTGTGGAATAATTCACAAAAATATGTGTGGAGCAAAATTATACATAATCACCCAGACAGCCAGCAGCACGCAAAGCGTTAAACTCGTTTACCTTTATAAGTTTAAGCTGGACTGGAAATGTCTTATTCTCTTGAAGCAACTGGCCGAAGTGAACCAGGTGACGCTGGTTTGGGTGCCAGGATATGAAGGTATTAAAAACAACGAGATTACAAACCGAATTGCAAAAGAAAGAGGCAGATCTCCGTTTATTGGCACTGAAACTGCTTTTGGACACCTAAAAAGCCTCCTCTCAGCACAAATCAAGCTATGGGAGGATAGAATTAAAATCGCACATTGGAAAATATCCCAGGGCTGAGACAAACGAAGAAGTTCGTACAGTACTTTCCACATAGGACAATATTCCTCACACTCAGCAGAAAGGAATTAAGACTCATAACAGGCCTATTTACTGGGATTGACCTAAGTGGTTATCACCTTAAAAAGATCGATAAGATCAATGATGAAACCTGTCGTCGTCTGTATGGAAGACGTTGAAACCGCTGAATATGTCCTTCGTGACTGTGAGCTCTATGCCGTATAAGGCTAAAACATCTAAGGTGTAACTACAGAAGATGCTGCAAAGATGGCCCCCGAGGATGTCATATGCTCTGTTAAAGTCGCAAGTTCGAATGGGCGCCATAGGACACTCAGGCGTAATGTCACAAAGATCTTATAGGTCACGGTAACTAGATGTGAGGCGAGAACTCTGTCTACATCCCCCACCGAATAATAATAATAAAAAAACATGAAAATAAATTACATACTTGATTTTTTACTGTTAGAAAACAAAAACAAAATTTAAAAATAGTTTTTGTATATTTTTTTTCAATTTCGATTTTGAATTCGTTTTAAAAAGAAAAAAGTAAATCACGGGAATGCAAAATACGGAATAGTGTATATGTCCGTAAGCAATATATCTATCATAATAATAAATAATCACAATCCTAGAAAATATCTACACATCTCATAAAGGTAATGAGATGATTGGAAACTCTCGTTGACCCCTTTTGATAAAAAAATAAAACATTTTTCCATACGGTTTTTGAAATAAAAAGTATATGATACAAAAATTATTCCAAATGTTTAAAGAATTTTTTTGAATCCACAAGAACGCCAGAGTTGCCGCCTATAATGCTATCTTGGGAACACTAATAAGCTACCCTGGCTCCGAGCCCTATTTATGGGTTAGTAGGACATGGAGTATTTTTATACCCTTGATGATGAAATCATAGGGTATACTAAGTTTGTCATTCCGCTTGTAACGCATAGAAATAATGTGAGAAACGATGCTGCCTTTTTTTGGAGTGTCCGATCGTAAGGAAAAAAACTATAATATTTGAGTTCCTTTCTGCTTTATTTTAGAATTGGCCCGACGTTTCGACTCTGTGGTTTTGAGTCCTTTTCTAAGATCTGCAAATTTCATAGTCATAAGGCATTATGAAATTTAAAATATGAAAATATAAAAAGACGTTTACCTTACATATCTAAATAAGTACTCGGTTATACAGATAATGAAAAAACACTACATTTATGCAATAAATGATAAGACAGGAATAAATAAATTAACATAAAAAAATGACGTTATAAAACTATGATCACAAGAACTCCGAACTAGAAACGATAATGAGCAATCATCAGCTGTTTTTCATCATGCCTGGTGTATTATTTGCTGGTATGTGTGCTTCTGTATCTATGCTGTTGGTATTGATCTGTTGGTTTTGATGCGCTCTTTTTTGGTTGTGTGTATGTGTGTGTCTATTTATTCTATTTAAAATTGTGTAATAAACTTTGTGTATTATTTCTGAATCTAGTCTGATGTTAATTAGGTGTTTTCTATTTACATATATGCATGTGGCACGTTTCTTTTGTCTCTCTCTCTTCTTTTTGTTGTCCTCTATGTCAATGTTGGAAGCCTGTTCAAAACTGAAGAGATTTGACTTGTTTCCAACGAGTGTGCTGAGTTGGGTGTCCATTATTCTATGTACTTTTTATGTTTTGAGAGTTGGGTTTTTTATTCTTTTGATGTTTGACCGATATACGGTTTGGGGCAGTTATCACATTGAACTCTGTATACTATATTACTTTTATCTTGGACTGTAATATCATTTTTTGTTCCTGTGTATAATCTATTGTTTGTTAATTAGTTTGAATGTGATATTAAACTGATCACTAGCCGTTTGTAGATGTCGTCTTATTTCATAGGAGATTGGGTGGATGCATGGGATGGATTAGAACATTTTAATGTTAGTGTTGTTTAACTCCAATATTTGTGTTCCTGTTGAGCTGTTAGTCGGTGTGTTTATATTTCTTTGTTGCTTTGTTGATGATTTTGTGGGTTATATGTGGTGGATAATTGTTTTTTTTTAAGAATTTCCCTGATGACTTGTCTGTTCTTTGCGTGGAACTTGTTGTGACTTAGATTAATGATACTATTGGCAAAAGTCTGTGCTGTGTTGATTATTGTTGAAGGTGGATGGTTTGAATCATAATTGATCATGCGGTTAGAGCTACATGGCTTCCAATACAAATCCGTTATGATTTTTCGGTCTCCTGTCCTAATGAGATACATGTCCAGAAAGCGTATTTTGTACTTATTTTCTGTCTCCAAAGAAAATTTAAAATTGTTGTTGATGTTGTTAAAATTATGTTATAATGCATTTATGTGTTGTTTTGGAATTGCGTAAATAGTGTCATAGACATATTTCTTGATGAATGTGGGCTTATGTATGGTGTTGCTAAGAGATTCATTGATTATGTGGTAAAGCGAACTAGAATTCTTGATAGAGTATTTCCCATGGCCGCCAGCCCACATTTTTGTTTATATATTATATTATTATATGAAAAATAGTTATAATCAACAACGCAAAATTTTGTGATATTCATGAAAAGTTATTTATCAATCAGAGTCAGATTTTCTATTAAATGCCATTTTTCATTCATAACTTGGAGAGCTAATTGTGTTACCACATTAGTTGTTCCACCTCGGAACAAAATGAACTACAAATTTAAAATAAATACTTATAAAACTAACACTCACATTACACAATAAGAATCAAATTTCCTCGATGAAATTTATATTTATCTCACGAAGTAACCTCAAGCGGAATCTAAAAGGAAAAGCAAGAAAAAAGCATTTAAAAAAAGATAAACACGATCTGAGACTTTAATTAAAACGAAAACTTACGCTAAAACGCTACATTATAATATTCCCACGATGTCTCACATAATCTCAAGGGACCAAAAATCTGAAAAAAGGAACAAAATTAGTAATAAATTTATAAACAAATATTCAGAATGCAAATCTTACCTGTCGTGTTATCAGCTGCCACCAAGTCTTTTGACATATCCAAAATGGCAGCTCACAGCACAGAGAAAATCATTCTCATTACCAAATCCACGATGACGTCACATCGTGATTTAATGTATGAATTTTCACACAATAACGCGGACATCATTGTTAACGCCACTGGCAGACACAATTCTTATTGTGTTTCTGCCTATAAATAGCGAGCTGCTGGAAGTAACAAATCAGTTGCGATTTGACCAAGCCATAAGACAGATCGATAGTTCTGACACGATGTTAAGTCTTGCTTAACAACCAAAACTAAGGGAATTATTTAAATCCCTGTACTAACCCTATTATTTACCCGATTCTGGGAGTGCTTGAATCCAGTTACAATAAGTCTGAGCAGGTCTGTGACGCTCATTCTTTCATCCCGACCCTTCTTTTTGTTAAATTGGTTAATAATCATCTTTTTTTCTTCTGATCCACAGATCACGGTGTAAAAACTGCAGTGGAAGTCAGTAATTTGAAATATATATTTTTTAAATTGTATTTAAATCAATGAATTTTGTTGGATTAGTTAGAACCTGAAATGTTTAGTACATAAGAGAATTTTTTGTGAATAAATAAATTAATGAATTTTGAAATTATCATTTCTCAAACCGGCACCTGCCCCCTTTTTATGCTAAGCCCACATTGGTACTTAGCATTAGTATATAATGATACCAGGCCTAATGAGATGAGTATATCATTAGTGTTCATCTATATGCTGTCAAGGAAGATTTTTAAGCTATTAGGATCTTTTATGTTTATTGGAATGTCAATATTAATTTGTTGGAGAATTTTGGCCATGTATTCTAATATTTTGCAGCATGGGATGTTGATCATAGATACAACTGGTCTCATAGGAATGTCGGGTTTTTGGATTTGGATTGGAGGTATTTTGGAGGGTTTTGGTCTTGGACATGTAGCCGTATCTGTGCGTAAGAGGTATCTTTGAAATTTTTATATTTGTTATCTGTCCAACTTTGTACTAATTTATTGTTCTTCTTTTAAAGTTCGGGAGTTGGGTCGTTGTCTATATTAACATATGTGATTGTGTTTTATTTCCTTTATCCGAGTTAACAACGTATTTCCTTTATCCGAGTTAACAACGTATAAAACGGGATTATTTTTGAAAAATTGTGTTGTAGTTTTATAACAATGTGAGAGAAATTTGTTCATTTTGTTAGAGTCATCATATAAATGATGTGTTATGGAGTTGGTAATGTTTCTTACAGACGATTGTCTGTTGTCTAAATCTTGGATAATATTTACTATATTTTCAGATGCTGATATTACTTGATGACGTTGTTTTTGTCTATTTTGGTGGGCATAGTAAATTTAGGACCTACCTAATTTCAATGTGATGATTGCTTCCGTTAGGATGTCTTCGTAAGGTTTTCCACACAACCGTCTTCAAATAAAAATTCTGTTGGTTTTAGTTGTGCGTCAATTAATTTTTTTATTTTATATTTTATTCTTTAGTTAGATCGGTTTGTAGTTCTTTTAAAACTGTTGCACTTTGACAGTAAAAATAATTGTGAGATTTGATGTGGTTCATTATTAGTTCTTTATATTTTGTGAGAGATTTGTTTAAGCTATTGATCTTTATGTGGCAATCTTTGGTTTCGATGTTAAGCAATAAGATATCTGTTTTAGATTTAATGGCGTCCAATTTTTTGCGATGGGAAAGATCATCAACTGTGCGTAGAATATTTTTGCATCTATCTGTGATGTGTTTGGGTATTATGTTTAAAAATTTACAACGAAGTAAAAATATGCGGTGGGATATTTTTTGGCAAGAAGTGTGTTTAATTAGACCATATATACCTTGATAAAGTCAGCTTCGTGTTAACTCCATACTCCCGTTACATTCTCTGCAATAAGCTGTTGGATCTGTGTTTATGTACTTTTCTGCGTAATCTCAGTTGTAATTTATTGTTTAGATATTTCGCCAGTGGTAGATCAAAATCAATTTACACCCACATATAATATTAAAAGTTCGAGTAACTGATTCGTTGGGATGCCATACAAAAATTTCGTTTTTCACTGAACCCTGCCTGAGAACGCGTCGACATAGAGAGCTGACATTTTGTTCGTGGTGTTTTCATAAAAATAATAAATGTAATTTCAAAAATGGGCTAAAACGGGCAACCCCCTTCTTGGTGTTGCCATATACAAATTTAGGATTTTTACATATAGGTACTGTGAAAACTATCTGTCATAGACGTTTTCATTGTTCTTTACAATATGAAATCCTATGAAATTGGTTATAACAATTTTTTCTGTCCGACGAGACGTTCCAGAATTATATGCGGAAAACCACTTCAACAATCAAACTTGCACAAAAGGGTCATACGAAATTATATACGGGCATTTATCTAGCGTATCATAAGAATTGGTCTTAGATCAATTCTAGCTCTTTTACTTGTTATTGTTATCAGAGTACATTGTGCATGTGATTGCGCTTAACCGGGAGATCATCTGCCCTGACGACCACCGGGTCATCGAGCTTGCGCCAAAATTCCCCCCAGACCGGTTCTGTTTATCATCACCCAAAAGAAAATTGTGATCTTTTGACACTATAAACTATTTCCGTCCATACCGAATTGCATTGAACCGAAAACGATATTCTAATACAGTCAACAATTCTATGTCCTTATTTTGCCAAATCCATAAAATCTTAATGGTTTCGTTTTTGTTGCTATATACATACTACATTTTACATATTCATGCCCAGAGATATATCTATCGAATTTAAAATTTTATCGCAAGATATATTACTCCTTCCCCAGAAATATATTGTAAGACTATGTGGATACAAAAATAGGTAATATTTGTAAATTTTTTATGGAGCTTTTTAAAGGGCATGGAAAAGAATCAGGGACGCGCCTCATCTGTATCTATGCTCCATTAAAGAATTTCAAAGATCCCAGAATTATTTATTCCTGGCAAACGGATGGAAATGGGAGACAGGAAAGAATTTACCTTCGACGTGTGCTATCAAGAAAGCAGTTTTCAACATTTAAGTGCCCCGTAAACCTGGGAATCGGATAAGATTCCAACACCCGATTCTTATAAGGAGAATAATGGAGTTTTTTTCTCTCTATCCATAAGTATGTTATGAATACTCTTGTAATATGTAGTCCCACGGTACCTACAACTCAGTCTCAGATAACTTCATGGATTATATAGTAGGTATGTATAGGAAACATACCGTTATTCTTATATGTATCAAACCCCCAAATAACAGCAGCAAATTTTTGGTTATCTGTCCTCGACGATAAATGTTTACCTCGTGTGTAACCTATAATCACTGCGAGAGCTTTCACATATGTGATTCAGACGTAAGTATATATATAGATGTGGATATACGTCTTGGATTTAGGACGGGTATGCATATATATACACCACCACACCACACTTACCATCTCCAGAATAATATCTCTTTTAAAATTGCCAGCATCCATTCAATCATATACCCGTAAGAAGAATTTATGGCAGATTTTATAAGAGAAATTGTCTTGGAACATGTTCTGAATTCTGACAATCAAATCATCTGTCTAGGGACGTCATTTGGCATAGGTTTATCGCCATTGTAACCCTTTTTGTGTCGATTTCTACAAATTTATCAAGAGATAGAGAAAAAGGTGTTCTCTCTTATTTAGAATGATTTGATTTCTTAAAAAGAAAACGAAAAAAATGAAAGGAAAAAAATAAAAAGAAAAAACCTTTTATGTAGAGGATAACAATAGAGCAAGTGTCATATTACGATGAAGAAACGCCTGTGTAGCCTATATGTACTATAGACATATCAGCGGGATCAGGTGTTCCCAGGAAAAAATTGAAAATCATAAAATCTAACAATCTTCGCCATTCATTGAAGGGATTACATATTGGCGCGGAAGGATGAGATTTTCCTGGTTCGATTGGATTCGCCTCAAACTCCGTTTCATTTCATTTTAGGATACTATACATATATAACATAAATACATATATACAATTTTCACACAATGTAAACACTCGAAACGATGAGGATGTTTTTGGGTGTTTACAAGTCGTCCTTTGATATGGTTATTCGTAAGTCAAACTCCTTTAGGACTTTGCCGGGTTTCTTATGAAAGGTATGATAATATTCCCCCGTCGGGGTGAATATTTAATGCGCGTTGTTTAAAATATTATTGATTATTTCTGTTGGTTGGGTTGTATGGAAATGGAGAAAATGTATAGTGTTAAAACTGATATTCATTAATAAAATTGCAAAATACATCTAAGGGTAAAATTTAATAATATGAATGAATGTTTTTTAAGTCAGATAACATTTCCAAATATAAAAGTGAAAGCAAATGTCTTTTCGTTTTATAGCTATCCAGCGGCCTATTTCTGAACTTTTACAATTACAATTTACACAATTGTGTGAAATTACAATTTTCAAAATTGTATTTTTACATAATTGTGTAAAATTGAGTTTCTAATTTCGACTAGATTAGACTTGTGGAGGGGTGTGTTGGCGTCCCACTGCGACCTGAGAGATCTATTGTGAGTCGCAGTTCAATATACTCCCTTTCTAGGTTTAGACAGTTTATAAAGTCTAGAACCATTCTGGGGCTTAGGTTCCCCACACGTAGTTTGGTGGAGGAAAAGCATTTTCGAGGTGGAGTAATCTCCGCCTGGTCCATGCTTCGCAGCTGCAGCGCAGATCCTTCGAGGTTTTATGGGCATCCCGACAGAAGTGTCAGGATGAAGTCTCAGTCTCTCAATGGGCAATGGCATGAGAGAGTTTTGTAATCATTTTGACCTCCATTCTCCTAAGAAGTAGGAGCTCTTTTGTTTTCCTTTTTTCCTTTTTTACCTGAAGAAGTCCTTTTAGCCTTGAATTTTTAATTGTTCTCTCAGCTATTTAGGGCAGCTCTGTGGTATACACTTTGATGTCCACAAAATGGCTCTTGAACGATACAGGGAGTTTTCGCTCCTATCTCAGCTATGCTATCAGATATTTCACTGCCTTTCTGTCCAGGCACACATATGAGGATAACTTAGTTTCTCCTTAATAGATTTTTAAGGATTTGCAGACTATCCCAGACTATCCTTGGCTTGATAGTGTAGGACGTTGCTGCCTTGAGAGCAGCTTGACTGTCCATTAATGTCTCTTTTAATGCAGATATTGGCGCATTCTTCTATGGACAATACCTCGGTCTGGAATTCGGTAGGGTCTTTGATATATGGCATCTGGGGCCACACCATCAATCCTTGTTGGTAGGATGGTTTAGTGGAAGGCCATTGTTAAGTTTCTAAGTTAGTTTTGCCACTAAAAAAAGTCTCATGGAAAAGGAAGAACAACATAATGTTTTGGTAAAACATAATTTTATTTTTGAGTATGTCTCCTTTAAAAGCTACACACTTTGATCTAAGCATTTTCCAGTTTTGTTTTATCCTCTCCAAAACATAAGAATTTCCAACGTCTGCAAAATACGAATCCCGTTAATGACCTCCTCATTCGTTGAAAATTTGAAAATGTTTCTACCCTAAAAAAGAATTAGTTTTGCGAAGCAGATGCAGAATGAATGCAATACGATGGATGAGAGACCAATTTGAAGCACAATTTATGAAATTTTGATATTACGACTGTCTATGTGTGTACTGTGTTGATGGGAATATCATTTTTAGGATTCCGTACCTAAAAGGTAACAACGGGAACCCTATTACTAAGATTTCGTCCGTCCGTCACCAGGTTGTATCTCATGAACCGTAATAGGTAGATAGTTGAAATTTTCACAGAGTGTGTATTTCTCTTGTTGCCGCTATAACATCAAATAATAAAAATAAAAGAAAAATACGAGAAACGTGATTTTTTGGCGTTTTTTTTCCTCGTTTTATTCTCATTCATTATTTATATCATAAATAGGCATTATTTTTTCACATGACGCCTACTCTCATTTGAAAAAATAAATAAAAAGTAAATAGCGTTAAATTTTGAACGATGGTACGGAACCCTTCGTGCGCGAGTTCGACTCGCACTTGGCCGATTAATTCGTTCGTTAACCTTGGCCGTTTAAGCAAGTTAGTTTTCAAACGTTTCAATAACGCTAAATAATAAGCGCGAATTATAATTTCAAGTAGATAATACCGCTTAATGCGGAAACCTAAGCCATTTACGGAGCTGGACAAGTGTTGTCCCATTTGATGTTTTTCTTTTTTGCTAAATTTAATAGCGGGATGACGCCCCCCCCCCCCTACTCTGAATGTTAAATCCGCACCTGATTACACCCAAACTGAAGATCATTGTTGAGTAGGAACCGGATCTCAGATGATTTGGTTTCATTGGTCAAGATATTAATAGGTTCCATGTTCTCCATTGTTGTTTGTTGAAGCCTGGTTTTTCCATGACATAGCTGCTATTGACTTGATTAATTAGGGTAGGTAAAATCTGTATTGAGTCCTAGTTTTCTTGAGTACGTTATCTTGTTGATTTTTATTGTACAGTTGCTGAAGTTGATAAGGATGACTTCCTTTAACGTATTGTTTTGTATGGCTGAATCACAGGCTGTTTCGTCTAGGGTTGTATTTCGGCTGATGATGAGTAGTAAATTGGGCTGCAGAAGCTGTATATTTTCCTGGACTTCGTTCTCAATCAATTTACAGTTTGATTTCCTGTTGTGTCTAATATTTGGGATGCATGAGTCTATATTCTTCAGTGAAATTTTTTTGCAGTAATTCATATTTTCAATTGTTTGACAAGTCTTATCCATATATTCATACATGAATTTGTTTAGTAAAAAGAAGGGGCTTTTAAATCTACATATGGTGTAATTATCATTCTTTTAAATGGTAAAGGTAAAAATTATCTGTGGATAGAATAGGGATTTGTATAAAAAATATTAAATTAGAGCCATTATAGAAAGCTTGCATGAAATGTTGTCTTGCATGTAGAATACTTCTTCAGGGTGCAAAATGTGTATTGATATGATCTATAACTTGGAGAGGATTATTGATTCTGAAATGTCTTTGATGTGTTCGTTTAATAGCTCAATATAATGCAATAGTTGTTTAAAGTATTGTTGGAGCACCAGTTCTACATTCAATTGTTTAATTTTATTGGCTACGTTTAATTGACACTCTTGAATGTAGTTTTCCAATGTTTATTATTGTGCATTAATATACGTGGATATATTATTATTCTTTCGTTTACGATTATTTATTTGATAAGTTGATTTTTAATATAATTTTCATTTGTACGTAATGATTTTAAATGATTAATAATTTCCACATAGTCGTTGTGGTCTAAGTTTTCAGTTATATCTTTGATGATTGTATCTAATCCATTTATTAAGCGACATTTTAATTTGTATTTTGGCAAGGTTACATATAAATTATGTAGCAATTTATTATATTCCCTTTCCAAAATTTTTTTTTTACAATATATTCCCTTTGGTTCCTTGTTTATTAAGTTATCTGCCAATAATTTCAGCACTATCTTGGTATTCGGTTATATTTATTATATGCAACATTTTCGAATAATTTTCAATTAACTTGGCGTTTCCTAAAATTAAGAACAGTAATCAAGTCCTGAATATTTAATCGTTGTCCTTGGGTGTTGTTGATAACCCTGAAAATTTACGTTTTGGTTTAATCTTTTGAACTTTTGTTTTATTTGAGACGACAGTAATTTTGTTGTTTGTAATGAGTTTATGTTTGATAAATTTGGCTGTTAATTTATTACCTCTATTTTCTGATTCAAGAATTATTTCATCTGTTTCAAAATCTGGGGTTCATTCCGATTTTTATTCAACCTATTAATACTATTTTTCTAAATTTTTGAACTTCATTCGTAAATTAAATTGGCTAAATTTTTCTTATTCGTTTTCATGGGTTTCGAAATAATCTTGATTTGTCTGTGGAATTGATTTTGTGGGGAGTAACGAAAATTTATTATAGTGACTTGCTATCGTTTCGAATGGTGTTAGGTTTGCCGAAGAATGTATGGAGTTATTATATGTTAGTATTGCTTCGCCCATAATTTTACTGATAGGTTTTAGTGCTATTCTGGCAATGAATTATCCTCATTATTTCAGTTTACGTGGAATGTAACCTTTCTTTGGGAGAGTTCTTTGTTGATGTCAAATGGGTTCTATGTCGTATAGTTTTAAAAATTCTGTGAGTAAAGTTGACGTGAATTCAAGACATTATTATAAATTAATTTTCTTGCAATTGGAATTTAGTTAATAAATAGTTAGGCACAAGCGAATTTTCTGAATTTGTCTATTATTGGTAGAAAATTTTCATTGTGAACTGAATAAATGTCTATATGTACAATTTATAGAGGTTTGTTTAGAGTTTCAGATAATTCGCATTTTAAAGGATGACCGTTTTGTTCATATTTATTTCCTAAAAAATTGTCCAATTATTGATTATTCTCGATATGATTAATTTCACCTTTTGAAAATCATAGTTTCTTAATAAATGTGCTTAGGTCCCAGTAATCTCTCTGTGATTCGATTTCTCGTGATAGCCTTGAATTAATTTTTCCTGTTTGTTTGTTTCTGCGATATCTTGAACCATTGTCATGCAGTGGATTAGTTTTATCCGTCCATTTATAAAGAATTTTGAATATACTTGTTTAATATTTTAATAGTACTATCGTCCGTGATTACAGCGTTCAGTTTTTTGAGATTTGTAAAATTTATAATAATGTTGATTATGATAATATCATTGTCTACATCATTCTGTCTAAATATATGCCTACACGCTTAGTTTTAGATTCTTTTAAAAGATTTTCGTAGCTTTTGTAGCCTTTGGTTGGTTCGATAATTAATTGAAGAGAGAATTCATTCAAAGGTTGTTCGGAGATAGGAATTCCATCTTCAAAATTTTGTTCTGCAGAATGAACTGTAATGGTTGCAATGTCATTAATATTATTTTGTAGATATTTAGAGACATTGATCTCGATTCCAGATAGAGCGTCTGCATTAGAATTTTCCTTAGCCTTTTTGTAGGAAATATTATAATCAAATTCTTGCAGTTTTAAAAGCCATCGAACCAATTTTGAATATGATCCTTCTAATGAAAAGAGTCAAGTTAGAGGTTTATGTTCGGCTATGATCTTAAATTTTCTGCCAAATAAATATGGCCTAAAATAATTAGCGGCCCATACAATGGCCAAAAGCTCTTTTTTGATAGTAGGTATTGTAGATTTGTTCTGATTTATTTAATGTTCTAGATAGACCGGTCTATCAGAACCTGTTGGCCCTTGTGATAATATAACTCCAATAGCTACATTACTTGGGCCCGTTGTTAAATTAAACTCCTTGGGGAAGTCGGGGTGCTTCAGTATAAGTTCATTGTATAGAATGTTATTTGCATTTTTCGAAACACTCTAAGTAACGAGAGTCAAGTCTTATTTGTTTGTCTTTCCTAGGCACTCAGTTAGAGGTTTGGTGAGTTTTGCGAAGTCTTTAATAAATTTTCTGTACTACCCTATAGCTATTATAATAGCCCTAGAAAGGATTTAATCTGTTTAGGTGTTTTTGGAACTGGAAAATCCTTTATATCTTGTATTTTGTATAGATTTGGTTTCACCCCAAATGGTAACGATGTGACCAAGGCAAGGTATTTCTTTATGGAGGAGTTCTGACTTGTCTATAGTAGAACTTTCAGGTTAGCTTCCTTAGTTTCTGGGAAACCGCAGCGAGACTGAAAAAATTATGATTTTATCCATGAACACTAGACAACATTTTCCCAATAATACACGAAGGACGCTATCGATTACCCTTTAGAATATGGATGGGGCGTTTTTGAGCCCAAATGGTATTCGTAAAAATCCAATTCAAAATTCAATTTCCACAGTGAAAACTTTCTTAGGTATATCTTCAAATTTCACTTCGATCTGTTGGAATCTAGATGCAAGATCGAGTGTACTGAAGTAAAAATTTTTCCTCGACTTATCCAAGATTTCAGTTATGTTGGGTATAGGGCTAGGTATGTTAACGTAATTCTGTGACTAATGTATATACATTTTTATTGGAAAGAAGAGAGAAGGGAGAGAGTATTGTGCTCTCCGTACCCTATACATTTTCACAATATTTCGTCACTAATGGCGGAATCAGGGCAACGAACCAACCTTTGCTACCAGCCGAAGACAAGAAGTCATCGATGTGACTTTAGCATCCTTTGACGCTTTTCCCCTGTTTTCCGGCTGGGGGGTTTCGCGAGAGGAGTCTGTCTCTGATCACCGCTACATTGAGTTCTGTATGGGTGCTGACACCGTTCAGGTGGAACCATACAGGAATCCGAAGCGGACTGATTGGGAGATACCACAGGGAGCTAGTTTCCGCGCTCGACTCTCCGGCTGAGAGAATCAGAAGTGTTGCCGCCTTGGAAAAGGCGGTACGAAGGCTGCAGTCCGCTGTGACTGCGGCTTTCGAGGCTGTTGCCGCCTTGGAAAAGGCGGTACGAAGGCTGCAGTCCGCTGTGACTGCGGCTTTCGAGGCTTGGTGTCTCATTAGCACGGACATTGGAAGGGAACCTATGCCGTGGAGGAACGGCAGTGTTAGTGTAATCCGTAAGGCTTCCAGAAGGTTCTTCAATAAGGCCAGGAGGACTGGCTTGGAGGGAGACTGGCGGGCCTATCGCGAGACACAGAGTAATTACAAGAGGCTTGTCAGGAAATCAAAAAGAGAGACCTTTGTAGATTTCTGCGAGGAGCTTGACGGCTATCGTGAGCCAGTTAGGCTGCTCATGGCTCTCAGGAGTGACCCCTCGGCTAGGCTGAGTGTTCTGAGAGGGCCAGATGGCTCCTTTACGGCATCGAAAGAGGAAGCCTATAGACTTCTTCTCTCGACGCATTTTCCTGACTGCAGGCTTGAAGAAGACCAGTAGGCAGGTTCCTATTATGCGCTACCTCTATGCACTTGTGGAGGTTGGTCCACTGCCGCCAAGGTAGTTGATGTCGAGAAGGTGAAATGATCAATTTAAACCTTCTCGGCCTTTAAAGCCCCGGCTCCAGAAGGTATTTTGCCTGTCCTTCTTAAGGCTGAGAGCTTGGTGCTGGCCCCATACATCGACTCCATTCTCAGGGAATGTTTCGCTTTTGGATATGTCCCCGAGATGTGGAGGAAGGTGAGGGTTGCCTTCATTCCGAAGCCTGGTAAGGCTTTCTACATGGACCCGAAGAGTTTTCGCAACATACACCTTTCCTCATTCTTTTGAAATGCCTGGAGAGGCTGGTAGATGAATATATTAAGGGAGCACCGTTAAAGGCTTCTCCCTTAAACACATCACATCATGCTTACCGGAGGGGCAGATCTACTAAGACGGCTCTCCACTCAATGGTTACTTTCATTGAACGGGGACTGGATCGTGGACTGTTTACCTTGGGAGCCTTTCTGGACATCGAGGGGGCTTTTGACAAGGCCACCCCCGAATCGCTATGTGAGGCAGCTCGTCGACATGGTGTTAACCGCACTGTTGTGCGATGGATCGACCAAATGTTACGATCACGATACTTAACTGTGGATGTAGGCGGCCGCACCTCTCTCAGTGTGCTGGTGGAGAGAGGCTGCGCGCAAGGGGGCGTGCTATCCCCAGTACTCTGGTGTATGTTGGTTGACTCACTCATCACGGTACTGAAAAACGTGGGATTCTCATGTGAAGCGTATGCAGATGATATCCCTCTGCTCATTTCCAGGCAAAGCATGGCTGCTGCCTGTGCCTTAATGCAACGAGGCCTCAATATTGTTGAGGACTGGTGCAACCGTCATGACATGACAGTGAAACCAACAAAGTGTAGCTTGGTGGTCTTCTCCAGAAGACGTAAGCTGGGGTACTTTGTTCCTCCACCGCTTTTTGGACATACTCTGCAACTCTCTCGTCATGTCAAGCTCCTTGGAGTCTTCCTTGACTCGAAGCTGACATGGGGATTGCACGTAGAGGAAAAAGTTAATGCGGCTATGAGGGTCTTCGCTCAATGCAGAAGAACCTTTGGCTGCACATGTGGCATGAGACCGAGGGTTGTGCATTGGATGTACACCTCGATCGTCAGACCCATGATCACATTTGCCTCCTGTGTATGGTGGCCGAGGACGCTTGTGGGGACTGCGATCCGGAAGCTGGCAGGCCTGCAAAGGCTTGCCTGCTTGGGAATTACGGGCTCCAGGCGATCTACGGCTACTGCTGCTCTTGAGGTCTTACTCAATCTGCCACCCCTGGATCTTGTCATTCAGGCAGAGGCCAAAAGGGCTGTGTGCAGATTGCGCTTATGGGGATGTTGGAAGGACGGCTGGATTGGCTCTTCTCATTGCTCTTGTTACATAGCGAATCCATTTCCAGCTGAAAAGTGATGTCCTAGAAAAATATATAAGAATATAATAATCGAAGATATAATTACAAAAACAATGGTCATTTATCTCTATGTGTGTCGTCCTCTTTGTATGTGTTTCGTCCTCTGCATGAGTGTCGTCATGACCCGCAGCATACTTAAAGAATAATCCTGCAAAGGAATTTAAATTTTCAAGTGAAACTGCAAAAAGATTAGTGAGTAAGTTGTGTCGTAGCTAGGGAGGATCGTTCAGGCGTCGACCGTTTACTTGGACCTTGTTGGTTTACTGGGCCACTGTCAGACTTCGCCCGCAATTGGAAAATTGAAAAATTATAAAATGGGTTTACAACTTAAATCAATACTCACCGAATGGATTTATCGTGAGCTTACTTATTTTATTCATGCTGTATCATTCCTGAAATTCTAAGCTCCATCACCCGTTTCCTTTAAATAGGTTTAAATAGTAGAGTAGATAGGCAGATAGGAAACAAACTTGTAAAAAAGCTGGATAGATGTAGATATTATTACATAGATAATTAGTAAATTAGAAAGATCAATTAAAAATACCTTTCTTAAGATGATGTACGGCGAGCAGTGAACTGTACAATGTCCCACCAGTACTCTAAAGAAAAGGAAAAGTCTAATCAACAGAAAATGCAGTACTTATCGCGTATCAAATATAATGTAAAATTAGAATCAGATACAATATCTTACCTCCTCGGTTCAATCTCCTCTCGGAAACGCAATTTGTAGCCTAAAATTGAAGGAAGAAATAAGAGATAACAGATCACATTCGCATTTACCTTTGACATCAGCTATCTACTCGAGTTGTTCGTAGCCCAAAGCGTAACTTCCCAACACGTTAACCAGCACACAAAACTTAAAATAACATAAAAGATCCGCCCGTCAAAAGATTAAAACGTTAGAACGCAACTTTGGAAACTTTAGAAAAAGTAAACATTATTCTAATATATTCCAATTTTAATAGAGCTGAAGTAATATCAAGCGGGCGAAATTAAATTTCAAAATTCAGATCAATTACCGCCATATGTTTCACCAATTTGAAAAATCCCTATATAAAATACGGGGAACACAGATCGGAAGTTGCAATAATGGGCGATTCGAGAGGGGAAAAAAGGCTTTGGTAGGTGAAGCGAACAGCTCATTAATTTTCAAGTCGGAGGCAAGCGAAGTGAGTGCTGCATATAACACGCTATCAGAAATTTTTTAAAAAGAAGGAAAAATTGGTAAAGATCACCGAAAGTAAGAGGAGAAAAGAAATTGGAGGCGAAAGAAAATAAATTAAAGATAGAGAGAAGGAAGTTTCGCAGTGGATTCGAACCAAGGAGGAGTGTAGTAGACACGTGGTGTGAGACCTTCCTAAAAAATTAAAGATAAGTACTGTGTTTTTGTTTTATTTGGTATTTAGGTGGTATTTCATATATTTTAAGTATTCGGAGCATAAATATCAGCGCTTCATTAAGTATATTGGTTAGGCGGACTTGTATACTTCGTTACCCGGCCAAGTTCGCACAGCGACCTGAGCCAATTTATCAATAATTAAATAAGTGTTGAAGTGATTCTTTTTTTAAATTTCTCATCATTCAAAAATATCCCTCAATTTTACATTTTGAGTTCGTGGAGTCCAAAACCACGTGGCGCCCACAGGTGTTTCAGGCCCAACCCTACTCCACCTCTAGCCGGGGTAACGATTGCGCGCAAAAGTAGCACGTAGCAAATTTGGCGCCCACCGTGGGGCCTAAACACCTAAAACAAAAAAAAAATACAAAGAATCCATAGGATCGAAAAAGTTAAAATCATTTTCTAGCAAGCAGCAGATTATATAGATCATACATACATATCTAGCGGAAAAATCGGACCATGTTTAGCAACGTCACTAAGAAGGTGAAAATGATGCAAGCGATATGTTGAGTGAAGTCGTATCAAATCAAATATTGCGGTGCTTATTTCTCGTTTCTATAGAAATAACTTGTTCCTATATATATAAGTAAGAGATCCACATGCTTATAGTGTAAATAGGTTTACACGATTGTTATAAATATCCATATAAAACCTAACACAAATCATCGGTGATCGATCACATCATACCACGTCATATTATCAGAGCAATTTTTTTTATATACAAATTTAAACATTCCTGGGAGCAATTGAAGTCGGTGCAGTGATGAGCAGATGGACTGATAAAGATAGATAAAGCCTAAATCGAGTCATCTTATATACCCGGAGTCTAGACCTACCGCAAAATTCGGTCCGGTTTCTCTACAATAAATTTATCTTCCAGTTCATTGCTTCAATATGCCAAGGTCATAAGTGCTTATCATTGATCTGATAGTTGGTATTGTTATGGGAACCATAAACAAAAGTGTTAGCACTCAATATTTCTTCTTGTTACGCATGCACCTACATACAAATGTTAAAAATATTCCACCTAGAGATTTCGATCAGTGAATTGAAATATATAAATAAATTTTTGTAGTGTTCTTTTGGATTCTCCAGTATTAGTTTTTTTTTTTTGGTAATACGGCTTTAAACTTTTTTCTTTGAACTTATCATCCCGCTACTTAAATGCATATATGTACATATATACACATGCAGGGATTTCATTATTATCCATATATATATATACTTATTCGAACATTTTTTTTTTACATACATATACATATATATACTTATTAAAATATATCTTATTATCTATTGTCGTTCTGTGGTACTCGACTATACCCGCATATAATTTTTTTTATGAATCTTAGCTCTAAGCGATACAATAGTGCTTGCTAATAATCGGTGTTGTGCAGTGATGAACAGATAAGAGGAGTCGTATATAAATCTGAAGCTGGAGCGTTTAGTAGACAAAGTCCACAACAAATCAGTAGTGTTGTTCGGTTACTATAGCCTTGGTACAATTATATAGTCCAGTGCTTGACCTACATAACGAGACTTGACCCAGTTTTTCTGCAAGGTATATCCACCGGTTAACAATTTATTGTAGATATGTCGAGGCCGCAAATTGCTTTCCTAGTTTTCCATCGTAGGAATACTGGAGATCATAAACAAAAGTCTTAGAAAGAGCTATCATCTTTCAGCTATTAGTGCATACGATTTTGAAAATATACGGTGCGGAAGAGGTTTCGACCAATCAAGATTAGAATCTATTTATGTAACTATTTTGTCTACATATTTCTGAGCGGTGTATACTGACATATTTTGTTATAATTTTCCACGAACAGGAAATTCCTTTTCTTTATTTAATGTTTTGCTTTCTAGTGTTTGAGGACTTTGGCACTATATGTACGCACTAGTAGGTACATATGCACGTAGTAAATTATAAGCTCCTACATATAGGATTTTTCCTTTTTTATATTGTGCTAATTTAGTACTTTAAGGCGTGGGCTATACTATACACGCCCGTGTACATTCTTAAAAATTTTGCAAATTTTTGAGTATTTTGTGGTAATGACCCTGATATAAAAATATTTTTTTTGATTTGATATTTTTCCATTTTAATACTTAGGGATTTATTAGCTATATATACGCACTGGCATATTCGTTCAAGTTTTACAAATTTTAGCAATTTTTTTTGTGGTAGTACCCATGTGGGAAAATTATTTTTTTTCTTCGTTGATTTGGTATTTTGCTGCTTTGGTGTTTAAAGATCTATGAACTCCATATACGTATTTGCACACTTGTACACGGTTACTTATTTGATAATAATTTTGAATGTAAATTAATTCATTGATCTCCGCATATAACTTTCCTGAGTGCTGTGATTTATACCATTGGAGGGGCTCCAATCCAAGAATATTGATAATTTTATGTTTACTCTGAATGCTGACTCTATCTATCAATTTTGAAGAATTCTGAATTAATTAATTACTCGCCGCACCTTGTACTGAGTTTCGTACTAGCGTGAACTTACGAACACAGTTGCCTGTGTAGGAGACTAGGAGGATATTAGTTACCTACCATTGAGATAGTTATTATTGATAGGATATTAGAAATTATCTTATTAAATTGTACTATGGAGGTAAACAGACTAAACCAAGAGGAGTTGGCGTATGAACTCCAATTGAGGGGCTTACCAACGGGAACAGTAGATAAGATGCGACCTAGCTTGCGTGAGGCCTTGAGAGTTGAAAAGGGGGGAAGGTCACTAGTATTGAACCCTTCTCCGTTCACTTATGAAGAGGATGTAGAGGCGTTGAACAAGAAAGTGGAAGAAATTCAGGGGTTCTTAGATGTCTTCGAAGGCGATTCGGCTAGTGGGGATTATCGGAAATTATTGACAAAGATCGAGTGTGCTTTGGGGAGGCTGAGTAGAGTTAACACGAAAGAGGAAGAACAGAAGAAGGAAGTAGCTCAAGTTCGATGGTCTTCAGTTTAGGGACATTGCAAATCAAGGCTGATGGCGGGTATGAAGAAGACGAACCTGAAGCTGAAGATTTGTCAATGACGGCTAAGGTGATGGCTACTGCTCATACAAGAGTCCCACTATACAAATGGGAAATTAAATTCTCTGGGGATCCCGGCCAATCTTTAAATTCATTCCTAGAGCGGGTTAGTGAGCTAGCTGAAGCACGTGGAATTAACAAGCATCAACAATATCACTCAGCGTTAGATCTGTTTTCAGGGCGAGCTCTCATTTGGTATAGAGCGAACAAGCCAAGTTTTCATTCTTGGTCAGAATTAGTTAGGGAGTTGAAGAAAGAGTTTTTGCCTTACGATTACGATGACCGGCTACTCGACGCTATTAAGAGGCGAACACAGGGCAATGTTGAAACCATCGGAATATACATTGCGATTATGGTAAATATGTTCGCGCGGTTATCGAATTCTTAAACTGAGCTCCAGCAACTGGCTATATTAAAAAGAAATGTTAATCCCTTTTATCAAACTCAATTAATTTTGGTCGAAGTCAAAACTGTTCAGGATCTCTTCGAGTTGGGTAGAAAGCTAGAATCGTTCAGAACTTCTGTTGAAGCTTATGTTGCACCACCATCCAAAAGAAGTAGCCATCTTCTTGAACCAGATTTAGCGTACGTTGCTACAGAGCATAATATATCTGCGATTTCGGCCAAGCAACCAATTATAATCAAACGAATAACAGACGAATCCAATGTTTTCGATGCCGCCGCTTTGGGCATATAGCTCGGTTTTGTAAGGACGACATAAGATGTTATGGTTGCGGGAATCCAGGTGTTACTGGAACCAGATGCAGCAATTGCATTGCTGCTCGGTCGAATCAAGAGCGGTGTATACAATCACGCTCACAACAGCAGAATAGATTTTCAAATGACAGAGGGGTATTATCAAGTCAACAACAACGGGTTAGATATTCAAATGCAAGCCATGGGTCGCATGGACAAGACGAAAATAATTTCACACAATCTACACAAGTGTGCAATCCACCAGCTCGGAATTCGGGAAACGACGGAAGAGCTCGACAGTAAAGGGCGGATCGAGCTCTAGTGATTCCCAGAAATTCGCCCAAGATATTATTCCGGAGCTCCCACATAGCATGATTTTCGGTATTGATTTTTCGCGTTCAATGGGAATAACAGCGAATTTAAAGGAAAATTCATGGCACTTTGGGAACGAAGATATTACCTATCATATAGACGCGCTAAGGGGCCATTCTAAATTGACAGTCGAGCAACAATAAGAACTGAATGCGATAATAACGGAAGCTGAAACAAAAATGGGGGAAGGACTAGGTTGCACCAATCAGGTGGAACATACCATACATACCGATTCTGCTCCAATTAAACAGCGATACTACCCCGTGTCATCAGCTATCCGGAAGATTATATATGAGGAGCTTGAAAAGATGCTGGAAGCCGGGGTCGTAGAGCATTCAGATAGTGCCTGGTCCTCTCCAGTAGTAATGGCTAAGAAGAAAGAAGGAACTTATCGTTTTTGTGTCGACTATCGTAAGTTAAATAGGGTCACGAAGAAGGATGGCCTACCCTCTCCCTTATATCTCAGCGACACTCGATAAGCTTCGTGATGCTAAGTACATGTAGTCACTCGACATTAAGTCGGCATTCTGGCAAGTACCTATGGAAGAGAGTTCGAAGCAGTACACAGCATTCACAGTCCCGAACTGCGGGCTATTCCAGTTTCGAAGGATGCCCTTTGGACTAAGTAATTCGCCTGCAACTTGGCAGCGCTTAATAGACAGAGTACTTTCAGGAAGCTTGGAAAGCCGCGTGTTCGTATATCTCGACGATGTTATCATCGTGACTCAAACATTCGAGGAACACAAGGAAGTACTGAGAGAAGTTCTAGGGAGATTATATATGGCTGGACTGGTAACTAATTATTCGAAGTGTGAGTTTTGCCGTTCAGAACTAAGGTACTTTTGTTATGTAGTAGGGGAAAAATGACTTCAGGTAGACCCAGAAAAAGTTAAGTGCATCTTGGAAATTCCTCATCCTAAGAATGTTTCAGAGGTTCGTCGCTTTATTGGCATAGTCGCGTGGTACCGTAAATTCGTCCCACATTTTTCATCGATATTAGCTCCAATTACAGATCTGCTAAAGAAAAAGAAGAACTTTGTGTGGTCTCCAGAGTGCGAAAAGCTTTCCACACCATTAAAGAAAACTTGGTCAGCGCTCCACTCCTGACATGCCCAAAATGGGGGCTGTATTAATGCAGAGAATAGATGATGAGGATCGCGTAGTTGCCTACTTGAGCCGCTCCTTGAATCGATGTGAGAGGAATTACTCTACTACGGAGCATGAGTGCTTAGCAGTTTTGTGGGCCATTGATAAGTTGAGGCCATATATTGAAGGAACCACGTTCACGGTAATAACAGATCATGCGTCATTAGTTTGGCTACATAATTTGAGAGAGGCAGTATAGCCAGGTAGGCAATGAAATTACAACAATATGATTTCGATATAATTCACCGGAAAGGCAAAGAACACCTGTTGCCAGACTGGTTGTCACGTTCTGTTCCTATCGTAAATTCTATCAAAGAGAATGGAAACACTGGCGATAAGTGGTACGACAGAATGGTGGACAATATTAATAAGTCTCCTTCAAAGTTTCCCGACTGGCGAATTGAAAATGATGTCCTATGGCGACATACGCAACCAAAATATCCCTCGTTAGCGATGGAACACGATTTCTGGAAAGAAGTGGTACTCAAAGGACGAAGAAAAGATATCATATTTAAAGCACATGATATTCCCACCTCGGGCCACTGCGGTGTTCAAAAGACGTATGATCGTATTAGCAATATGTACTATTGGCCGAAAATGAAATGCGACATTGCTTCTTATGTTAAAAATTGTACAACGTGTCAGGCTATAAAACCCGAGCGGAAGAAGCAGGCAGGCCTCATGACAGTTCGCAGAGTAGCAGAAAGGCCTTGGGAGTGCATAAGTATCGATCTGATTGGGCCACTTCCTCGATCAAACCGCGGATTTGTTTATATCCTTACTGTAGTGGACCAGTTAAATAAATTCCCGATGCTTTTTCCACTACGCTCTGCGACCTCTGGCCCGATAATTCAGGCACTAGAAGATTACATATTTATGATTTTTGGTGTGCCTAAGACTGTGATCGGGGACAATGTGACTATTAGGCGCTTAATTACGTTAACGCCACATCAGGGGAGGAATTTTCCCAAGACCGTCCGTACGTGATGAAGAGTCACATCCTGCCCGAGGTGTTCCTGCACAGGCAGCTGGTAGGCATCCCCTGAGGTGCTGATGGTTGCCTGACTGAATACGGCGGATCTAGAGAGGAAAACTCGATAAAACCCGCAATCCCAGGTGTAAACAATTCTGCCTATGGGATGAATGGCACTGCGCGAGTGCGTCTTATAACGATGGACTTCGAATACCAGGCGACCTCCGGTTTCAACCCTAGCCTTATCTCGGCATGCCGGCTCTGCTGAGATGGACCAACCTTTCCGAGCATACTCGTGGGAAGAAAATTGAAAATCCCGTAAATTCTGAGGGTGGTGCACCTCTAAATGTACCAAAAACCCAATCCGGGGTTCTTAGCGACCCCTACAACATCCAGGACATTACAAGTCCTTCATCTGATGGTGATGTGATGGATACAGTCCCCTAGACGAGGAGGACCTTCTTAGGTCTCCAGAACATAGCCAACAGGGCAGCGGGAACACTGAAGTTCCCATTTGCAAAGAGTGCAAGCCAAAGCTCTCTGGCGCGGCCAAAAATGGTTTAAATGGCTTTTAAAACACGGTCACACAGAAGCAGAGGCTAGAAGGATTGCTGCACTTCAGATAGATCAGCAGAATGAGGAGAGTCTAAAAAAACGGACTCGCTCTGACGGCTCTTCTCCTAAAGTGGAGCAACGTAGTGCTAAACGCAGCAAGGCAGCAACGGAGAATCCTTCAAAGAAGCACGTCTCCCTGCCTTCGCGTAAGCAGCCTTCCTATAAGAAGCTTGCAGAGAGCGTTCGGGTGGGTATTCTTCCCGTCGGTTATCCTGAGGTGGCACTCAACGCGGATCAACTGAAGTCCGTACAGGGTGCTATCCTGAGAGAAATCAAGGCAAGAAAGCAAAGCCCCCTAAAACCAAGATTCCTGGCCGCCACATTTAGACCAGGGTGGCTGGTTCTTAACTGCGCCAATCAAGACACCGTCACGTGGATGAAAGGTGTAGTTGCGGAGCTGAAGCCCTGGGAAGAAGCCAATCTTGTGATGGTCGAGGAAAGTGAAATTCCTCGCCCACAAGTCCTTGTGGGATACTTTCCAAACAGCGCTGAGGACCCTACGGATTTGATTCTCGATTACATCGAGGGTCAGAACTCGGGGTTAAAAGTGTCTGAATGGATAGTGTTGCGCAGGGTACAAAAAACCCTGAGTTACAGAGCTGACTCTCTCCGTGGACCATGTGTCAATGGAAGAGCTAAAGAAGGCTCAATTCGTAATGGGGTATTAAGTCGGGTCTGTCCAACTAAGACCCAAGGGTGGAACAGTAAAGACTTTGTCGGAGGCTGGGGATGGCCCAAGTCAGATTAAAACTCTGGCTGACGATCCTCAGCCTTCGACATCAGGAGTCAGCAGGCCTAAACTTTTGGTCAAGGCTAAGGCGGGTCCTGGTAAAGCAGTTCGAACTGCAAAACCCAAGTCGAGGACTTCCGAAAAGAAGTCTATAGAGACTAACAAGAAGCCCCCTCCTGTCCGTGCCAAACCGGGCAAAAACAAAGGTCCTAAAGGATCCACCACCAAGGCTGACAGTGGCCATAAAAAGCCATATTAGTCATGGCCAATGATCACTTAAGTTGCCTTCAGATAAATCCCCATCATGCTAAAGCGGCATCAGACGTACTTAGCAGGAGATTTATCTCGGAGAAACTTAGCTGGCGCTCATTCAGGAGCACTGGGTACATCAAGGCCACATCAAAGGACTTCCCACAAAATCATGTAAGTTAATATATAGTAATGAACATGAATATCCTAGGGCAGCACTACTGCTCAACACTAAATTAAACTTTATTCCTCTTTCACAGTTCATCTCGAGGGACGTTGTTACAGCAGTTGTCGAGGTATCAACTTCAGGAGGTAGCCACGAGGTAGTAGTTACCTCATCCTACTTTCCTGGAGAAACGGATTCATTACCTCTCCCAGAGCTAAAACGGCTCATCAACTACTGCAAACGCAGAGGAAAGCACTTCATCATTGAATGCGATGCAAATGCACATCATACGCTATGGGATAGCACGGATACCAATGCCAGGGGTGAGTACCTCTACGATTTTAACAATTTAGAGATACTAAATCGAGGTAATAAGCCAACCTTTATGAACATCATTAGACAAGAGGTCTTGGACCTAACACTTGCCAGTATGTTCATAAGTACAAAAATAAGCAGGTGGCATGTATCGAACGAGATTTCCATGTCAGATCCCAGACACATCAGGTTCGATATAGATGCCACACTCAACACATGTCAGGAGTACCGAATCCCTAAATTAACTAACTGGGAACTCTATCGACAACACCTTAAGGCTGTAGTTGACTCTCCCGGCGGTAGCATTAGCACGACTGAGGAGCTAGACTCAGCCACTACGCAGCTTCAAACGGCTGTAATGACTTCATTCGAACACAGTTTCCCTCTGAAGCAAAAGACTTGCAATCGGCGGGTACCATGGTGGAATAGGGAACTGAGTCTAAAAAGAAAAGAAGTCAGGAAACTATTTAACAGAGCTAAACTCTCTGGCATCTGGGGGGGAATATAAAAAGGCTTTAACGAAATATATTACGGAATTAAGGAGATCCAAAAGAAGAACATGGCGGACCTTCTGCGATGGTATAGATCAATTGTCCGCAACTATCAGGCTCCATAAGGTACTTTCGAAGGATCACACGAATGGTATAGGCACACTTCAAAAAGAAGATGGGATCTACACCGAGAGTTGCGAGGAAAGAGTCAGGCTCTTATTAGAAACTTACTTTCCCGACTCTCTCACTCCCGATCAAGGAATAGTAGCTCCAGATCCATTTGAGGTCGACAAGTACGGAGTCTCTAACAGGAGCAAAAGCCTTGCGGGAAGAATCTTCACTCCTAACAAGGTTAGATGGGCCATTGGCACATTTAAGCCCTTTAAATCTGCTGGAGAAGATGGCATTTTTCCCGCCTTACTACAGCAAGTTGTTGAAGAAATACTCTTTCCACTACAAAAAATTGTTCGAGCCAGTTACGCTCTAGGGTACGTCCCCCAATGTTGGAGAGACGTCAGGGTGGTATTTATACCTAAAGCAGGAAAAAGAACTAGTTTTCTAGCTAAATCGTTCCGACCCATCAGCCTCTCTTCATTCCTGCTTAAGTCCATGGAAAAAATCCTAGATCTACACATTCGAAGTGAAATTCTGATTAAATCACCACTTCATTCTAAGCAGTTCGCTTATCAAGCTGGCAAGTCTACTGAGACTGCCAATCACACATAAGTCAAAGACCTCGAAAAAGTGCTCAAAGCAAAAGAGGTGGCTTTATGTGTATTTGCGGACATAGAAAGAGCCTTCGCTAATACCTCCTTCGATTCAATTAAATCAGCTGCCGAGGATAAAGGCTTTGAGGCCTCCACGGTAAACTGGATAGACTCCATGCTTAGAAGCAGGAGGATAACCACATCTCTGGGGAACTGCTCAGTAACGATAACCGCAGCAAAAGGCTGCCCACAAGGAAGAGTTCTCTCTCCACTCTTATGGTCGATCGTGATTGATGATATGCTAGAGAAGTTGACCAGTTTGGGTTTTAATGTCGAAGGTTACGCGGATGACCTAGTAGTTACAATACGGGGCAAGCATGATCAAGTCATATCCGACCTCATGCAAATAGCCCTCTCCAAAGTCCGCACGTGGTGTCTAAACAAAGGCCTTAGCATAAACCCCAACAAAACGGTTATCGTTCCATTCACAAGAAGATCGCTTTCACGAACGGCTCCTCTTCTTGATAATCCGGAATTGATATTTTCAGACGAAGTCAAATATCTGGGGATAACCGTAGATAAGAAACTTACCTGGAATTCGCATCTGTCCAGAGTGACGGGTAGAGCGATGCGATCTCTCTACACGTGTCGTAGCTTCATTGGCAGAACATGGGGTCTGAAGCCAAAAATGATGTACTGGACGTACACCACGGTTGTTAGACCCATGGTCACCTATGCGGCCCTCGCATGGTGGCCAAAAAGGCTCTGCTTCAAAAAACCCAGCGGCTTGCCTGTCTAGGAATAACTGGTGCCATGAGAACCTGTCCTACAGCAGCCATGGAAGCCTTATTAAACCTTGCACCCCTGCATTTGCACGTGAAAACGGAAGCGATCTCCAGTGCTATTAGAGTACAAACGGAGAAACAGTTAAAGCCAGGCGATCTGGTTGGTCATTTAAGTATCTTAAAACAGATATGCTTCGAGCAAGTGACGACAATATCTGATATAATCACACCCAGAGTGGATTTTGTAAGGCCATTCCAGTGGTTCTTAGAGACCGGCAACAATGGCGCTCCACTAAACCGTCCTTCCAACAAGGATCGATGGTGTGGTATACAGACGGCTCAAAACCAAACAGTGGGGTCGGATTGGGGGTATATGGCCCCAAACGCCATATATGAAAGGCTCTTGGCTCTACCCCTACCATACTCCAAGCCGAGGTATTGGCCATAGAAGAATGTGCCAATACCTGCATTAAAAGAGCCATAAATGGCTCAACCATTAATATTCTCTCGGACAGTCAATCTGCCCTCAAGGCCTTAAAGTCCAACACTGTCAAGTCAGGGATAGTCTGGGAATGTCTACAAACCCTCAAAAATCTATCAAGGAGAAACAAAGTTATCCTCATGTGGGTACCTGGACATGAGGACCACAAAGGCAATGAAATTGCGGATGGCCTCGCTAAAAGAGGAGCGGAAAGTCAGTTTGTCGGACCAGAGCCATTTTGTGGCACATCAAAGTGTTACCTCAGAGCTACCCTAAATAACTGGGAGAATAAACAAAAATCCCTGTATTGGGAAAGGCTACAAGGACTTCGTCAGGCAAAGAAGTTTATCGACTCCTCTGGCGGAAAAACAAAAGAACTCCTACTCCTTAGAAGAACAGAGCTCAAAATGATCACTGAGCCCTCTTCAGGCCATTGCCCCTTGAGGTATCACCTAAAAGAGCTGGGTTTGGCTGAGACATCATCCTGCCGCTTCTGTCAGGATGCTCACAAAACCTCGGAGCACTTGCTCTGCCACTGCGAAGCATTGGCCAGGCGGAGATTACTCCACCTTGAACATGCTTTTCCTCCACCAAGTTACGTATGGAACCTTAAGCCCAGAATGGTTCTAGACTTTATTAACAGTCTAATCCTATAAATGGAGCAAATTCAACGGGGACTCATAATAGCTCTTTCAGGTCGCAGTGATTGCGAGGCTAACGCCTATACACTAAATCTAATCTAATCTAAGACTGTGATCTGTGACAACGGTTCACAATTTAGGAGTCGTGATTTCAGGAAGATCTGCGAAGAATATGGTATAGAAATAAGATTCATGGCTTTGTACCATCCACAAGCCAACCCGGCTGAAAGAGTGAACCAGATAGTAAAGTCAATGCTTAGGGCGTATGTTTCAGATAACCATCGAACGTGGGATCAGCACTTGGCGAAAGTCGCGTGCGCTATCCGAACCTCTACGAAAGAAGCAACCAAATTCACTCCATAAGAAAGCAGGAGACAATGAATTGTTTGACCCAGAAGTACGATCTTCAGCCTTAAAGGGATTAATTGAAGATGTAAGGAGAAGGCTTATGAAAGCGGCAGAGTCTTCGAAACAAAGTATATGGAATACAACTCCCATATATGGGCCGGGGCTGGTCGCACAGCCTTAGCTTCATTGGATATTGTCCAAAACAGAGCCTTCAAGCTCATTGGCGATTTGGCAATAACTTGTCATATCGACTCACTCGAGCACCGCCGCAATGTTGGATGCCTTTCGCTCCTTTATCGCTATATGCATGGTCAATGTTCTGATGAAATATCTAGTCTAATCCCTTGTAGAATGATTCCTGCACGCAATACTCGCGCTGCAAACCGCGCACATCCTTTAACCCTTCAAATTACCTTCGGCCGTACAGTAAAATTCCGAGATGCTTTTTTATCCCGAACAGTGCGAATGTGGAACAGCTTACCATCTTCTGTTTTTCCTCCGGCATACAATCTGCGGAAGTTTAAGGGCGACACACATCGGCACCTCCGCCACTCTCCTCACATCCCCTAATCCTTTCCCTATCTGCTTCCTGCCATGCTGTGCTTTGCATCATAGGGTATCCCCTGAGCTTGGCTTAATAATAAAAAAAAAAAAAAAAAAAAAAAAAAAAAAAAAATAATCTGCGTAAGAAGAGATCAGAATTTTCTCGTACAAGATATGGTTTGGGGAAAAAATTATGCACTTTCGGATGCAGCGAAGTATTTTAATGCTAAGCTTGCACCAAAATACACCGGACCATTTAGAGTAATTAAGAGGGTCTCCCCTTGGACATTCGAACTACAGGACTGTAGTGGGAAAAGCGCTGGAGTTTGGAACTCTAAAGACTTGAAACTATATAATGCGGCTGGAGAGCGCTTTGAATAGATTCTATACATATTTGATCTTCCCGTTAATTCTTCTTGGTTGAGCCCTAAGTGATAGTTTTGATAGCATTGGAGTCTGCAGTACAATACGTCACTTTTGATTATATAGTGAATACAACCCTTTTCTATGGACACTCGGTTCTGTTTTAATTTATCATTTAATAGCCATAAATCACAGTCGTAATCAGCGAATTTTTAGCAGTTTAAGTAAAATCTTCTTATTTTCAGTCACACATGCAAAGCTTGAAAGTATTCGAACCATGGTGTTAGGATCGCACGCCAATGCGAAGTCCAGTGGCTCGAGACTTTCCTAAGGGGGAATAGTGTTTCGAGGTGTTCATGTAATAAGTTCGTAAGGATAGGATTGATTTAGTATAATTGAACTACTATGATTTTCCTTGTTACGAAGAACCCCACAGTAAGCTTTATTAATGAAATGTGAAGTGATGATAACAATAATGCTTTAGGTTTAACGTCGAATTTTATAGAAAAATGAATTGGTTATATACGTAATAGATTTCTAAGTCGAAATTTCTCGGAGGAAAGGGAGGGATGTTACATAGCGAATCCATTCCCTGCTGAAAAGTGATGTCCTAGAAAAATAAGTATGAATATAATTATCGAAGATATAATTACAATAACAATGGTCACTAATCTCTATGTGTGTCGTCCTCTTTGTATGTGTTTCGTCTTCTGCATGAGTGTCGTCATGTCCCTCAGCATCCTATAAGAATAATTCTGCAAAGGAATTTAAATTTTCCGATGAAACTGCAAAGAGGCTGGTGAGTTACCTGTGTCGTAGCTGTGGAGGATCGTTCAGGCGTCGACCTATTACTTGGACCTTGTTGGTTTACTGGGCCACTGTCAGACTTCGCCCGCAATTGGAAAATTGAAAAATTATAAAATAGATTTACAACTTACATCAATACTCACCGAATGGATTTATCGTGAGCTTACTTATTTTATTCATGCTGGATCATTCCTGAAATTCTAAGCTTCATCACCCGTTTCCTGCAAATAGGTTTAAATAGTAGAGTAGATAGGCAGATAGGAAACAAACTTGTAAAAAAGCTAGATAGATGTAGATATTATTACATAGATAATTAGTAAATTAGAAAGATCAATTAAAAATACCTTTCTTAAGATGATGTACGGCGAGCAGTGAACTGTACAATGTCCCACCAGTACTCTAAAGAAAAGGAAAAGTCTAATCAACAGAAAATGCAGTACTTATCGCTTATCAAATATAATGTAAAATTAGAATCAGATACAATATCTTACCTCCTCGGTTCAATCTCCTCTCGGAAACGCAATTTGTAGCCTAAAATTGAAGGAAGAAATAAGAGATAACAGATCACATTCGCATTTACCTTTGACATCAGCTATCTACTCGAGTTGTTCGTAGCCCAAAGTGTAACTTCCCAATACGTTAACCAGCAAACAAAACTTAAAATAACATAAAACATCCGCCCGTCAAAAGATTAAAACGTTAGGATGCAACTTTGGAAACTTTAGAAAAAGTAAACATTATTCTAATATATTCCAATTTTAAAAGAATTGAAGTAATATCAAACGGGCGAAATTAAATTTCAAAATTCAGATCAATTACCGCCATATGTTTCACCAATTTGAAAAATCCCTATATAAAATACGGGGAACACAGATCGGAAGCTGCAATATTGGGCGATTCGAGAGGGGAAAAAAGGCTTTGGTAGGAGGCAAGCGAAGTGAGTGCTGCATATAACACGCTATCAGAAATTTTTTACAAAGAAGGAAAAATTGGTAAAGATCACCGAAAGTAATAGGAGAAAAGAAATTGGAGGCGAAAGAAAATAAATTAAAGATAGAGAGAAGGAAGTTTCGCAGTGGATTTGAACCAAGGAGGAGTGCAGTAGACACGTGGTGTGAGACCTTCCTAAAGAATTAAAGTTAAGTACTGTGTTTTTCTTTTTTTTGGTATTTACTTGGTATTTCATATATTTTAAGTATTCGGAGCATAAATATCAGCGCTTCATTAAGTATATTGGTGCGGCGGACTTGTATACTTCGTTGCCCGACCAAGTTCGCACAGCGACCTTAGCCAATTTATCAATAATTAAATAAGTGTTGAAGTGATTCTTTTTTTAAATTTCTCATCATTCACAAATATTCCTCAATTTTACATTTTGAGTTCGTGGACTCCAAAACCACGTGGCGCCCACATGTGTTTCAGGCCCAACCCTTCTCCACCTCTAGCCGGGGTAACGATTGCGCGCAAAAGTAGCACGTAACACTCTATGGCGTATCGGCTGGATTTGGAAAACCCTCTGGCCGGTATGCCACGGGATGCGATGGTACCTGAGCTTCGTTTCGGGCGTCGCTTCTCTGTAAGCTTTCCTGCAAGGGAATCGTGGACTGAGGGAGGTGCCTTATCGTGCCCTCCCCGGTCTGCTCTAAAAATCTTCACCGACGTTTCTCTCACTAATGAGGGAGCTGGGGAAGGTGTCTACTTTCCTGAGCCTGATTTTGGAATGGAGTACTCACTTGGAAAACACACCACTGTCTTCCAGGCTGAAGTCTTCGCCATCTCAATGGCAGCGAAGTTAGCCCTTGATTTGCAAATCAAGGGAAAGATATCGCTATCCTTTTAGATAGTCAGGCAGCCTTGATGGCTCTGAATGGCCCTCGAATAACGTCTAAGTTACTGGAGGACTGCAGGTCGTCGGTGGATAAGTTGTGTTTTCACAACAAAGTGTCCCTACTGTGGGTTCCTGGTCACATGGGGATCATGGGGAATGAAAGGGCTGACCTTTTAGCTAGGGCTGGCTCCGATTCTCTGTTCCTCGGACCGGAGCCCGCCGTAGGCCTTGCCACCTCGAGTATCGGGTCTCTCATCAATGCGGATGTTCATAGGAAACATCAGCAGAGATAGGATAACCTGAGTGCTTATAGGTGTACAAAACTGTTTCTTGATGGGCCCCAGGGGAATATCTCCGATTTGCTCATGGGGCTCGGAAGGAAACAATGTAGAACCGTGGTTGGAATCATCACCGGCCACAGCTCACTTCACGCTCATCTAACAAGGATGGGAGTTGTTGACAGCCTTGAGTGTCTGTCCTGCATGGAGGGAGAGCTTGAGACAACCGAACACTTTCTGTGTGAGTGTCCGGCCTTCGCCCGGAGCAGACTGGATACTCTAGGGTCTCCCCTTCTATCTGCGGATGAGCTGAAAAACCATTCTCACCAAGACCTGATGCGGTTCATTAAGAGGACAGGAAGGTTTTGGTGGCTCCGCCCAATATTCTCGTATCAATTTGCTCGTATCAGTTTTCTCGTGGAACATTTGCTCGTAAGTCAATTTACTCGTATCAATTTTCTCGTAAAGCCATTTTCTCGTATCAACTTTCTCGTAAAGCCATTTTCTCGTATCAATTTTCTCGTAAGTTAATTTGCTCGTATCAATTTTCTCGTATTCCAATTTGCTCGTGTGAAACTATGTTTTGAATTAAATATTTCGCGCTCGCGAATAAGAATTCTTTAATAAAGGAAATACTTCTTATATTTAATTCAATTTACTGTTAACATAATACAAGACCTTGCTTTAGTAATTGTTGTTTGCAATTAAATACTCGTAGTAAAATGTTAACAATGTTGCATACGAGATAATTGTATACAAGCAAATTGCCTTAAGAGCAAATTGATACGAGCAAATTGACTTACGAGAAAATGGCTTTACGAGAAAATTGTTACGAGAAAATGACTTCACGAGGAAATTGTTACGAGAATATGGCTTCACGAGGAAATTGATACGAGCAAATGTCGTACGAGAAAATTGGTACGAGCAAATTGCTACGAGAATATTAGGTGATACCGGTTTTGGTGAATGGGATTCAGGATAGTACAATGGGCCGCTATGGCCTCCGTGCTTGGGATGGATATCTCCTGTTCCCCTGTCTTCAAATAACATTAAAAGAACAATGGCGGGACGTGGTTCGTAATTGGAATGCCTTATATGCCATATACCTTGGGTAAAGAGTACCTGTCATCTATTGTTTTCTGATTATATTCTTATAATCGATGACCAATCGCCACTTCTGCTTCCCATTGGCATCTAACTTTTTTGGTACGATCCAGATGGGCGAGGACCTTGGAGAAGAACTAGGATGGATGATTCCGTCACTAATCATCTTTGAAGTTTTTTGCTGAACTTCTTTTTTATGTATTTCCGGCTATCTATACGATTTTATAAAGATCGCAATATCGTCACTTGTCTTGATATCGTGATGTAAATCTAAGATTTTGCCCTTCTTTAAAGAACACATCCTCGAAGCGTCTGCGCAATTTAATCGCTAAGGTTTTCTCTCTCTGTTTAAAACATCAACACAGATCAACGCGGATATATCTGCACTGGTTACGAGTAAGCGGCTCAGCCTTTATTGGTTGATCGATTACGAATATTTGGGGAGAGTTTGCGAATTTTTTTATCCTCGTTATCTCCGAAAATACCTTCTTGTATTCTTAATTGTCCCATTATTTGTATAGGTTTAATATGAATGTCTCCGGATTTTACATCCATTGGTAAGTGAGCTATTATTACTGCGAGGTGGGACAGTGTACTATTTGGACATGTAGTTAGGTTTATAGATTAAGGGTGCTGTTGTAGTTTTTGTTTTCAAAACAGAATTGTTAAAATGTAAAGTTATTATAATCCTATTAAACCATCGAAATAATTATGAAATTTAAATCATAGAATCGTTAGCTTTTCCTTGTTTCTGAATTCC
This sequence comes from Dioctria linearis, assembly GCA_963930735.1. NCBI lineage: Eukaryota > Metazoa > Arthropoda > Insecta > Diptera > Asilidae > Dioctria > Dioctria linearis. The sequence goes on from OZ005742.1 coordinate 226,209,699, forward strand.
CTGAATGCGTTTAATTTAATTTTCTTATTAATTGAATGGATGTTGAAGGCCGTTTTTATTCGTACTGGTTCCATTCTTTGTATTAAGATTGGATTTACCAAATCTGGATTTATAAAATTCATATTACTTCTTGTGTCTGCAAGAAAAATCGGACCCTAGGATGTGAATGTATGGTAGAAAATATGATTGGTGGATGTTAACGTGGGTGTTAAAGTGTAAGCTTTGGTCTCCAAAGCAATTGATGGGAAAATTTCTTCATCAATTTCATTTTCAATTGATTCGGTTGGATGGTGAAATTCGTCCATTGTTTGAAAGTATATATTAAAATTGTCGTTATTATAGTTATTTTGATTATTAGGTTGAGGAAAATTATTAACTGGTTTCTTAGCAAATATCAAGTGTTGCCACTGGAAATGTTCATAGGTTCAAGACGGTTCCTAGAAGCCTGGCTGTAATTTCTATTGTTTTGATTATAATTATTAAAGGAATTCTGCTGAAATGGTTTTTGATGTAGTTGAATGTTCGCTCTTTGGGGTGGTTTAAAGGCTGCTCTATAAGGTTGCTGAAAATGTAAACCTTGAGGTTCTGAAAAAACTTGTCTTTGTACTGTGAATTAAATGCTGGTGTTAAATAGTTAAATAATTTTCTAACGGTGTTCTGTTTAAACGGTTGTGAGTTTTTCATTTAATATGGGCTTTACCCTGTAAAATTGTAATTCAAATTTTGTGCTAACGAAAACGGTCGCATTGCTCTGATTGTAGAACCAAGAGGTTCACTTAATTCAGATAAAAAAGTGTTTAAGCAGATTTCCTGATACAAACCTTGTTTTGAAATTATAACGTTTCGATCACTTTCGTGAACTCTGATGTGCTTTGAGATAGCTGAGAGTATTTCGATAACCCGTGAATAAAATTTTTCGACTGAATCTGAATTTTGTCACAAACAAATCAAGCAAATCTCATTTCCCAAGTAACACCCTTTTACACACAATAGTCATGGTTACGTTTTTCTGTCTAGCAGTGGGCCCATAAAGAAACGCACGTTACGAAACAACGACGTTCCGAAGTTATCTATGTTACGGAAAAGAGGTAATGCAGTATGGAAATTATATGGGCATAATGGGTGAAGTGTTACTACGTATAGTAACATTGAGAGCTTTAATGTCTAAACAAAAACGTAAGAGCTTGGTCGCAGTAAAGTAAATGTGTCGAAGCTGTACCGTTTGACACATAATAATACAATATGTGAACTTTAACTAATATAAGTACGCGATATATACATATATGTATTTGAGATAATGATAAATATGGGTAATTTGTTTTATTCGTATATATTTGTAAAATTAAACTACGAACTTTCTATGTAAACAACTTTGAAATATTTTTAAAATACATTGTCATTATATCTATAATATAATAATTATTAATTTTTCCCGTGGACGGGAATCGAACCTACACTTGTTAGAATCGGTCAATTATGGAGACAGAGGAATTTTAAGAACATTTATTTTTAACGATTCTAAATCAAATTTATAAATACAAGAAGAAAAAACAACCGCCTCGTCCGGGGTTTGAAACCGGGACCTTCCGCTTGCCGGGCGACTGCTCTTACCACTGAGCTAACGAGACAGATGCATTTATCAAATTTGTAACTAGCCTACTAAGCCACGTTTGCTTTCAGCTGGTATTTACCAGTAACGTTGAAAGCGCACAAATAAATTGTAAATTAAATTTTTATTAATTTTTCGCGCGGATGGGAATCGAACCTACACTTGTTAGAATCGGTCAATGATGAAGAAAGGAGAATTTTAAGAACATTTTTTTTAACGATTCTCAATCAAATTTATAAATACAAGAAGAAAAAACAACCGCCTCTTCCGGGGTTTAAAACCACTGTTTTTTTTTATTGGGTGAAAATTTACAAACGAAATTAAATTTTCTGCAAAATCAGCTACGAAACTTCAAAATAACTGAAGCGCCTCCAAAATCTTTAATAATTTAAATATTTTATAAAATTTTGTCAAAATTCTGTTAAGAATTTTTTAGAAAAAATTATCAGTAATTAATTTCAAAATAGTGATTGATTAACGTGGTATGTATTTTTAAAGACATAGAGAGGTTTTTGCATCTAAAAACACTTAAGAAATTTTTCAAAATCTCATATCGCCATTTTGTTATATTTTATAGATCAAATGTTGCCAACAAGACAATTTATACAATTTCTGCCCATTAAGGCTAACCATAGGAATTGTTTCCAATTTATACTTCGAAGTTATACCCGCCAGGTAAAACATCTATTTGGTGCCTATGTATATATGTTTCGATAGAGGCACTCTTACAAATTTGGTTCAGCAGTTCCTAGTCCATGCCTATAAATGTGTCGATAAACTCTAGTAACCACAACTCCGTCGTCCTCACATTTTCCAAACTTTACTACAAAAATATTTGACGGAACTCCAATAATTATCCAAAAAAATTCCAACACAGAACGATGTCTTTACTTGTTCTGAAGTTTTACCCTGCTCTATTTTGCCATTTGTAGGAAAATCTAGCGAATTCCCTTAGAAATTTTATATGAGATAAGATTTGGAAAAGTAGTGGACAATTTTGGACAATATTTAAAACTCTTCTTTGATTTGTTCATTACTTTTTTCAAGAATTCCGTATATGAAAACAGATAGAGAAAGTGTGGACATACTGCAGAAAAAGTAGAAAATGAAATCTTCACTTTGTCCAAAGAAATCTCCATAGATACTCTTTCCTTGATTGGAAAAACTGCGGACAATTACGGGACACAATTTTTGGTAAATTTACCGTTCTTTTTATTTTATCAACTATTTCCTTTTTATTTTATGGAAAAAGTGTGGATTAACAGTGGAACTGAAAAATCTGGACAAGCTATGGATATTCTTCAGAATGTTTCTGCACTATATCCAGGCTTTATCCAATGAAATTTCAATGTTTTATTGTTTCTAGGAAAAAGTGCTTAGGATTTTGCTATGGAACTGAATGGTGTCGTGAAATCACATGCATTTATTGTTGCGTTCTTGTGAGTGAAGTGAGTTTCGTATGGGAATTAAATTTGGCAAATAGATAAAAACAAAGGTAAGAAAATTTCTCTATGTTTAATATTATGATATTATAGTGATAAAATTTAATACTGTAGTATTTTTTGTTTAATTTTAGAAATTTGCATGGAGAGATTTGGTGTACAACAAAGGATAGATGCCCAAGATATATTTCGAAAACCCTATGTCGATTAAAAGACTGCGTAAGAAAAGAAGTAAACAGAAGTACATTAAAGTAAGATCTAAGTTTAGTTATTTTATTAATTTTAAGACTAATAAATTTTTTGTTCACAGAGAAACTGGAGAAAAACCGCCCAGCTCTGAATAAATTTAAGAGTTTTCTTTTCTTTTTATAATTGAATTGTTTTTTTTGTTTGAATGAATTTCTTAAAAATAAATTTTATTTTGTTAACAATAATATATTTTAAATGCTTTTTATTTATTGTGGTAGGAAGAAATTCTGAAGATTCTGATTTCGGAAGAATTTCTGTGGAATAATTCTGCAGAATGTTCGAATAAACCGCGGAATATATCTGCTGAATTTCTAAAGACTTTGTTCTGATGATATCCGAAGAATTTCTGAGAATATCTGCAGAATATCCTAACAAACTCTCCATAGAGTATCTACGGAAAATATCCGCTGACTTTGTATGGAGCGAGGATTTGCTGGCTTACCGTTTGGGCACGTCATCAAGGGTCAAGTCTACGCATTGTCGAGACATCGTTTATTTTATATTCTAGAAAAGCGTTGCATATTTTTGTTTTACGTGTCCAATCTTTGTATGTGTGTGATTAGTTTGTCTGTGCTGTGTCGGTATGAATACCACCAAAGATTCATATGCGTCGTGCATGCATGCAAGTTTAGATAGGTCACAGTATGCTGACTCTGCCGCACGTAACTTGTTGATAAGATGAAGGCAGGAATGAAGTGCAACTTAAAATTCAAAGGCAGCACAGGCAACTCTTGAGGCAGAATGTATTTTTGTTTTTTATTGGGTATTATGAGTCATGTGATCATTCCAGTTTCAAGCATTGCAGCATGTAGCTGTTACTTTACATGATTTGTCGATGTGTTTGTTCCACCGACTGAAGGCAGGGCAGCAAGTTGACTGATGTAATCATGAAGGGCATTTTGAGGCACCTCAAAGCGAACCTTATACTGAGCCCTCTAAACAGGGTCATTCTTTTCAAAAAAGCATCACATATACTTTTAAGTGACACGCTGCTCACCAATGCAGCACGTGCTGCACTCATGCTTCAAGCATTTTCGTTTGAGCATTGCGTGTACAGCTTTCCCGTGAAGCATATAGTAATATTTTAGTAAAATAATTGGAAGAGTATCGAAATGACGGTATTTGCAACTCCTTTTTTTAAATACCGATACAAAACAAATGTTATTGTTCATACTGAAATTAAAATTTTTTGTCTGGACAGCGATATTCGATATATAAAAATATCGACACAAATTCATGAAATTATAATCAAAACTCAAAAGGGTGTTAGTATCCATATAACGAATTTTTTCTAGGAACAGCAGCGTGAATTACATAGGAATCTGCAATGGCCACCGGCCGCTATATTCTTTTATAATTTAAGCACTTTACTTGGGAGTATGCTGTATGGAAATGCTCTTTTGTTGAGCGGCTCTATACAGCATATGAGAAGTGCATATCGATGATGCATATGCGTCGAGCATTCACGACGCACATACCTCTTTGGTAGGCGGCCTGCCTAGATGGCCCTCAAATCATGAAATCATTACAGAGTTAATAGAATTTTTATTCAGAAACCGAATTTTAATTGAGTGAATTTAAATGCTTATTAATCCAGCGTTGTTATTTTATGTGGTTCAAGTTTCATCACTTCATATGAAAATATTAATTTTATAGGCTTTCGTCGACCCCTGGAAACTGTGGGACCCCGTGTGCCAGGGCTGGCGGGGGCGTTAGTTACGCCAGTGCCTGTCTGGCATTGGCTAAATTTCCCATACGCATACATTATTTTATCGACATAATGCAGGTATATATATACACAGAACTGTCGGCCTTGTAAAATATCTTGCCAGTATGCTGAATGAAGACTTCGGCTACATCTGCCGTAGGTATACAAAGACAATGATTTTATTAATTGTCTTGGCAAAGTTAACCTAATGGTCTTCTTGGGCTTAATATATGGTGATTTGTTCAACTAAATCTTAACATGCTGTGATCATGCTGCAACTATCCATGGCAAGAGGTGTACCTATAGCACTCGAGAAGACTATGACTATTTATTGCATTGGTTCCCATTTTCATCCACCTCATGCACATGGAAACTATTATTATTATTCACTTTTATATTCGGAAATTTACTGCATCGTTAAATTCCCTATTGGCGTACGCCATCATTACCGATATCTTCTATACTCTGCTATACTCAGCTGTTTTAGAAATCTTAAAGTCTTCCTATTTTCCCAGCTTATTGAAAACTTACTAAAAAGCACACTTTTATTTATATACACTTGTTTTCACTAAGAAACCAAATTATATAGTCGCCTTTTAAAAATTGTAGCAATTTTTCTGAATGTTGCTGTAATTATAAGGAAAATTTCTCCTATAATTAGAACGTAAATGTAATTCAAAAAGCCTCCAACACTTCACCAGGATAAGAATTGAGAAGCACTTGTACCGGAACAATCGCCCATAAAATTACAAATTCTTCTCACATAACCAGAAGGAGTGGGAGGTAAGAGAAAAAAATAAAATTCTTCTATACATCTTTTGGTTTCAGTCCCACTATCCCAAAATAGCCGACCGGAGACGTTTTTCTAAAGGATTTGTTGCTCCGCCATGGCTCTGTTCTATAGTTAATATAGGTACTACCAAAGGAGGTTTTTCCCTAAGGATGGAAACAGTCCCTTATAATTCGCTGTCAAATATTTAAAATTGAATTACTTGAGGTTGCTTCCTTTTTGTGTTCTTCCTATAAAGGGATTAATTTGGGAAGTTCAGTTAAATTGATGGAAATTATTGGAAATTGTTAATTTAGGCCTCCCGATCACTTGCTGTTTGCCGGTCTCAATCATCAAGGGAAATTTCATTGTATACAGAAGATTTTTTTTTCTTTTTGAATAAAAGTTTTTAATTAAAAGTTGTCGGCCCTTGAAATGCCACAATCAAAAGTGTCCTCTCACCAAAACTTTTACTTTATTGCTCTTAATCGAGTATAATTGGAAAATTCTGTAATGAAAAGCGTACATCAAAGGGAGTTGCTGCAATCGAACGTCCCCTCCGAGGTAAGCAGTTAATGCCCTCTAACAGGAAGTGTACCTATCTTCATCTTTCTGTTTATTCCGTTAAGAGACTGGCTTCTGTTTTTATATTCAATAAACAAAAAGGTAAAAAAAAACCCAGGAAAGACAAAAGAATAGAAACAAAATGCGGAAACAAAGAGAACTAAAATCCCCGGAAATTAGGAAATGTTTATAAAGACTAAAAGAACCAAAACAATTGTTGGCTTTAGCGCTTAAGAGAACTTTCAATTGTGAAAAGATGAATTTTCTGCAATTTAGTTAAAAGTACTGGATTAAGTAGAGCAAATTAAGTCAAATTAAAAATTCAACCATTGCGCGATGGTCACAGTATTTCTGAAACGTTTTAATAGAAGGAGCGAAGGAACATCTCTTGCGTATTAAAATTAACTTGGAGTTGTGAAGTAAAAGTTTGTCTTTGTCCTTGTTGGTTGATTATTTAGCGATTTTGTGATTGTTTTTAGAGACGGGGCAATTCAATATAAGTTGACAAACTTTATGCATTTTTAGTATCAATGCAGACGATTGAGGCAAGACCATAAACTTAAGTATGTTGCTTATAGCTTTTCCATAAGTCCATATTTCAGCGGGTCATAGAATATAAAAAGGAAGAACGCAAGAAACCCTATCCAAAGGATTGGTTGGAACTGCAGGGAGCTCCATCTCGAAAAATCGATGAATTTTGTTAATGCTTCTATCTCTTTGTCGTTCAATGGTAACCGTACTCTGAACTTGAGATATTCACGTGCAAAAAATGTGTTGCCATCTAAGGTACTTTCTCTCTCTCTCTCTCTCTCTCTTTCTCTCAGGTTCGATCGTTGGGTTGCCCTGCATTACTGTGATCATTCGAAGGACGAAAAATTCGGCTTACAGGTAAAAATAATGCGGTACTTAGGTACATGATTGGAAACTTCGATTTAATGCTCGACAGGCTATATAGGATATAATCGTTTTTTGCCAATAGTTTGGAAAATCTAACAAATTCTAAGCAGAATGAGCTTAGAATAATTTTCAAGCCTAAAAATAATATTTGCCAAAATAGAATACTTCGATTTGCAAAGCAATAACTTAGTTTTCTGTTCAAACATTGGCATATTTTTACTCAGCAAAATTAAGAATGTACGCTAACAAAAACTATAGCAACTTTATTCTGTATACACAAAGAATGGTTTTATCCTCGAGATAAGATTGTAGTTCTAATAATGGATGATTTGCAGAATTCTGCATTCCTTATGTTAGGCGCGGATATTATCTCGCCTAGTCCCTAATTCAATGAAATAATCTAAAATTTGTGTGTAAATCTCACGCCGTACCTTTTAACGAACAATTGTTTATGTTAAGAAAAGTTAGTAAGAGAAATTGTCCTTCAATATAATTCGTACTTCCTTTCTATAACCGTAGTATAAATAAGGCATTAGAGGTTTACCGAATTATCATAACCAATTACCATTACCGCTTGCCGTTGCGCAACAAGCTGTGGAATAAAGATATCCGATAACTTAGAGTTTTATGTTTTTCGGACAATTAAAGTGTTAAAGTGAAGTAAAGACATTAAGTGAACTCATGGCCAAAATTAAAGCCTGTAGGAAAGGAACATTTTCAACAAATATCCCGAATATTTGAAATATTGGTGTAGGTAAGCATGATGAAATGGAGGTATGAGTGCAGTGAATTTCTTAATACACCTGCGTGGAGACTTTTACTGGGATTATAAAAAGTTAGTACGGAAGTATCGAAGATAAATTTCTCTCACAAATTTGTCTTTTTTTTTTAATATTATTAAGCCAAGTTCAGGGGATACCCTATGGTGCAAAGCACAGCATTGCAGAAGGGAGATACGGAAAGGACTTAGGAAATGTGAGGAGAGCGGTGGCGGTGCTGATGTATGTCACCCTTAAGCCTTCGCAGATTGTATGCCGGAAGAAAGACAGCTGATGGTAGACTGTTACACACTCGCACTGTTCGGGATAAAAAACCATCACAGAATTATACGGCCAAAAGTAATTCTAAGGGTAAAAGGATGTGAGCGATTTGCAGCGCGAGTATTGCGTGCAGGAATCATTCTACAAGGGATCAGACTAGATATTTCATCGAAACATAGGCCATGCATGTAGCGATAAAGGACCGGAAGGCTTCCAACATTGCGGCGCTGCCCGAGTGAGTCGATATGACAAGTTATTGCCTTATCGCCAATGAGCTTAAAATATCCCTTTTGGATAATATCCAATGAAGCTAAGGCGGTGCGACCAGCCCCGGCCCAGAACTGCATCCCATTCTAGGTGTGACATAGGACTTGTAGAGGAGCGCTAGATTTGACGGGCTGAAATATTTATTACACCTTTTCAGAAATCCAAGACATTTCGATGCTTCTTTGGCAACACAGAAGATGTGATCTGACCAGCTTAATTTAGTGGAAATATTAATGCCAAGAATACATAAAGACGGTGTATCGTAAATCAGTGCTCCATCAAAAGAAACTGGATTGGATAAATTATGATCTTGTTTTAATGAAATAAGATAGCTTTTGGACAAAGAAGCATTGAATTCGACGCGATTCGTTTGCCCCAAGCGAGGATGTTGGCAACACCGTACAATGATCTAATCATACAATCTCGTTTAACACATACGGCATTCCCTCTGGAGACGCTCCAGACTCCAGTCAAAGGAGTAAGCGAAATCAAGGGTACTGTCATCAGCGAAGATGTGGATGGGATTGAAAGTAAGGAAAGCAGATCATTAATGAAAATTAAAAAGAGAGTTGGAGAGGTAACAGAGTCTTGGGGCACATCGGCATTTATGGGATGAGGTTCAGATGTAACGCCATCTAATACAATACGTATTTGGCGACTAGATAGGAAACTTTCAATTCATAATAGAAGAGGAGGGGAGAGATCAAGTGCTTTTTGTTTGGCTAAAAGAGCTGGATGTCACACTTTATCAAAGGCCTTTGAAATATCTAAGGCAACGATTTTGGACTCACCAAAATTGTGAAGACTACGGTTCCAAAGTTCCGTAAGAAAAGTCAGCAAGTCTCCAGATGAGCGTCCAGCTCGGAAGCCATATTGGCGATCGTTGATGAGGTGATTAGCTTCTATATACTTTATTAATTTGGAGTTAATGATAGACTCAAAACCCTTTGAAACAATCGAAGTGATTGCAATTGGTAGATAATATGAGGGATCGCTACCCTCACCTTTTTTGGGTATAGGCTGAACGCGAGCTAGTTTATAAGCTTTTGGAAATATTCCTGTCGAATAAGACAAGAGAATAGTTTGCGCAGAGGCTTAGCCAAGGATGAGGCGTAGCTTGTAATTAACAGGGGTGAAAAACCATCAGGACCTGCGGCTTTGGAGACGTCAATTCCCTTAAGGACCTTAAACACATCCCTCGTATGGATGTATATTGGCTCTTGCACATATGCACACCGGAGATGTAAAACAGGGGTCTGTAAAGTGGGTGGAAGACGAGAATTTGAAGCGAATCTAGCAGCCAAAATATTACCTTTATCCAGGGTGTTCACGATCACTTCACCATTATTAAGTAGTGAAGGTATGGAGGAACTGGTGAAGTTGTTCCTGATGATTTTGACGAGAGACCAGAAACCTTTGCTGCCTTTGTGGCTTGTGAAGTTTCTTTGCCTAACACTCTGGTCAAAAAGAAATTTTTCTCGCTGGATAATTGACTTACAGGTGTTCCGTGCAATCTTGTAGACTTGTTTCTGTTCTGGACATGGATGCAGTTGATAGGCGCGAAAGGCAGCCTCTTTCGCTTTTATTGCTTTGTTGCTCTTATCATTAAACCAAGAGCAATTTTGGTGTTGAGATCGGCTGTAGGAATACGTAATGTATTCACGAATGCCAAGATTTAGAATATTATTAAGTTCTAACGTGCACTCATCCACATCCCTCGAGGCAAGACAGACAGACCAATCAATTTAACTAAGATACTGATTAAAACTTCCCCAATTAGCATTTTTATATAGAAGTAGGGCGGCAAAGCTTTCAGGTGGTAAATTGAGCCGTGATTAAACAATGGTCTGAATTACCAACAGGCGAACCGACAGAGATGGAGTATTTGTTGGGCTGAGATGTCAGAAACAGATCTAATAAATTAGCTCTATCTCCAGCTGCATCAGGAATTCGCGTTGGTGCATCCACTAGCTGTTGCAAATTAAACGATTCACAGAAGAAATCGACAAATCGACCCGCAGGGCTTGGGGCAGAAGAAGGTCCGAGCCACGGTATATTATGGACATTAACATCGCCTGCTAGGACGATTTCGGAAGAGCGAGAGAAAGAAAGCAAGTGATCAATATTGTTGAAGATATTGTCAAACAGAAATAGATGATATGCCTGTGGAGTTTGACCTAATCCAGATGTAATTAAACTCTGGATTGGCAGAAGGAAAATCTGTAAGGATAGTAAAGGCTACATCATTCCGAATATATATTACAATCCCCTTATGTGGAGAAAAACGACGCACCAAACGGTAACCAGGGACGTGATACTGATTAATATCAGCATCAGAAATGACCTTGGTTTCCTCTTAGCGCAAGAATTGCCAGATTTTTAGAGTTAAAGTGGCAGTACACTGAAAAATGATTTGCTCTTAATCTGCGAATGTTGCAGAATTATAAAATAAAATTCTGCATGCTCAAAAGCGAAACAAAAAAGCACAAGAAAAAGCGACACACAACAACACAGATATCAGGGCGCCACCAGCAGTAATCCAACGACACAGCGAGGTAAAACCATTATTGAACAAAAGTGGTTCACTAAACCTAATATTCCATTCGGACATGTTTTACGCGTTTTTTTGTTTTTTTATGATGTGGTCAAAGCTCAGGGGATAACCTATGATGCCGTAGCATAGCCTGACAGGAACGGAATAAGGGGTAGGGAATTGAGGATTCAATTAGAATAATTGCTAATAGCTTGTTAGATGCCTTCCAAAGTTTTCGTAACGCAAAGTTTAATCATTTACAAACGAGGTAAGGCAGAGGTACCTAAGTCTTATCAAGAGGAATACTTATTGATTTGGAATAAATAGAAACTTTCAATAATAAGACAAACAATTAGGACGAGGTTTTCTTGTCTCAGCAGATTTGTCTAGATGTAGTTAGAAGCCGGCTGGAATTGTATTGACTTAATCGATGATTTTTTTTATGTATCCTCAGTATGCGAATCATGTAAAGCAACATTTTTCATGTAAGAACCTTGTTTACTTTAAGTGCTTTACATGAAGATAGACAAAAATATTTCCTACCGGATAATGGGTTCAAATCCTAGTTTCTCATGCCAGTAGAATATTGAAACTTCAGATATGAAAAAATTGCAATCGCAATACAGAAATAAATTCCTATTGAAGTTCGTATAGTCAATATCATTTTATATGAATTTTCGCAACATATACAACACATACAAACATATGTACGTACTGAGTTATTCTTCCTGATTTAAGTACACGTAGTTTGGTTGAGGTAACTTTTCCTTAATACACATGTATAAGGGAATGTCCTAATTGGCACATAGTAATCAAAATTAGACCCGAAATTAATTTCTTGGGGAGAACTCTTAATCTCTTTAGACTTCCATTGGATTCCCATGATGAGAGCCCCACAGGTTATCTATCAATTATGGTTCCTAAGTGACTGTGCCTATACTTGTTAATTACGGCCCTTATGTGCCTATGTATAGTGTATGCTATTATCTACCATCTGTCTCCTATTTCCAGTAGGTGGTACATAGATACTCACCTCTGTAAGTATGTAACATTCCAATTTCAATTAAATTTTGCATATAATTCAAAATTTCAATTCTAAAACCATCAGTCATGTACTTATTCCTCACTAATAAGACATCTTTGCTCTGGCATAAAGAATTTTACAAATTGGAACATTTTCTAAGAAAAGTCAAAGTAACTAACCAGAGAATGCTCCTGAAGAAATGTCTATTGCAATGTAACCATTCTGCATTCCTATCATGTCTTCGTTCTGTTAAATCCATTAAAATTAATCTGCAGTGTCTTCCTCTCAAGATGATGAATTTAGCATCCGACCTTTGTCGATTTTTCTCTCTCATCTCCAGAGGGGTTTTCCCCATTCTGAGATTCCCCCCCCCCCCCTCGCAGGCAAAGACAAAACTTTTTATGATTATACTCTCTGAATGTCATGAGTTAAAGGATGAGCTCCAAGTCTGCAACTGGTGGCAATGATAGGAAAAACAATTATTTACGTGTACATAGCCCCAATTTCGGTCATTAAGAATACTAGAAAAAAAAGTAAAGGCAAACTCAGAGCAGACAGTGGGAGTTTGATACAAAGTGTGCAAATTAGTCAAGATAAGATTTATCTTGGAGATCTTCCAGGCTGTTGGCGCCAAAATGCTGTTGTCTATTGTATATCTGAAGAAAAGTGACAGATTATTCCGCCCCGGTTGCAGCCATTGCTGTTTATAATGTGACATAAAAGCTACTTGCAACTGAAAAGTTCAAGTACCTTGATTATACGTTAATATATGACCGAATCTGAACGTGACGTATTGTCGCGTCTTTCTCCGATTCCTTATAAATACATAGAACTGGAAGCTCATCAAATAAGTTTTAAGACATCTTCCAGTTCGAGGAATCGGATTATCACAGCTTAGAAGATGTGTGATGTTCAAAGGTTTTTCCTCCCGATTTCTCCCTATCAGTGTGTTTGCCCGACGGAGTGAAACATGAGAAGGAGGTTCGGTCACATAGAAAAAATCCAGCTTAGCGGTTCTCTACACGATAGATAATCCTCTTTGAGTGCTCTTTCTCTATCTCCCTCTCCCTCTCTTCTGAATAGAATTTTTGCTGGCTACCGCTACTGTCTCAATCGAAAGCTTAATCTCTGTAAACATGGATGACTTAACTCACATTTATTCACGTCCGAAAAGGCGAATGGAACTTAATCAGGACATTGTGATGCATTACGCCGTTGCCGCATTCCGGGGTGTTCAATGAGATGAGGGAGACCCATGTCCTTAATTATTATTAACGATTGCGATCGATCATAGTAAATTCATGTATGTGCATGACAATTTTACTGCCGTCAGCAAACGAATATTTAAGATAAATTTCAGTTTTGTATGAATGGAAATGTGTGCGTGTATAATTTCGACTGTTGTTGGGTTTTGTGTTCTCTGTTGAAATTTTGAGGATAATATAAAATCAAATTCTTTATGAGAAGTGTGGTTCATTTCATTATGAAAAAAAAAGAGCTCTATGTTGAAAATCTGTGTCATTTGAATGCTTTTAGATTACTCCGTGACGATAAATCCCACATTTGTATTTCTCTCAATTATACCTAAGGGAAAAGGCAGATGATTCACATTGTCCCACTAATAAAGATTTCATGAATTTTCACGAATTTTATATCAATGAATGTCTGATTTGAGATACGTGTGGTACGCGTAGAAATAATTCTACCAGGAATCATGCTAGAAAGTTCATCAAATCAATCAATAATCATAAAAGTATGGATTGAAGGAGTGAAAGATGGAATGTCTAAAGGTCTATGTGTAACAAGGTAATTTCACGTCACCATGTGAGGCTTTCTGAATGAGTTAAATTATTTTATTTCTAATGACAAAGAGTCCCGTGTCATGACACATCTTTGTTGTGCATAGGACGGACGTTTAAGGTCTAACCAAAATTGTGACAGAGACTTTCGCTTTCGACAGTAGTCGCAGGCGTTCCATAACAGTTGATACAAGAAATATGACATGATATCAATTAATTTAGTCAATATTTTAATGTCTACGATTTTAGGGACATCGAGCTCTTAATATCGATGAAAATCGACATGTTCACTCTTCGGAGTCCAATATATATTTAAATTAGCATGGGAAATTAAATGTATGTACTGTGGTCTGAAAAACTGTAAAGAGCTAGAAAAGCATCGATAAAAGCAAGATGAAAGACCAGGAGAGAGAACTGAACCTTGTGGTACATCGACGTTAATTATTTATATTATATTTTTAAAATAAATCTATATATATATCCACCAGCAACTTATTGGCATCTAAATTCACTGTAGCGTAGACAGCAGATAGTTTCAGCACAGACAAGAAATACCCAGGGGGTCTATTATTGAACACGAAACGAAATTTTGGACCACTCGAAATTTATGTACGAAAAACTATATTCGAGCTATGATTGAATACGAACGAACTCTATGTAAAGCATTACCATATAAAAAAAGAGTAATCTAGTACAAAAACTCGATATGCAATAGATTTTCTGTTAACTTTAAACTGTCATAGTGATGTGTTCATTTCTTTCAGAAAAATATTCAAGTTTCGTTATTTTAAAAACGGATAGCAATGCATTATTTTTTTTAAGAAGAGGAGGGTTGAAATTTTAGGCTTATTCGAAAGCGAATTCGCGATCAGTCTAACATATTTGAGACACCTACGAAACAGTAAGGTTTTGTAAGCATTTACGACAAATCAAATTCATTTTAATCGTTTAATGTTCATGAAATACTACCGGCTCTCAAAGGATGCATTTAAATACTTCTTAGACGAGATGCAAGATAAATTTAAACCAACCGTCCGCTCTACATCAGTTCCACCGATATTAAAAATTGCTGCGGCAATGAGATTCTTTGCTGAAGGTGGTTATCAAGGTGGGACGGGCCAAGATATAAATATTGGAATGTCCCCAATCTACTGTATCTGTCGTGTTATCACAAATTTTGGATATTATGGAATTGGAAGTATGTCCAAAATGGATTATTTGCGAAATGAGTGAAAAAGAAAAACGAGCATCTAAATCTCAATTTTTTAACGTCACGGGTATTCCTGGATAGGCTGTCTTGACGTGACTCACATAAAGATAATTGCCCCATGATTATTCTGGATAACCTCTCCAACCTTGGTTAATTACGCCATATAGGGCAGCTTCAGAAGAAAGCAGAGAGGTGATATTTAATACTGTTCATTCAAAAGCAAGGAACATTGTTGAAAGGACAAACGAAATCCCGTTTTCGATGTTTATACGAAGGAAGAGCGCCATTGTTGTTGCTCTAGCTTCGCTTCCCATTATGTAGCCGTGTGCCAAATCTGGATGGTTGACCATAAAGTTAACCAACGTTTTGTATTGATTAGTATTCGTAAGCTTGGCCCTAAAAATAATGCATTTCATTATTATCTCATTGTTTTTTAAAGTAAAAGTCTCAATAAAATTAATAACAATTACTTACATGATTGTTTGTTTGCATAAACTATTCCGCATTTCAAATAATTCGATAAGTGAAATGTCAACGAGAAAATGTCCGAAAAGTTCCGCTCGAAAAATTGACTTTTTCGTGTTCAATGGTGCCGGATGTACGAAAATTTCCATTCGAAATTTCGTTTCGTGTTCAATAATAGACCCCCAGGTATCGACGGTAGTTCTAAGAAAGTGATGTATTGAAGATGTCATAGCAAACCTCATTAACTCACTGATCTCGGCTAAATATATCATAAGCACGAACCAACAAAGTTTTTCAATATAAGGCTGAACCACAATAGAAGTGAATAACTTTACGAAATTAAACGAGACTGAGGTTTACTTACAAGAAATTGATACTTTTAGCCTAAATATATATCTCATTCCGTAAGAGTTATTATCTTGATATTTAATGTTTTCAATTTTGAAAAGTGGTAAAAGTGAAAAAATTAACAAATGGAAGTTGATGTAATTGAAGATTTGTGCCTTCTATTAATTCGCAGTGCCCGAATGACATTTTATGTGTTAAATTTTAAAAAGTGGTAAAAGTGAAAGAATTAACAATTGGAAGTTGATTTAATTGAAGATTTGTGCTTTCTATTAACTCACAGTACAATTTTTATTCCATTTTAAGTTTTACATTGCACTTTTAATCATTTAATAATAATTTAACTGTTTGACACATCGCGTTCTTACCGCACTACACTTACTGAAAATTGGATATTTAAACTTAACGAAAGTTCCCCTCACACGAGTTAAAGTTAATTTGTGTACGCCTGTTAAATTGAAGAGCGCGTTCGCTTTACGTAAGTAAATGTACTGTACTGTATGTAAATTTATTGTACCTATTGTGGTTCCGCCTATAGGCGAAAATTTCTTTCTATCTTAGAATGTAAATAGACCATATTTCTTCAGAATTCGTGTGCATTATTGGTGGCTACTGAAGACTATTCGAATAAGTTGTGAATTGTGTGTAGGCTTGTTAGCTAAAAATTTTTATGAGCGTAGATCTAGGTACATCAGCGCGGATTTTCGTCTCTGGTCTTTTTAAAATATTTCAGTTTATTTCTTAGAATAGAAATTGACCATATTTCCTCAGAATTCGTGTGGTTTATTGTTGGCTATAGACGGTCCGAGCAAACTCTGTCTACCGTCTTATGGGATGAGCTAAGTGTGAGGGGTGGATGGGTGGAGGTAAATATTAATGAAAGATTTACTTCTTTTAATAGTTGGATACCTAAGCTTACAAAATTACACACTTTAACGAAATTTATCTATCTATCACTACTCGGCACAATCAAATTAGATTTAGCATTTTTTGGTTTCAGTATTTAAGAAAAGTGCAAATTTTAACAAAAAATGGACTCGAAAGATATTGTTTCGCACGTCAGAAATGTTTTAAATATGATAACGTATTTATTGAGTCAAAAATTTCATTGAATTCGCAATAAAATTGCGAGTAGGGAAAATGTACGGCATAGTAGTAGGAAGATTAGTAGGAAGTTAAGAAGAAGATTCGAGATGCGAAGATTCGAGTGCACAGTGAAATTTCAACTTACTCCAATAAATTCAGTTCGTGGAATGCAAAGAACGACAGTGCGTATGTTTAAGTATAGTCAAAGAACGAATAATTGCACGAACTCTCAGCGGTTTCGGCTGCCAGACTAGTCATGAAATATGATAATAAATATCAGGACGGGTGGGATTCAAATTTCAAACTACGAGTAAGAGCAAGAAGTTTGTTGTATTGTATAGAATGCAAGTTATTGAAAACATTAATGTATTGACACCCCCCCCCCCCCCCGCCACCCCTACAACGTCCTCACACCATCGCTTCCAGCAAGACGGTCGACAGAATTTGCTCGGATCGTCTGTAGCCACCAATAAACTACACGAATTGAAGAAATATGGTCGATTTCAATTCTAAGAAATAAATCAATTCTTTCCTCCATTGAAAACATTTTTTGAAGGACTGAGACAAAAATTCGCGCTAGATCTACGCTCATAAAAATTTTTAGCTAGGGAGACCGCACACTGCCGGACCAACTGATTGTAAAGTATGCGACTGGTCTGTTAATTTGCCACCGTCTGATTGATTTATAATCGTTGCTGATTGACTATCGTAGTATGTGCGCATATTGCATCGTCTTTTCTTCTGCCAACTTAGTAATCCAGTCGAAGACAGTGAGTTTGGGGTGTGTTAAATACTAGGGCACTGATTTAAAAATTGCAATATGTAACATAAACCCTGTAGTAATTTACTAGTGGTTGACGAGAAGGAGAACAAGAAGAAGGATTTCAAGAAAAAGGATGTGGAAAAATCCATCCACCCTTTCGGAGCATAACCATAATTACTTAGATATGAATGTTTTTAAAATATAATAAAATTAACCGAACCATACTGAAGTTAAAAATTTCATCAAAGCTGTAAGATTCCTAAATTGCTGGCAGCTTCGAGGAAATTCACAAATAATACGATTTTTTTCCACTTTCAATTTTCAGGATGTTCTCTTCAGAATAGCAATAAAATATCACCCCGTAAATATTATATTTAACCCCTTTTTAACGACCCCTTTTAACCCTTTTATTAGGATTAAACAAAAGAAAACCCTTTATTTATGACAGCAGCAATCAACAACAATCAACTGATTGATATTAAGGTTGCTGATGCAGACTGAGCACGACAGTCGGTTCGATTCAGTCAGTTGCCAGTCGTCAACTCCATTCTGATTTTTTAGTTGCTGACTGACGTCAAATAGAGCAGTTTGCGGTACCAAATGCTGTTGCGTGTAACGGGCAAAGTCAACTGACTTTTTAGTCGATTTAAATTCTAAGAACTGATATATTTAGCCGAGATGAGGTTTGCTATGGGCTCTTCCATACACCACTTTCTTAGTACTACCGTCGATAACTGGGTATTTCTTGTCTGTGGAGTGTGGTTTCAGGGGTCATTGCTGTCCTGATGATATCGCCCTGTTACTGCTGATCGAAACACTTACACAGTACCTATACTCTCAAAAATTTCTTTATTCAATTTTTGATCTTCGGCTTTGGCCCCGTTTTGTCAAATTAATTTTGCCTATAATTATTAGTCATCTGGTATATATTCTGTGAATTTCTGCTGTCTAAGTTATCTGCTCACTTTGGTTTTTCGTCTTCAGCCACAGAATTGATATCTAGTTTTTTATCGGACAGATGTCAGCAAGTGAAAGCGAATAATGTTATATCTAACCTTCTACTCATCCGGTGTGGAGTTCCACAAGGATCTTCCACGTTCTTACATACCTCTCGAAACCACAATCTTTTCATTCCTCGTTTTCATCGTTCCATTCTGGAGCTCTGTTATTTCGTTCAGGCTGCACGCTCATGGAATGAGCTACCCGTAGCCTTTCAAGGTGCCGGTTCAGTCGATAAGTTCAAATCACTCTTAAAATCACTTTTCTCTGGTGCTTAATCAATTTCGTATTGTTATTCGGTTTCAGCTTAACTAGGTACTAAGTAATTATGTTCGCCACGGCATCTTCGATTCAGCAATGAACTGGGCATTTTAGTTTTTTTTTTTTTTATATTGTAACTTTGTAAAATTTTTATGGTTTTGCCTTCTTGTAGTGTAAACTTTCTTATTATTCTTTGTTTTTTTTGTATTCTTATTGTTTATATTTTTTACTTTTTTACCTTCTCCTTCTTCATTTTTAGCTCGTCTAAGTGTATTTTTTTTAAGTTTGATTCCTCTAGAGTACCTATTTCTATTTATTTATTTTTAATTCTTTTAGCATGTAAACTAGTAATGTTGATTTGTTAACTTTATTTTTTTATCTTTATTTGCTTGGATTCTCATTTCTTGGTTTTTGTTTATTAATTGTTTGATTTTAGTTTGAAGCACATGATATCGTAGTTGATTTAGGATATATGTAGATGCTCTTTTTTTACGACTCAATACTTACTTTTTCCTTCTTTTTTTAATGTACTTATATTTAAGATATAATATTTTGTGTACAGAAATAAATAAATGATAATTCTAATTCTAATTCTAAAAAACTGACAGTACTTCGGTACTTCTGTTTTAATTTTCTCTGCTCATATGCAGTAGGTTGAGAATTACCTGTAGACTCGTATATTGTACGGATCTCGAAAGAGTAAAAAGCTCATTACAACTTTCCACTTTATATTAACTAGGTCCAGTTTGCACTCAAATGAAGAAATAAAAAAAAAAAAAATTTTCACTTCATTTAAGGAGGTGAGAATCCAGATATAATTTCTAAAGTTTGAAAAAAAAAGTATTGATAATCGCAAGGAGTTTTTTTGCGCCGAAGAGAAATGTGTTTTGATATGGAACATGAACGAAATGAATTATTACACTATCACACAATTATTCAATTAATGCTTTATTTAACGAAATCTTTCTCGACTAAATCCTTTCACAACGAAAACCGACTCACTACATTAACTATTACGGCCTGCTACACCAAAAACTCTTCTGTCTCTTTAAGTATAATACAATTCTCTTTTAACGATTTTACAGTTAGCTATGCAACGAATGCAACAAAATATGGCATATTAGTGTTACCAATATTACATAATTTGACTTTTTTATATGTTTCAATGAATGAATTAAAATTAATTAGCAAAGGTGCATTATTGATTGGAATTTACAAATCTGGATTACCAAGCAGAATGTCAGACTTTATTGAAGGTCTTCGAAATATGTATGTAATGTATATCGATTATGCAAAAAACGAATATCCGGCATATTTAGAAGCAACAATGATCTAAAGATTCTGTGTATATATCTTCCCATTACAGAAAAACTGGTGTATTGCTTTTAACTGTTTAAACAAGTGGCCAGAAACTATTACGACTCTTTCGGCTAGTAAATGTTTTTGGTCTAATGCTTAGGCAGAATTGGATCTCAGCCTGCCAAAAAGTGGAATGGAAAGTCTTAGGGGCTTTGTTATAGATCTGTGTTATTTCCGATCTATTGAAAGAAAAACAGTTAGCTAATTGTGTGATGTGATGATCTGGTCAAATGAAATCCATGTCAGTCAGAATAATCATGGAGAAGTTGCAACTAACTTGTGATTCTGTCGCTATAATCTGCTGGTGTATTTCCTTATCACATTACACATTTTTTTTCAGAATTTTTTCTATGAAGCAAATGAAGAGCACGTCTCAACACCAAACGAATTTTGAACATAAATATTCAGACTAGATTCAGAATAGATTGACCAAATGTGGTCGTAACCTTCTAGGCTTTATCGATTGTAGAGAATGCCTATATATATTCAAGGATGATATCTTATAGACAAGACTTGTAGTCTGTTAGCCTTCCTATTTGTCAGGGTAGACTGAGAGGTCTTTCCTTCGATTCTTTGGAAACTAGATGCAGTTGGGAAAGAATAGTTATTTAGAATATTAGAACTTGTAGAACGCCCATTGATGAGAACGGATTGCTTGCCGTAAACTTCTCGGCCTTATCTATTATGGACAAGGCCTGTAGTATCCTTTCACCTTCTGATTTATGAAGATAGACTGACAAGTCTTCCCTTCGATTCTTCGTAAACCCAATGTTTAATACCGGTTGTAGTCATCAAGATTTATTTGATAGTGAATCTCGAGTACATCTTTGTTTCTAATTTTAACAATTGTTTATTTATGTATGAATAGCTAAGTTTAGCTAAGTTGTTTCCTTTACGGAGAACGAATACAGACTGACTTAAAAAAGTACCATTGTTTAAATTTTCACATTTTCATACCTACTTACTAATCCTTACAAAAAACATGCTCACACTGCATAAAGTAGAAATTGAATACAGTAGAATTTAGAAACGTCCCTAATATTCAGGTCAATACAGCGGGAAAATATACAAAGTGCTGTTCCTGAAAAAGTGCACTAACGTCTCCACAGAACAATCAAAGAGCTGTAGGGCAGATCTAACCCAAACGAAACTACAAAGCTTTTAGGTCTAAACAAGGCAACCCTGAGAAATTTAGTGTCAATTCACATCGGTCACTTACATAGGAAGGGATTTGTTGACTCCTTGGCTCACCCCTTCTTGAAGAGCGCTAAGGAGGGCTGGGAGCCAATTTTGAATTTTATTAGAGGGTCCGGATGGGATTTTTGAGCAATTGCTCATAAGTCTGGAGATTGAACAATGGGATTTTTTGAGGAATACGTTCCAAGGACCCCGCCTAGGTCCCAACTTCGTTTCAATCCAATCCATCCAATCAACCTAGATTCGAAGCAATATAATGGAAGCGTGTAGATGATTCTTATAAGGGTCTTTTTCCAATGGATGTATCACTGACAAAATAATCCATATGCCACGACTATAATTTCAAACAGCCATAAAAACTAGACACCTAGAATGTTATCATAAAGTCCTAAGATCTATACGCTATTACATGGTTCATAGTTTTCATAACTATATTTGTTACGACGCTTTTAGATTTCACGACTATATATTGACAACAATATAGGTTCGCGCGACGAAATTAATTTGATGTCAAAACTATATTGTTAATGTCTGCAACTAATTATTCTGTTGGTTGCGACTATTATGCAAATGTGTTTAGCTATAAATATGGTTGTAATCCCCTTTTCAAAGTTAATTGCGTTTAAAATATATTCATTAGCAACTACTTTTATACTCCCATTCATTTATTGTAGTTGCTACCGTCTTTTATTTTAGACATCACAATTATAAAATTAGGAAATAGCAATTATATTTTATTTACCTTTCAATTAAAATATATTCATTAATGGCATATTTTTATCACGAGGTTAATGAAAAAATGCTACTAAAACTTACATATTCTAAATTGATAGAAATTTTTTCAAAAACTTTGTAATTTTCTTAAAGAGATATAATTATTTCTTTTCAACTATTAAATATAATTAAATATCAATTAATATCAGTTTTGGTTGAATTCAAAGTTTTTTTCCTTTGGACTTTTCCTAAAATTTCAGTTCATAATTATCAGCTTCGTGGTCAGTTTGCGGATTACAAATAAAATTAGATTAGTATACGAAAATTAAATTTTAAATTAAATAATGAACACTGTTTACCTTATTGTGAAAAAGACTGCTGTACATCAACTGTTATCGGCTGTTGTAGGTGCTGTTCTGATTTCCTTGAGAATTATTTATATTTAATTATTTACTCCTATTAAACAAAACCTAATATACGAGTAGCTTCTTGATTGATGACTGATAAAACATTTTGTAAAGCTTCATTCAGTAGAGCATCAAAACAATACAACAAAAATTAAATTAATACACTTACATTATAAAATAATTAAGCTGATTCTATTTACAAGTTTATATCCATCTTTTCACGTAATGCTGGGTATGGTTTGATGTATTCCGAAGTGTAAATATTATGAGCTATGTACATGAAATAAACAATATCATTTTCAATATAACACTTTACTTCAATACTTTGGTCAGTTCCTACTTACCAGTTTACAAGAATTTAGTTACTAAAATGATTTTTTTACTTTTATATTTCACTTCACTACAATCCGACTCCACTGAATACGCTGATATGATTTCTAGATTAATTTAATTAATCCAGCTATAGTTATGGTTATAACTATTATAGTTATAAACAACCATAAATATAGTTGCTTACACCTATTATTTTAGATGCTGAGAGCGTAGTAGTAGTAGTCGTAGATGAGGCCCAATTATAGCTTCTTTTTTTTTGTAATAACTACATATTTAATTAATGGTTAAAGATAAGAAAGATATTTGTTCTGATTAATAACATTTTACCTCTATGTAACTTAACAAATTTTAACTATAAATCCATATTGAACACATTAATCAGTATCATAATATATATATAAAAGCAGGGTTGTAAATAAGCGGACTCATTTATCGTTCAACTTAGGACTTGAGTCCGCTCAACACTTGAGTAGTGGTTTATCGCTCGAAACTTAGCGGACTCATCATTTGAGTTGAGGGGACTCAAACCATGTTTTAATTAGCATAACGTCGGCCGAGTATTGGTTTGTCGTATATGCAAAATTGGAAGCTTTTGACCTAAAAGGTGATTTATAGATTTTTGACTGCGTTCTTTCTGAATCTGTGATCGGTTTTTTTCTTAACTCTGAAGGTTGCTGAGATAATGAACAGTACTTTAGTCGCATATCCGCAAAATTCAGCTCTTGTAAATATTGGTATGTCGTAAACGCCAATTTTTAGAACGTACGACAATATTTTCTTGGAAATTGCAATTATTTTTGGCTTAGTATTGATTTGTCGTACGTATATCAGCGACAAACATACGTTAAAACAAATAAACATGTATTCAATTTTGTTATGTCGTACGTGCATAGAAAAGTAGGAAAAGACAACCAACATACGACAATAAAATAAAAAGATATTTTAGACTTAGTTTGTCGTACGTTCTTATAATTTTCCTTAGTAAACTAAAAAGTATAAAAACGGTGGCGGCTACACCTTTTTCTTTGGACTGGCTCCTGCATCGCGCAAAAAAGACCAACTGCCTTGCTTCATTTTCTTCGCAATCAGATTAATCTGAAAACTATTGAGCAAAAATCCTCGAGGAAATGCTTAATTCAAGAAGTTGACTGCGCCCATAGTGTTATAGATAGAAATATTAAAAATCTTGAAATCTAGAGCGCGTTATCACTACTAAGATATCTTAAAAATATGTCGTATAAAAATGTAATGCTTAAATTGATTCAAGGGCAACCATCAGACCTTTAAAGGTACTGTAACAAATCTCACAATTTGCATTTTGCACAAATAGCTTTTACAAAATTAAAATTTTTAAGATAAGAAAGATCTGATTTAATCTCACTTCAATTTAAAACTATAATAGAAGAGACCTTGATTATACAAATGCAGTGTTTTTCAGGCAGAACTCGCAGCGATTTATCAGGCGGCAACATTGGTATCTGTGTGCAGTTATGCAAGACTAGCCTTGAGGTATTGGCTGCAAGGCACAAGGTGACCCTTTACTGCGTACGTGGCCATAACAATATCTCAGGCAATGAGATGGCTGATGAGTTGCCCAAAAAAGGTTCTGAATTGGATAGCTCCCCAACGGAGGATCCCAATCGGAGCAATAAAAGGGGAAATCATCAGGGGCGCCTATCAAAAGGCAAGCCACGGGTGAACCAACAGGGATACCTGCCGTATTACAAGGCAATTGTGACCTGCATATGACAGAAAAGGACAAGCAGAACAAACACCACGAATCTAGTAAGGGTCCTTACGGGTCACTGGGCCATAGATGACCATGCCAAAAGACTGGGGATAGCGACGAACAATTTCTGCAGGAGCTGTCCGTCCAACACGTGCTTTGCGAATGCCCCGCTCTGATGAAAAAAAGAAGTAGGCTACTGGGTAGCTACTTCTTTTCAAGTCTGGGCGAACTGCAAAAACAAGTAATATCGATGTGTCCTGTGTTTTCTGAGAGAAGCAGGATTGATCTAGGTAAAGAGTTTTGGAGATATCTTGAGTTCCCCAAGGGAAGCAGGATTGATTTGGGGCGGGATTAAAATGTTATCCCATGGGGCCTTAGAGCACAATGGACCTACTAGAGGTCTAAGTGATACAGGCTAGTTGTATAGCGGCACCCCTCTTACCTAACCTAACCTAACCTTGAATATAAAACTACATCTTTACTAAAGAAACCAACAAAGAAAACTATGCGAACAGCGAAAAATTTGATTAATCAAAAATTAAATATAATTCAAAATAAAAACAAATCTATTCCAAAAGAAAATATTACCGATATTAACGTTTATTAGCTTTATACCAGCAGTAGACCGAGTATTACAACAAATTTAATGCATATGAACTAGAGTTAAGTTTATTATTTCATTATTATTTCTTATTTCATGTTCCGTAAGGAATTTTTTTTAGTTATGTTTTCATCATAAATCAATTTCTTTATTTCATCTATATTATTAGTATCTGGTAATGATTATTACATAGTACTAACAATATTACAAATAAATTAAAGTGATTTCACTTAAACAAAAATAATATGATAAGCTCTGATAAGTTTTATCGAATTTTTATACCCTAGCTACATAGATGATGAAATCATAGGGTTATAATAAGTCTGTCATTCCGGTTGTAATGCAAAGAAATAATAGCAGAACAAAACAGATTGGACACTCATACATAAAATTAAAATTTATTTTGATTTTTGCATGTCCGTCTGTTCGTTCGCACGATAACTCGTGAGCACAACAAAAGGTGCTGAAATTTTGTACATGGGCTTTTTTAAGAAAACAAATAAAAATCAGGTTCCAAAATGGGACAAATCGTGGAACCCTTTCTTCGTATTACCATACAAAACTTCGGGGTTTCATTATATTTTTGGACACGACGTAGATAGCTGAAATTTTGCCCACAGAATTTTCATAAAAATAGTAAATGAAATTTTAAAAATGAACTAAATTGGGCAACCCCTTCTTGGTGTTGCCATACAGAACTTTTGATATTCAGTTTATTTAACTTTTATGCTCATATAACATTATTGGTATATTGTATCTTTTTCTCGATGTAATTTCCATAAAATTATGTAACTATTTTGTGGTATGAATATACAATTTCAAACTTTATTCAATATTGGAGTGGCGTACATGCTGTTATTTTGTCGTACGTATATGGAGAAAAAATAACCTTTGATAAGTTGGCGTATACGACAAACTCAATCTGAATTAAATTAATTATAGCTCCTAAATTACTTTAGTAGGAAGCCTAATTCACGCAGTTTTAGTAATCTAATAAATCGGAGTAACAATGGTGCAAAATTAACATAATCTTATCGGGCAGATATTTTTTAATTGATGGTAAAACATTAAAACGTGTTTTCCAGCATTATGACCAGATGGCGTATACGACAAACCAATATTCGTCCGACGATAAGGAGAATCTTATTTAATTAAAATTGAAACTGAAACTGAAATTTCCATCAAATAAGAAAATGATGGAGAACAGAAGAACTTTAAGAACTTTAATTTTTAACGATTCTAAATCAAATCATACATACAAGAAGAAAAACATCCGCCTCGTCCGGGGTTGAAACCGGGACCTTGCCGGGAGACTGCTCTTACCACTGAACTTACGAGAGAGATGATTTTCCATCTTGCATTTATCAAATTTGTAACTAGGCAACTAAGCCACGTTTGCTTTCAGCTGGCATTAACCACAAGCGCACAAATAAATTTTAAGAAAAAAAAATTAATTTGCAATTTATTTGTCAGCACTCATCGTTACTGGTTAATGCCAGCTGAAAGCAAACGTGGCTTAGTAGGCTAGTTATAAATTAATAAATGCAGGAGGGAAAATCATCTGTCCGCTCAACTCAAATGATAAGCCCGCTCAAGTAGTGAGTCTGGTCAAGACTTGAGTCTGCTCAAGTCCACTCATGCAGTGAGTCCGCTCAAGATTGAGTCCGCTCAAAATTTAGTCCGCTCAAGATTGTGTCCGCTCAACCAATGAGTACACTCAGATTTCGAGCGATGAATCACCGCTCAACTGTTGAGCGTACTCAATGATTGAGCGGACTCAATGCTTGAGTTGAGCGATGAGTTGAGTGACAATTTGAGTCCATAACATCCCTGTATAAAAGACCCATCCAAATCCAAGAGGTAGCCCTTCATTGACATATTCACACAAATTTTATCTTATTTATAGTTTTCTTTTTTAAGTCATGCTGCCTCGCCCTGGTAGCTCCGCTGAGAATTATCTTCCAAAAATCGCTCGATAGTGGTTGTTTCCCGCAGCTATGGAAAAACTCCTTTATCATACCTATCCACAAAAAAGGTAGAAAAATGAAATTTCTAACTATAGACCTATTGCAAAATTATCTTGCATGCCCAGATTATTCGAATCTATCATTTACTCTCAACTATCATCTTCCTGTAAGAATTTGCTCTCTTCAAACCAGCATGCGTTTATTTCGGGCAGGTCTACAACCACTAATTTGTTGGAATTTGTCTCGGATACCATTTGCGGGTTTGCAAAAGGCTATCAGACAGATTGCATTTATACAGACTTTAGTAAGGCGTTCGACAAGTTATCTCACTCCGTGATACTGTTTAAAATGGAAAATTATGGGTTTCCCCCAATATTTCTAAAATGGACGGAGTCTTATTTAGATAACAGAACATACCAAATCTTACTCCGCCATTCCACCTCTAGAGTATTGAAGGCCTCGTCTGGCGTACCACAAGGGAGTCACTTGGACCCGTTGTTCTTTATTCTGTCTATTGACGACATTGTCTCTGTTGTGAGGTACTGTAAGGTCTTGATTTATGCTGACGATATTAAGCTTTACGCTCAGATTAAATCTGTTAACGATTGTGAACAGGTACAGGGTGACCTTCAAAAATTTTACAATTGGTGCAAGAGCAATGATTTGGTACTCAATATCAACAAATGTGAGGTTATAACTTTCCACAGGAATCAGAAACCAATCACTTATGATTATGAGTTCTCGGATACCTCGGTTCGCCGTGTGGACTCTGTCTGTGACTTGGGTGTCAAATGTGACCACAGATTGAATTTTATCTCCTATATAAACTACATGGTTTCAAAGAGTAGTTCTATGCTGGGCTTTATAAAACGTTGGTCCCGAGAGTTTTCAAGTCCTGCCATAACATTGCGTTTGTACACTTGCTTTGTGAGACCACTTCTTGAGTATGCTAGCCAGGTCTGGTCTAAATTTTACGGTACACACATCGACTGTATCGAGTCTGTTCAGCGGAACTTCCTACGATTTGCTCTCAGGCATCTACCCTGGAATAATTCTTTAATTCTTCCACCCTACGAGGATCGCCTGAAGCTTTTGAATATGCACTCGCTTGAGAAACGTCGCTTGGTTGCCGATGTAACTTTTGTGCATCAACTCTTAAACGCGAATATTGATTCTCTATTGTTACGTAACAAAATCTCTTTCCGTGATAGTAGCCACAATTTGAGAAGGCTACCTCTGTTGCATGTTAACTCCTCAAGGTCTAACTTTAGCATGTATGAACCGATTAATCGCATGTGTATTACTGTCAATAATATGGCTGAGAGTTTTGTTGTTCACGTCCCTAAGCATGTTTTAAAAAAAACGCCTATTTAATTTTTAATTTTGTTTTCATTAACTTTTTTAAATTGTCTTGTTCTATGTTGCATGTCATTTTATCCGGTGTTCGGTGTATGTTTAGTGTAACATACTAGTGCTAACTCCGACTAAATGATGAAACGCATGTATTGTTGAGACGTTTATTTATTAAACGTGTCCATGCAGCGAGCTTGTGTTAAGCTGGTTCTGATAGTCAAACTAACATTTCTTTAAGTACAAGTATCTTATATAAAAATTTCCATAACAAAACATCTTTTTATAAAGCGCATCTATATTGTTGAATATTTTAATTGCTGCGTCTAACTTTATATAAATTGAAAGTGTTAGTAACTGTCAAATATACTCACAAGCATTTTTTGCTACCCCCGTTACAAGATAACATTGCACAAACATAGCATCCATCTACTTTGCTATACATATCTCATCAGCATAGAACTATAAAATAGATGCAACAGTTAAATAATAAGATTTTTATCTATTTTTTAGGAATTCATAACAATATGTAGTTGGGATAACTATATTATAGTTACTGCACCTATGCGAATCTATACAACTTTTCTTTGAGTGTAGAAGCGCCTTAGCCTGGATATGTTTGTGGGGTGCAAATTACCTCCATTTTAATTAACGGCACTCAGGTTCTAATTCACACAAGATAATATATTTATTTATGAGACTGAGATGGAACGATTATTTCCTTCTCAAACAAAACAAAACTCTATACGTTTTGCAAAACAAACAACACTCTACATATTTTTTTTTAAAGAAACAGGTACTTATTATTATTTGCAAAAATACTTTTCGTAAAATCAACCGTTCTTAAGTTTTTTACAACAGAACAATAGAAGTTTAAGTGGTGAGTTTTCGAGGAGAAATTTTAGCTGCTCATCTGTAGCTTGCTTTGCCTTGAAATCGATCGTGCTAGAAAGATGAATTACGTCGACTCGTGAAATTGCAGCAGTTGACGTGGTGAAGTCTTGTCTAAATTTTGCCTGAAAGTGAAGGTGAAAGGATTAGTAAACAAGGTAAGGGTTCTCCCTTCGAGAATGCAACGGAAATAGTTCATGGCGCTGTAAGCCGTCAGTAACTCTCTGTTATCAGTGCTGTTGTTAGCTGAAGCCTTAGAAAGTTTGACAGAAATGAGTGCCAAAGGTTTTCAATCGTCACCCTCCTTTTGCTGTACTACATCTCCTAAAGCGATGTCGGAGGCGTCGGTGGAGCGGTAGCTGATGGCTAAAAGTGCGACCTGTTTTAATTGTCGCTTGACATTCTCAAAAGCTTCAGTGTAATCAGGCCACTATTTGATCTATCTGGCACCGCCTCTCTTAGAACATTTTAAATACTCATTCAACTTAGCTTGGTATTGATCTGCATGTCGGAAAAACGATGGTGAAAAGTTAACATTCCGAGAAATCGTTGGAGCTCTTTAACTGTTTCTGGACGCTTATACTTTCTGATTATATCCATCCACTCGGAGGAATGACTGATACCAGAGTCGTTGATGATTTGTCCTTGAAACAGAATTTGCGACTGCATCAATTTACACTTCACTAAGTCTATTAAAAGATCGTACTGTTTAAAATGCTCAAAAACTTGTTTAAGATTTCATTAAAATCGAAAGGCATGACTGCCTTGTCTTGACCAAACGAGCTGCTTTCTTAAAGCAGTCAGCGGGTCAATAACATATCGATTTCTAACGTCCGCTATCAATGTGGAATGGTTGAGGAAATCCGCACCTAAAATAGGTTCAGAAATATTTGCCAATATAAACTGAATTGAGAATTGTATGGCGAGATATCAGCAACTCCTTAAGCCTTTAAACCTCCCGAGAACTGGAGGTCTACGTACCTCATCACTAACCACACGAATAACAGCCAACTCTAACGCACCAATAACCGTATAACACTTGGTCGTTTCTTGCTCAAATTGAGTTTCCAGTTGTACGAACTACAATCCTGGTCTCGCGGGTGGCGGCTGATTCCTGAATTTTTTTTTTATTTTAATTTTGAGTGTTTTAATTAACCTTTTTCCAAAAACTTTGTTCATTTTATAAAAAAAATTTTTTTGATTATACTTCTATTTTTATCCGTCAAGAAAAAACTCTGGGCTAAATATTGTACTCTAGTTTTTATTTGTTATTATTTATTCATTTCTTAGTTTTTAAATTTTTTTTTTCTTAGGGGTTTAGATCGAGGGCGTCGACTTGTCAGATTTAGGGTCTGATTATGAATTTCTCTTGATAGCGCCTTCCCCGGTGCTATGCTAATTGAGGGTTGGTTGTTATCTTGAATACGGAGGTTCTTACATTTCTTTTATTTCTTTTGGCAAGGTTTTCGTTGGCTTGTGGGTTTGGTTCGGCTAAGCTTTTACAGGATTATGCATATATGTATATATAATATATTTTCTTATGGGAAATATATGTAATTTTCTGCTATATCTAATGTCGTTAATAACAATTCTTTTCTTATTACTTCTACTAATTTAAGTCACTATTTCTTATTTATAACTTTTAGTACATTACATTTCTATTTGGTATACTCTTAGGTATTTATCTCTATATCTTACTAGTTAGCTAATTATTCCTATGTGCTACTTAATGTTACTGAATATTATTTGTTTATTATTTTTATTATTCTTGTGTAAATAAATTTCGGTTATATTTTATGTTTTTTAATTGGTTATTTTTCTAAGACCAGTGTGGTGAAGGGATAGTGGTTCCGCCAGTAATAAAAGAATGAGACGGGATAAAAACAATGAGTATAGATATTTTTGATTATACTAATTGCGTAGATCTCGCTTTAGAGAGACTTTGGGTACGTTTTAATTTTTCTTGAGGTGTTGCGTAAACCGGTTCCATAGGGATGTTTTCAGCTGTGGGCTGTTGTCTGCGTTTAGCAATCCACGGCATATTTTGCTACTGCTACCACAGATGCAATTAGCAACAAGAGTCCTGTCATTGACAGGGAGGTGATAGAGAGTATATGAGGAATCTTGGCCTTTGGTCCAAAGTGAATGTTGTTCACTTTGGTACGGATTTCGTCTAGAGATGTTGTATTAAGGTGGATACGTTGGTTTGTATCGTCTCCGAGGAGTAATGTTGGTTGTTTCTCCAGGTTTTTAGGAGCGGATATCTTGTTCATATATTCTGCCAACTCATCCTGAGTTTCGTTTGAGCCTGGGAAGTAGGTTGGTTGGAAAACTTTTAGCGGGTGCAGATTTTCTGCTTCGTAATACAGAGTGTGAGTCCCTATTTGCAAGGAACATGGCTCGTTGACTGTCATGATTCCTTGTCCTGTAAGACGATGAGTAAGTAACTGTTGGGTACAGGTTATTTGTACTATAGTGGTTTCGGTTAAGGAGTACAGCCACGAATTTGGTCTGCTGAGCTTAATTATTGTATCCCTTGGGGGAATTTGAGATCTGATGCTAAACTGTGGGTGTTCGCCCAGTGGGTTGAATAGGAGTTTGATAACACATTCATCTGTTTTTGTAGCTTTGGTGATTGGTGTGTTCAGCTTACCAACCCACGTATCCTCATCGATTCCCTTTGAAATTTTTTTGAAAGATCTCAGGTTTTCTGGCTTCAGCAACAGAAATTCCTGGGTCTTGATTTGAACTTGCCACATGGGAAAATCCGATATCAGGTATTAATGAGTGGTCTGAATCCACCCGTATGAGAAAACATTTAATCTGTTGGATTTTCATCTTGGATATATTGAAAATGGGCAGTGTGATTCGAATAACCAATTTTTCCTGTAATAAATGGGTCTTGATTGCCGCTGTTTGATACAGGACTGATAAGCAGTCTTGGAGATTGGGATAAGTGGAGTGAGATTTGTGATAAATCTCTAGCAAACGATTTGGGGAAATTAAAAGTGGATGAATTTGATTATTTCTGCTGGACACTATTATATCCAGTAGAGCTTGTTGTCTAAACTCCAACTCTATCATTTGTAGTGTCAGACTAGAAACGATCTCTTGTCTTATTTGGTGGGCTATCAAATCATCCGTTGTGTTCTGCAGATGGTTAATCTGATTGGTTATCTGACGTTGTCGTTCAGACAGTGAGGAGAGGGGTTTTTGAATTTGTTCAAACGTGGTTTTTATTACGCTGATCTGTTGCTTTTCCAGATCAGCTAAGGTTTGAGTATTTACCTCTAATTCCCTTAGTCGGCTGTACACCTCTTGTTCGTTTCCGCTATCCATAGTGCCAAAGAGATAGTGCATCGCATTACCTATCCCATCAAAGATGGATCGGGGCTTGCGTGATTTAGGCACTGCCTCTTTAATGACATTGGTGCGTCTCTTGATGTTTCCCATTAGGGCATGTACATGTTTGGTTTGTAGGGTACATTGATCTTGATCAAAGGATTTGTTACCACATACTTGATGTACGTAGTGTTCCGCACGTTCCGCCAGTTTTGTCTGATTGTCCAACTCGGCCAGGTCTAACTCGGTGATGGTGCTCCAAGTGTCGTGGTAAATCGATAAGCTTCCAAGATCCTCAAATAGTACTCCAGTATTATTTAGGGGCGCTATAGAGTAAGGTTCCTCCGCGAGGGCTCCTATTGTGATCAGGAAAATTCCGTAGAAAATTATTGACCGCATTGTCATCTAGGAGAGGATAGCATAGGATATTAAAATGGGTTTTCTGTTGACTCTGTAGCTTACGTTCTATTGTTCCTTAATCTTATGTATGTACATATGTACCTTAAGACTACTTAGCTTCTATGGACAGAAAGAATTTAGGCGGTTGTTATGTACCGTCACCTCTCGTTTACGAACTGGGGATGCCGGTTACCGTAAAGGGTCCTACACAAATCTGGGAGAGCTTATGTTTGCAACTCTCGCTCTTGAGTAGCACCTTGTCTCCTCTGTGAAATGTCAGGGGACGTACAGCTTTGTCATAGTAATTTTTCGAGCATTGTTTACTCATCAGAAGATTTTTCCGTGACATGGCGTACGACTTTTGAAGCTTAATCCTGAGAATATGGTAGTAACTCTCGTGGTTATACACGGGTTCAGGGTCTCGACTTAAGTTGGACGGAACGTCCGCTGTAAAGCCTTAGAGACAGTCCATGGGAGTTAATTTTGTCCCTTCGTGTACACTGTTGTTGTACACGAAAGCAGCGGTTCGCAGATAATTATCCCATGAGCTGGGATTTTCGTCCACTATAGTTCGTAGATATTCAATCAATGGTTTATGTGCACGTTCGAGTGCTCCATTTGATTGGGGATGATAAGCTGAGGTCTGCAACTTATTTATCCTAAGGAGTTTGCATACCTTTTTGAATAGGTCACTCAGGAAATTACTTCCCTGATCGGTGACTATTCTTTTGGGAATGCGGAAGCGCGTGACGATTTCGTCGAAGAAAATTTGCGCTACCGTTATAGCTTCCTCATTCGGTATGGCATACCAGTCTACAAACTTCGTGAGGTTATCCTGAAACGTTAGTATATATTTGTTTCCGGATTCAGTCTCCTCTAGTGGGCCGACTATATCTAGATAGATTTTATCGAATTGTTGTTCCGCTATGTCTGTAATCACCATTGGCATTTCATACTGTGGTGATGCCTTCATGGTTTGACGTTTGCACACCGCTTAATGTTCTTTTTGATGTCACTAAGCATGTGCCTCCACCATTACTTTCTTCGAATCCGTTTATAGGTTTCTATCACTCCCTGATGACCGCCAAAGGGCGATCCATGGTAATCTTTTAAGATTAATTGAATCTCCTCGGGGCTTGTGATAACTTCAGGGGGACGAGTTTCGTCTATAATTGGTGGATTGGTACTAGGTGGACTGTCACGGTCTGCGGCCTCTTCTGGATGATGAGTTTGTTCTTTTTGTTTGGCCTGGCTGCCTTGATTTGTTCCACTTTCCTGAATGTTTCGTGTCTGGGCTCTGGTTACTGCATTGCATTGCAGACACTCCTTTTAGTCCGATGAGTGTTTTTCCTGCTCTGTATCCGAGTCCGTTTGGTGGTGGACTATAGCTTCTACCGTGAAGGTTGCAGTTTCTTTGTCTCTGCCATTATCCCGTGGAATGCGGCTTATAGCGTCGGCATTCTTGTTGTACTTTCCAGGCTTATATTCAATTTGAAATCTCACCAGACGGGAAGTGGGGTTGTTAACATTGAAAACACCCTTGAGTGGTTTGTGATCTGTATAGACCGTGAACTCTCGGCCTTGCAGATAACACCTGAAATTTTCAGTCGCCCAAACTATAGCCAGTAACTCTTTCTCAATCGTGGAATAGTTACGTTTGGCTTTGTTCAGGGTACGGCTGGCGTAGGCAATGGGCTGGTCTCTTCCTACCTCTCTTATGCTTTGAAATGCCTCTTGGCATCTCTCAGTCCACTTAAACTTCACATCCTTTCGGAGTAAGTTTGTTAGAAGACGTTCTGTTTTCGAAAAGTCGGGTATGAATTTTCTGTAGTAATTGGCAAGGCATAAAAATGATTGCACTTGCCTTACTGTCTTAGGAATGGGGAAAGTTTCGCCGCATGCCGTTTTGCTAGGGTCAGGTAGTGCTCCTTGGTTAGAACATTTGTGTCCGAGATACACTACCTCGCGCCTGAGAAATTGACATTTCTCAGGTTGAAGATTCAGGTTATTTTCTCTTAACCTGTCAAAGACTTTGCGAAGCTTTTCGTTGTGGTCTGCCAGACTTTTTCCATAGATGACGATGTCATCTAAGTACACGAAACATTCTAGGCCTTGTAGATCGGTTAATATGAACCCGAGCGGCATGCGTTTGAATTCATAATGCCCGTAGTTGGTACTAAAAGCCGTTTTTGCTCGGTCCTTCGGATCGACGAGTACCTGATGATAGCCATTGGCTAGATCTAGGGTGGTAAAATATCGTGAGTGGCCCAGTTGATCGAGGATATCCTCAATCCGTGGTAGCGGGAAGGCGTCGCCAATCGTTTTTTCGTTCAATTTACGGAAATCACCGACGACGCGCCAACTTTTCTCACCATCTGGTCCCGCTTTCTTAGGGACCACTAGCAGTGGCGAATTCCATGGGCTTTTACTGGGCTGGCCAATATCGTTGTCCAGCATCGCTCTGAGTTGTTCATTTATGACATTTCGCTGTGTCTCTGGTAACCGGTACATCTTTTGGTTAATAGGTGCTTGGTCTTGCACCAGAGGGATGTCGTGGGTGATGGCATTGGTATGTGTAAGCCTGTCACCTTTTAAAAAGAATATGTCATCATATTCGTAACAGAGATTTGTTATTGAGGCTTTTCCTCAGTATTTAAAGTTTCATCCAGACTGAGTTCCTGCTCTAATCTGGTGAGGCGGGCTGAATACTGGTGTCTTCTGGTCCGACATCGTTTGGGAACAAGTACCTTATGTGTTGTAGGGTGACTGTCTCATCGGCGCTTATTGCCCTATTTTTATTACTCTTAATTCTAGACTTACTTAAATATGAGAGGCGCTGGGCCAGATGGA
This sequence comes from Dioctria linearis, assembly GCA_963930735.1. NCBI lineage: Eukaryota > Metazoa > Arthropoda > Insecta > Diptera > Asilidae > Dioctria > Dioctria linearis. The sequence goes on from OZ005742.1 coordinate 226,245,868, forward strand.
TCTGCGGGAGTTGCTACCGGCAGATCGTTTGTGTGCTGGCCAGCGCCTGACGTTGGGGTTTTCATGAGAGACCCGCAAGCGTCTTAGAGCCATTTCTTTTCACGGCTTAGTTGACCGGGCCTCTTATGCCCTATTTTCTTAACCTTAGGTTTAAATGTAACATGGTGCTCACCATCGCCGTCATTTCGACTCATGGGATTCGAAGGATGGGCTGTTGTAATATCTTTATCTGGCTCTCGTTTGGGGACGACAATGTAGTCTTTAATGGGAACCAGATTTAGGTTCACGCTGTTTAGAACTACTTGTGAACAGCGTGTGTTGAGGATTCCTATGGGGACTGCCTTTAACCCAGCTGAGAGTAAGCTGTTTGCTAAGAAGACTCCGTCGTCTATTTCTTTCGACAGACTGAACATTTCTTCCTGCAACTGCAACGGAACTTTGACTATGATCTGAGACCTTGCTGGTACGCACACAGGTTCATTTAAATTCACCTGATGCTGGCCAGTCTTACAAGCCAGATTTTTGGTAATCAGCTCACCCTTATCGCGTTCTTGTTTATCATAGCCGACTTCTAATGACTGAGAAGCTTTGAGGACACTTCGGTAGAAGGAGTATCCCCGTCAGGTTTAATATCTTCTACCAGTATCTCTTTGTTGACTGTGTTTTGTGCACACGGGTTGTCCGATGCGGTTTCTAATGGAACAGCAAACTCTTCAGGATTGGTTTCCGTCCGAGGAAATCACAGAACCTTGTTGGGTCCCTCAACATTACAGTTTTTAGCTAGGAAATCATTTCCTAGAAAGCCGTCGTCGGAAATAACTGGGATGTTTTTTACAACCTGAAAGTTGCAAGGTAATTTGCTTTTTAGCATGAAGTTTCCTTGGCAACTTCCTAAGATTTTTCCGGTGCCAAGGGGGCTTTGAAACGTTAAATTCTTGTTGGAATTTATTAGCTCGCGAGATTTGAGAGCTTTTTTCTTAATTATACTGATCTCAGCGCCGGTGTCCACTATTAGCTGGGCCTGACCATTTAGACCTATGTGTAGAGGAAGTCTGGCGGTGGGCACACTGAAGTCGGGCGTTTGAGAAGACCCTTGTTTATTGCTGGTAGGGTTTATAGTGTAATGATTTCAGTCTGCTTCTTCAGATGTACAGCTTCTCCTTTTCAGATTGGGTTTGGTGCCTAACTTAGAGCGTCACTACATGTAGGATACGCTCCGATTAATGGCGTCAGCACTGGATACGCCGATATTGCTAAGAAGAACAGGTTCAAGAATAAAAAGACACGCCGAAGAGCAGCGTATAAATCTATTGAAAAAACTGTTATTGATTCAGTATCAATACGTCGTATTTATACACAAATTCTCCATACGTTGACATAAAATTTCTTGTAATCACAATTGCTCATAATAAATCGATTACGCTCTATATCGAGAAAGTCTCACCTACATTTCTTTTGTTTACCTACGACATAAAGAAGTTAACCTACATACATTTCTGTTTATTTCTAATCTAATAATAATAATCATCACAGTGACCATTATGAATATACATACCGTGACTCATATCATACAAGCGCTTTACTTTGTACTCGACTCAGTGCAGAGTTTCATAATATCATGCCTGCGCTTTTTATGCGCGTAAAAATGATGAGTCAAAGTGTGGATATTTTATTGACAAAATGAAATAGTTATTAGGTCACTGTGTAATTACCGCAAGTAGCGTGGTATGTGCCGTAAAGAGATCATGACATCGTGACATCACGATATCATGAGATCATCACAACAAGATCATCACACCCTCGACCTTTCTGTTGAGTCTTTAGCTTTTGTTAAAGACGAAACATAGGTATTATGAAAGTGTATTACTATTGCTATACTATTGCTACAAATGTTTACTTGGATTTATGTTATGTAATATGAGAATTACTTTTTACAGCGTTATAGTTATGGATTCTATTTTATGCAATACTTATCTAGGTCTATGTTATGCTATATGAGAACAGTATTTGTAAGATTTTGTTTTTTTTTTGTTTTTTTTTTATCCTATAGTTATCATTTTTATTATTTTTGTACATTGTATTTTTTTAATCTATCATTATGGACTTTCTTGGCTGTGCCGTTTATTTCGATTATTGTGTTGATATCTTTTCTTTGCAGTTCTTTATATGGACCTTTGTATGGTTTTTGAAGTTTTTTACGATCTTCGTTTCTCAAAAGGACTAAGTCACCTGTTTTTATGTATATTGGATTTGTTGCAATTTGCTTTTCGATTCGTTTTTGTTTAACATCTTCTATTAGATTTTTTGCTTTTAAAATGGCTGTTTTTAATCTGAATTTAAGTTCATTAGCATAATTGTCTAGGTTGTAAGTTTTGTTATTATCGTTTACTATGTCAAATGGTAAATAAGGTAATTTGCCAAATATTAATTCGTATGGTGCGTAATTTGTGTCCATATGAGGTGTAGTGTTGTGAGAAAAAGTGTAATATGGTATCCATTTGTCCCATTCTGAGTCTTCGGCAAACGCAAGTACGTATTCATTAAGAACGCGATGGTTTCGTTCTGCTATTCCCATAGTTTGATGGTGATATGGGGTGCTAAAGATTTGTTCTATCTCAAGTAGTTTACATATCTCTCGCATTAATCCATTAGAGAACTCTGTACCTTGATCTGTTTTTAAGATCTTGAAATGTCCATATTTCAGAATGAATTCGTTTACTATAGTTGATGCTACAGTGTTAGCATCCTTAGTTTCTAGGGGCGATGCTATCACGAACTTTGTTAGTTCGCATTGCATGGTAAGAATGTATCGATAATTATTTGAGATTCTAAGTGGTCCTACTATGTCCATGACTACGGTCTCGAAACTTGTTGTAGGTGTGTCGGTTTTAATCATTTTCTCTTTAGTATGTCTTACTTGTTTGTTGAGCGCACATTGTTCACAATTGTTAATATAGGTTTTTACCATATTGTTCATGTTTTTCCAACAAAAACGTTGTTTAATCTTTAGTACTGTCTTTCTTATTCCTAGATGTCCTCCGTGTGGTGAATTGTGATATTCATCTATTATTTTATGTTGTGTTTTAGTGTTATTTGTTCTCTTAGGGGGTTCATATAATATTATCATAAGTTTCGCGCGGTTATTATTTTGTTTTCTCTGTTGCAACATGTTGAATAAGTTATAAATTTTTCCTTTCGAATGCATTCAAATAAATTATTTTTGTTTGATAGAGCTAGATCATGTGTATTCATTTCGTGTGTAGCATTCAATAACCTTTTCATGATAGAAACGTATTTCATATCAGAGTTATCGTTATTGTCTTGCGTATTGTCACCTCGTAGCTTCTCCGTGATAGAATCTTGTTTCGTATCAGGATTATCGTTATAATATACTATTATTTCATTGTTTGTACGTACGATTTCTATTTGTTTCTTATACTTGCGCAATATTACAAATTATAACTTTTTCTTGTTTCTGATATCAGATATGGAAGTGCAATCCCAAGCGTAAAGTTAATCAGGCTTTAGCTGCGGCTGGGGAACATTTCCAATACTTGTTTTCTTATTATCGCATGCTTTTTGTTTCGCTATCATACCCCTTGTTAACACTAGTACTTTACTTACTGTAAGGTCTCTTTCTTTCGGAACCATATTTTTTAGAATATCTGAGTCTAACTCAGCGTTGGTGTTATTGCGTTTGCTATAAATACACCATTTTGTAATTCTTTATTCAGCACTATGCTGTCTTCTTGTCTGGAGAGACATATTAGTAATATCGCCTCTGTTCTTGCTGTAAGTGTTACTTGTGCAATTCTTAATGGTTTCATCTCCATATGTAAGACGATTTCGTGTTCATTCACGTTAAATGATATAGTAAAAATTTCGTAGTCTATTTTGCATAGGAATTTCTTTAGTATGTCCCGGATAATCCCGTCTGTGTCAATTGGAAAATTGTCATCTACCAAGTGAAAAGAAATTGTTGACTCTGTGGTCTGCTATTTCTTACATTAAGCTAATTGATCCTAACGAAGTTATTGCTTCCTTAGTAATTCCAGACAATTTGCATTTATTGTTTGGGTTAATATCGAAGTTATTAATGTCTAATTTATTAATTTTTACTATTGAGACGTCTGCGCCTGTGTCCACTAAGAATCTAAGATGTCGATTCATATTCTCGCAGTATAATGTTATATAATTCGTAAGGGTGTATGAGATTTTGTACATCTTATTGTATTCTCAGGGAGGTTGCTTTACTCCTCTCCGGAGTCCTGGACGTTTCCCTGGTCCTGGGCATAATTAATATTTCTTGAAGTTTGTGCGAATTTGGGATACTGTATTGTTGTTTTTATATCTCGAAGAATGTTCTTTCTTTAAAGCATCAAAAGTTATTGGTGTCCGAGCACCTAGCGCGGTTTGAACGTTTAATGATAATTTTACGCTGAAAACAAAGTCCAACAAATCCAATTTCGCGGTGTCGCTTAAGGTTTTATTGATGAATTCTACGGTTTTTAAGAATGCAGTTAATTCGCTAAATTTCCCTTCAAATACAGGGATGGCTTTCATGGCCGTTCCTAAATCAAAGTTGGCCATTTCGCTGTTTTCTTCCGTCAGTGATTTTTGTAAAGCTGCTACTAGTAATGGTCTTAGTTCTTTTGAGTATGTAATAAATTTAATCTTAATATCAAGTGTCTTGGCCTCGTCTAGTGTAGCTATTAGAGCTTCAAATTCTTGATTTATTTCCTCTAATCTTTTTGATTTTGATTTTAAGGTTTCAGTTGTAAAACCACGATTTTGGCCTTTTTTAAAATTTGGCAAGAGATTCTTAACTTCGTCTCTTAGTTCTTTTATTTTGTCCATTCAGGAGAAAAGGAATTGAATACTGCGTTTATTATTTATTATATTATATTATTGATTTATTAAGAAAATGGAGTTTAAACATTATACAGGGTGTTCCGTAAATGTCTTTAATCCTTTAAGGGGATGAAAGTAGAGGTCATTTGGGTCAAAAAAGTCTAGATACTTTTATATCGAACTCCGCTTGGTTTTCGAGTAAATCGATAATATCCATTTTCGAGATTTTGCATACCTCTTCAGAGTAATTTCGTTATAAGTTCTATTGTAATTAATGGATTGTGACGTTCAAAAGTTTATTTAAAAGAACACATATTGGCCATTTTAAGAATGTATAATAAGTTTTAATTGTGCCTTCAATTATTTAAAAAACAAGGGTTTTCTCTAGAATTTTTTATTTCACCAACATTTTTGTCGCGCTTCAGTGTACATTTGTTCGAAATATCACCATTGCATGAACTTGCCAAAACTATGAAAAAATTTGCGCATTATATCCCCTTTCCAAAATGACCTCCCTAAGTGCTATCAACAATAACAATCAATAGTTATAAGCAAATAGGATTCTATCTCCTCCTACATGGAGGGGTAATTTCGAAAAAAAAACTTTTTTTACCAAACTTGATATTTACGTAGATTTCGTTATTCCGCATCTTCATTTTTGCGCGAGGGGCAAGATCTGGGAGGGGTGGAAGCTCAAATTTTCAACTTTAAGCGGCTGTATTTTCTCAACCAAGCATTGTTCAAGCAAATAAGTCGTAAATTCATAAATGGAAATTACATTTTTGGTGGTTTTTATTCCAATATATCCGCTTAAAGTTGAAACTTTGAACTCCCGCCCCTCCCAGAGCTTGCCCCTCGCGAAATTACCCCCTCCATTTTTGAAATTCGAAATCGAAAAGAACCCTATCTAATAGCCAGTTCAGATTCCCGTACAATGACATAAAAATGGTTGTCATAGGTTAAAAACTGTAGGAGGAGATAGAATCCTACGAAAAAACTGAAGATTACCTCGAGGGGCACATCTTCCAAATGTTTGCTTATAACTTTTGATTGTTATTGTTGATAGCACTTATGGAGGTCATTTTGGAAAGGGGACATAATGCGCAAATTTTTTCATAGTTTTGCCAAGATCATGCAATGGTGTTATTTCGAATAAATGTACACTGAAGCGCGACAAAAATTTTGGTGAAATAAAAAATTCTAGAGAAAACTGTTGTTTTTTAAATAATTGAAGGCACAATTAAAACTTATTATACATTCTTAAAAAGGCCAATATGTGTTCTTTTAAATAAAGTTTTGAACGATACAATCCATTAATTACAATAGAACTTATAACGAAATTACTCTGAAGAGGTATGCAAAATCTCGAAAATGGATATTGTCGATTTACTCGAAAGCGGAGTTCGATATAAAAGTATCTAGACTTTTTTGACCCAAATGACCTCTACTTTCATCCCCTTAAAGGATTCAAGACATTTACGGAACACCCTGTATATACAAGAAAAGAAAATTTAAACATTAATAGACCTACTTAACTGTTTCTTAACATAATTCGTATTATATTTACTATAAATGTATACAACTACTGCTACTAATACGAAAATTGCCGATGTGGTTAACGTCTGGTTATATTCGACGAAGAAACTGTTTTGGATATTTGTGGAGCTGCAGTTCCCCATGATTACCGTAGTTTCTTCAGCTCTTCAAATAGTGCTGCTTTGTTTGCTCCTACTGCGATGGGAATAAACCTGTGTAGCTGGGCGCGCTGCTTCCTCAAAGTTACTCTCTTGCCTCCTCTCTTTTTCTGCCGGATTCTTCTCTTCAGGCTTGTTGATTTTAGTCCTGCGTCGGTATTCGTCCAACGTTAAGGGTTTTGGTCCTCTCTGCTTTCATTCTTCGGTAGGTGTTGGTTTATACTTGGCCGTCGATTGAGTCTCTTGTGGAGCCTGCGGAACGTATTCTAGTTCGTTTTTGACCAACTCGGTCAATCTGGAGAATAGTGCATCGAACTCTTCTTGTGTCGATATTTACGCCATTGAGCTAAAATGATGTTGATATCCAGAGAGATTGTAATCTTCCAAAACTCGTAGTAGAGGATCTCAGCTTATTTGTAGTTGGTTGAATATCTCAGCTTGTTCGTAGTTGGCAGGGTCGCCATGTAATGATTTCAGTCTGCTTCTTCATTTGTACAGACATTTACGGAACACCCTGTATATACAAGAAAAGAAAATTTAAACATTAATAGACCTACTTAACTGTTTCTTAACATAATTCGTATTATATTTACTATAAATGTATACAACTACTGCTACTAATACGAAAATTGCCGATGTGGTTAACGTCTGGTTATATTCGACGAAAAAGCTGTTTTGGATATTTGTGGAGCTGCAGTTCCCCATGATTACCGTAGTTTCTTCAGCTCTTCAAATAGTGCTGCTTTGTTTGCTCCTACTGCGATGGGAATCAACCTGTGTAGCTCGGCGCGCTGCTTCCTCAAAGTTACTCTCTTGCCTCCTCTCTTTTTCTGCCGGATTCTTCTCTTCAGGCTTGTTGATTTTAGTCCTGCGTCGGTATTCGTCCAACGCTAAGGGTTTTGGTCCTCTCTGCTTTCATTCTTCGGTAGGTGTTGGTTTATACTTGGCCGTCGATTGAGTCTCTTGTGGAGCCTGCGGAACGTATTCTAGTTCGTTTTCGACCAACTCGGTCAATCTGGAGAATAGTGCATCGAACTCTTCTTGTGTCGATAATTCCGCCATTGAGCTAAAATGATGTTGATATCCAGAGAGATTGTAATCTTCCAAAACTCGTAGTAGAGGATCTCAGCTTATTTGTAGTTGGTTGAATATCTCAGCTTGTTCGTAGTTGGCAGGGTCGCCATGTAATGATTTCAGTCTGCTTCTTCGTTTGTACAGCTTCTCCTTTTCAGATTGGGTTTGGTGCCTAACTTAGAGCGTCACTACATGTACACCCATGATACACCCAGATTAATGGCGTCAGCACTGTTAAGCAGCGGATACGCCGATATTGCTAAGAAGAAGAGGTTCCAGAATAAAAAGACACGCCGAAGATCAGCGTATAAATCTATTGAAAAAACTGTTATTGATTCAGTATTGTTACGAGCGTGGCCTTAGTTCGTTATTTAAAACACAATATTTCAGATATAATTGAAAAGTTCTTTCTTTATTTAACTTTACTGTTTACTCTCACAAATTCACAAATAATTATCAAATCAACTCTTTATTTATCGCTAGTACTGTACTTCTAATTATCGCAATCCAAGTAGTTTACTTCGTTCACTTCGCTGTCTGAAATAATACTCCCTCCTGGATGTGAGCAGCGCCGTATTTATACTCTACGAATTATCCTAGAACCTTCCTGAATATTCCATTCTCCAAACCCAGTTTACTAGGATGTCACTAACCTAAAGTTGTTTCCATTTCCAATGGATGTCGCTTGTATCACTTTGTGGCGCGTAACACTGCCCCCTTCTTAAAATTGTTCGTCCCGAACAACAGGTGATCCACGGTCTTGATGCTCGCAGTATTGACATAAACGATCTAGATGAACGATTTTCCGTTTGCCTCTTGTACCCCGCTGAATCCTATATACTACGTGATTTATTCTAGTCACTACTGAATACGGTCCTTCCCAGTGTTGTTGTAATTTGGGAGAACGTCCCTTACGTCGTTTCGGGTTGTACAGCCAAACAAGGTCACCTTCATTAAAGCCAGCTGAGTTAGCACGTAAGTCATAGCGGGTCTTTATCCGATCGGTATTTATTGCTAATTTTGCTCTCGTGACTTAGTGTACATCAGCTAATCGTTGTCTAAGTTCCGATACATAATCGTCTGGTAACTTTTGTTCACCTCTGGGTGTACCAAACTTGAGATCGCTAGGTAAACGCATCTCCTTTCCGAATATCACTTTTGCTGGAGTTTGTCCGGTCGTGTTGTGTACAGCTGATCGATAGGCCATTAAGAACATGGGAATATGTCGATCCCAATCGCGTTGGTGATAGTCGACTACTTTCTTTAGATGCTCGACCAATGTTCTGTTGAAGCGCTCTGCCATGCCATCAAATTGTGGATGCAGAGGAGTTGTTCTGGTTTTTCTTATTCCCAGAATTTTACACATCTCTTGGAAAGTCCGTGATTCGAAGTTCCGTCCTTGGTCCGAATGAAGTTCATGAGGAACACCAAATCTACTGACCCAATTCATTACTACTTGATCCGCTACTGTGGTAGACTCTTGATTATGGATTGCATAAGCTTCAGGCCATTTACTGAAATAGTCAATAGCAACTAATATATAACGGTTACCGTTATCTGTTTCTGGAAAAGGTCCAGCGATGTCTACGGCTATCCTTTCAAATGGGGCTCCTACATTATACTTATGCATTTCTCCTCTACTTCTGTGTGGTGGTCCTTTGCAAGAAGCACAGATAGTGCATCTGCGGTACCATTCCTCAACATCCTCCCACATATGTAACCAATAAAACCTTTCACGTATTTTGGAAATTGTTTTATTCACCCCCAAATGTCCTCCAGATGCTCCACTGTGCATTTCTTCTAGAACATTTTTGACCTGGGATGCTGGCATGACTATTTGCGTTCGGAATGACTCGCCATTAGTTGATTCCCACTTGCGCTTTAATATACCACATTCAACGTGAAGAGAGTTCCATTGAGCCCAGTAGCTCTTCAGTTTCTCGCTCTTCTCCGAGATATCTTGCCATTGTGGTCTTTCCATGTCTTCTTTCCAAGCAAGAATAGGTGCCATGTCTGGGTCTTCCCGTTGAGCTGTTCGCAAGCTCTCGTTGTACCAACCTGTCTATGGTTCCACCGTCATCAGCTGTATAGTTGCCTCCGTTTCTTTTTCTTCCAGCCGAACGCAATGTTTGCATTCAACTTTGCATGGACGTCGTGAAAGGGCGTCTGCATTTCCATGGATACGTCCTCTTCGGTGTTGGATTTCAAAGTCATAAGCTTGGAGTCGCTCTATCCATCTCGCCACTTGCCACTGCAAAAGCCATTTAAGCGCTGCATGGTCAGTGCGGAGGATAAATTTCTGCCCGTAGAGATATTTATGGAAATGCTTGGTTGAGTTTACAATGGCAAGTAGCTCTTTCCTTGTAGCACAATAATTTCTCTCTGATTTTGAGAGTGCTTTGCTAAAATAAGCTACTGGTACCTCTTGACCATCCTCCTCCTGTGAAAGCACTGCACCAATACCTACATTGCTGGCATCCGTGTCCAATATAAAAGTTTTCCCCAGCTTTGGATAGTGAAGCACTGGAGTTCCACAGAGCTGTTACTTCAAATTTGCAAAACTCTCGTTACATTTATCTGACCATATGAACGGCTTTCCTTTTTCTGTAAGTTGATGTAGGCTCCTTGCTATATCTGCAAAACCTTTTACGAATCGCCTGTAGTAGGTAGCTAATCCAAGAAAACTCCTTAATTGATGTTTTCTCTGGATCAGTTCTTACTCCTTGTGATGAAACTATATGCCCCAAATATTTTACTTCATTCTTGAATAGAGCACATTTATTCGTACTGAGCTTCAGTTTCGCATCTCTCAGTCTTTGAAGTACGTCCCGTAAGTTGTTTTTATGTTCCTTGAATGTCCTTCCGATCACAATTATGTCATCTAAGTAGACAAGACATGTTTTCCAGGTTAATCCTCGTAAAACACATTCCATGAGTCGTTCGAATTTGGCTGGAGCATTACATAATCCAAATGGCATAATTTTGAATTACCGTAAGCCACTTCCAACTGAGAAGGCAGTTTTCTCTCGGTCGTCGGGATGTATTTCTACTTTCCAGTAACCACTCTTCAAATCCTATGTGGAAAACCATTGCGCTCCGGAAAGGGTGTCCAATGTGTCATCAATCCTTGGTAACGGATAGCTATCCTTTCTTGTTACATTATTTAGTTGGCGGTAGTCCACACAGAATCGGGTGCTGCCATCCTTTTTCTTGACCAAAACAACTGGCGATGTCCAAGGGCTGTTAGATTCCTCAATTATGCCTTGTTCTTTCATGGAATTTATCATATCTTCAACTTCTGGTTGTTTTGCTAATGGTAGTCTTCGTGGTGGCTGCCGAATGGGCCTAGAATCTCCTGTTGTGATCCGATGCTGGACAAGATTTGTTTTGCCGAAATCATCATCATTCATTGCAAATAATTCCGAAAATTCATCGATCATCTCTTTGGCATCGTTGTATTGCTGTTCACTTAAGGCACTAGATGAAAGAAGTTTCTGAACCTGTTGAGTAGTAGCTCGTATACGTGTTGCCTCCTTAATATTACTTTTCATAATTAACAATCTGATAAACAGGCTCACAATTTCCAATTATAGCACCTTCTTTTAGTTGTACCACATTTTCGGATGTGTTGAGCACTCTGACTTGAATTAATGTTGCGCCTTCTGTCTTCACTAAAGTCTTATCAACGATGATGTTCGATGTTACTTTTGTAGGGGTAGGCTCCACCAGATAGAATCGGCTGGTCCCGATGTCATCAGTAAGCTTTGTCCATACTAGCGTCTCCGAGAATGTAGAGAGAGTCATATTCTCACAGACCATCGTCCTTATTTTTGCAGGATAATCTGTTCCTCCTCCTAGTCTCATAGAAATTTCTATGTTGCCATATTTGGGTATTCGTTCTCCGACATCTAAATTTATTTTATATGTGGTCATAAAGTCTACTCCAAGGATGCATTCATCCATTATATCTGAAACTAGGAAATTGTGAGGAAATAGTACTTCACCTAGTTGAATATCCAAAGTTATTTCTCCAAAAACTTGTGCTGCGGCTCCAGTTGCTGTTCTTAGTAAATATTTGGTGGTATTGTGAAGCCATTTGTTCTTGACAAGATTCGCTCTAATAATTGATCCCGAAGCTCCAGTGTCGATAGTGACAACGCAGTCATTTTTTCCTACACTTCCATATATAACAAGACTGCTATTATTTCTCTGCAACTGGGCTATCTGAATGATGACTTCGGAGCTGTCGACTCTACCAACCAACTTCTGCCCCCCGAAGTTGGTTTTTACATGTTTTCCGACTGCTGAATAGGGGAGCTGATGCGACTAGTCGCTGTTTGATTTCTAGGCTCTCCCCGAATAGCTTGCTCCCTGGCTCGACATCTTTGGCATTCTGTTCTGTCCTCCTCTTCTGGTGATTCTGTTCGACGGCGTTTTCTGCAGTCCCTTTGGAGGTGTCCTGGTCTATTACAATTCCAGCATCGCAGAATACCACGTGAAGAATTGCTCTGTGATGGCTGCATTCTATTACAAGTACATTCCTCCACCGAAATTTCTCTCACTCGTACTGCACTTCGGGAAGCTTGCCTGGCAGATTCATACGCTAGTGCATAGGCTAGTCCTTCTGCCGTTAATTTCTTTCCTGCTAGCCTCAACGCTTGTTGTAAATTTTGATCTGCAATAGCGTTCACAAATGCTTCTGTTGCCACTTCAGTAAGGAAATCCGCATTTACGCTAGAGTATGAGAAATAAGCTAATCTTTCCACATCAGCCTGCAGTTGTTGTAGTGATTCGCCATGCTTTTGAATCCTGTTGCGTAGCTGTAGGCGATATACTTGCTGCATGTGTTCATCTCCATAACGTAGCTCTATCGCCTGTAGTAATGAAGTATAATCACGTTGCCTTTCTATCGGTATAGTTTGTAAAAGCTCTGATGCAGAACCTCGAAGTGCTAATACCAGAGCTGTAGCTTTGTCTGCATCATTCCATCCGTTTACTTCGGAAGCAGCCTCGAATTGTCTCTTGAAAATATGCCACGAATTTTGTCCATCAAATATTGGAGGTTTCATTCTGCCTGCATTGGATATTTCAATTCCTTCGTGCCGTGGTTGTCGATGCTTCATCTTCTCCAAATCTGATTTGAAGTTGTCAAGCTGTTCGGTCACTTTTTGTTGAACTTCCGCTACTTCTTGCTCGATTCCTTCAATTTATAAATTTTGTTCGTCTAACGAGTTTTTCAGGAAACTCTTTTGTTCCTCTAAGCGATTTTCTAGACAATTCTCCAGAGAATTCTTTTGTTCGTCCAAACGCGTTTCCAGTGATTTCTTCTGTTCATCTAAACGGGACTCCATGGAATTCTTTTGTTCATCCAAAGCATTCTTCTGCTCATCTAAACGGGATTCCATAGAATTCTTTTGTTCCTGGAGAGAATTCTTTTGTTCGTTCAAACGGGTTTTTATAGATTTCTTGTGTTCCTGGAGAGAATTCTTTTGTTCGTCCAAAAAGGTTTCCATAGATTTCTTGTGGTCCTCGAGAGAATTCTTTTGTTCCTGGAGAGAATTCTTTTGTTCGTCCAAACGGGTTTCTATAGATTTCTTTTGTTCCTGGAGAGAATTTTTTTGTTCGTCCAAACGGGTTTCTATAGATTTCTTGTGGTCCTCGAGAGAATTCTTTTGTTCCTGGAGAGAATTCTTTTGTTCGTCCAAACGGGTTTCCATAGATTTCTTGTGGTCCTCTAGCGAATTCTTTTGTTCCTGGAGAGAATTCTTTTGCTCATCAAAACGGGCTTCCATTTTGCTCATTAAAGTACTTAAAAGCTGTTCTATGTTCATTGCAGGCTCTTCCTCAATTTCTGGTTCTACTTCGAAAACGAATGTCTCAGGATTCTTTTCTTCCTCTATCAAAGCTTGTCTAAGTCGCTCGACTAGATCATTCTTTAGACCAGGCGTTTGTAATGACCGCTTCCCCAACTCTACTTTCAATTCCTGTATGCGAAGCTCCTCTAGCTTGCGTCCCATTCTTGCGTCTTTTGTAATTCACTCACAGTTTAATATAAAATTATCTTTCGGAATTTTTACACACGATTTCACAAAATTAATCACTCTTTGAATTTCAAATTCAAATGCCACCACTTTATTTCGCGATTTTATTTTACTTCTGACACCACTTGTTACGAGCGTGGCCTTAGTTCGTTATTTAAAACACAATATTTCAGATATAATTCAAAAGTTCTTTCTTTATTTAACTTTACTGTTTACTCTCACAAATTCACAATTAATTATCAAATCAACTCTTTATTTATCGCTAGTACTGTACTTCTAATTATCGCAATCCAAATAGTTTACTTCGTTCACTTCGCTGTCTGAAATAATACTCCCTCCTGGATGTGATCAGCGCCGTATTTATACTCTACGAATTATCCTAGAACCTTCCTGAATATTCCATTCTCCAAACCCAGTTTACTAGGATGTCACTAACCTAAAGTTGTTTCCATTTCCAATAGATGTCGCTTGTATCACTTTGTGGCGCGACTTAAGTACTCTCGGAAATTACTTTATAAAAAAAAAATAAAATAAATAAAAACTCGATTTAACCTTTCAGAACAATTTATTGGAAAAGAAGCAACTTGTTTCATATACCGATTACAACTGAACTCTCACCTGAGTTCATTTTACCTTTCCTTATGCCTCGTGTGCTGACGAGGCATTTACAGTTTGTCTTTATATTTAAGTCGGCACGTTTTCACTTGTTTGTGAAAATGTGACTTATTTCTACTGAACTAAAGTGACAATTTTTACAAAAAAAATGATGAGAATGCAATTTAGAATTTTATAATTATCAATTTTTAATGAACAAAGAAATGTATATATGAAGAAATGTAAAGATGAGTAAGGAAATGTATATATGAAGAAATGTAATGGTGAGTGTGTAGCATGCGTAACTGCTCCCCCCTAGGTGTGAAGCGTCGGCCAAAGATACCTTATGTTTTGATGTCCTTCTTCGAGAGATTTTGGAGGATTATTGCATATAGTGCTATTGTGCAAAGTTGGTGGGCTAATCATGCGTGTAGAAACTCGGTTGTATATGAGGTAAGTTGTCATTATCAGGATGATGGAACCTAGGATTGAGGTTGTTCCCAGCGTATAGTAGTCTCTTTGAACTGTCCTTATTTCGAGAAGTTCGATTGCCTTTTTATTTTCGACGTGGAAGGATTTGAGCTTCTGTAGTTTAAGGTCTTCTATGGTTGATGAAAAGTTGATTTGATTAAATACGATTGGGTAGATGTGAATGTCATCCCAGTAAGTGTTGATGCTGTCTTGGTAGATGATGTTGTTAATTTCTACTGAGCAGTTTTCGAAATGAATCAGCTGTGTTCCCTCGATTTGTGGGTGACTGAATTCGCATGAAGATTTTATAGGAGTTTCCGGAATGTTTGTTAGGAGGATGTAATTTGGTTCAGGTTGAGATATCTCTGACGTTTGTATCTGTTCGGTGAGTTTGCACTCTGCTGGTTTGTTTTGTATGAGCCGGCCAATACAGGTGGAGGTGTTTGTCGTCTCTTGGTAGACTGATTCCTTGCAGTAATAAACGCCTTCTATTCTATTGCATGCTTCGTCAAAATATTGAATACTTCTTAGGTTTTGGATTAAATAGGGTTTTGTGGATATAATTTTTGTATCATTTATTGGCAAAGGGATAATGTGGAGCATGGAATATGTTTCTTGGGATAATATTGGTATTTGCACATTGAAAATTAAATTAGAATCCGAATAGTAAGCTTGCAAGCCTAAGAGTTCGTAAACATGTTCATTGGATTTAATTTCAATTGATTGATTTTTAAGATTTTGATAAATTTCTATAATTTCGCTTGGACTCAAAATTTGTTTAGAAATTATGTTTAATCGGGCAAGTACTATAGCTTCTGCTAAATTTTTTAAATGATTGTTTAATAAATCGATGTTATAGTTAATTTGGTTAAGGTACTGGCTGTGCTTTATTATATCTCTACCGGTAGTGATTTTATTATCAACTATTTTTTGATAGTGGTTCAAATATTTCTCTATAGAAGCTTGCTGTGTATTAATATGGGTTGTTACATTCTCAAAACGTTCTATCATTTGATTATTTATTACTGTTTGTCTGTTTACCTGATTCTTCATTTCGGATTGGTTTGAAGTTAAGTTTTCAATTTCCTTGTTTAAGCGTTCCGCATCTCTATGGTCCATATTTCCCGTTATACTTTTGATTACGGTACCTAGACCGTTGATTAAGCCTCTTCTTTTCCTAATATTGGGTTTTAGTGTATCTAATTTATGTTGTAAGTCTAATAGTTTTAAATTAGTTATTTTGAAAGAGTCCGTAAGCTCGTCAAAGTCGTTAAAAGTCTTCAATGATTCGGTTATTTTGTTGATTGTCTGTTCATAGTTATCCAGTCTGACTATGTGTAGTAGGTTGTTATGTTTTTGTATCGTTCTTGCTGTCCCCAGTCTCATTGCTAGTATTTTATGTCCCGTCAGGTCCTGTATTTCCAGTTTCTGCCCTGTCACGTTCGTCAATCTGGAACTTACGTTTAATTTTTAATTTACCTTTATGTAGTTTTTTATTACCTTCAGTGATAATAGAATTTTTATTGTTCTTCTTTATTCTTGTTATAATTGTTTCGTTTAGGATTTCTTCGTGATCCTTTTGTCTTTGCTTATCATAAATAATTCTATAGATTTCCGTTAGAGTGGAATGCATTCTTTCAATGGGGGCATTACTACTAGTTTGTTGAAAACATGTAATGTGGTGAACAATGTTATATTGTTTACAAAAGTCTTGGAATATACTAGAAGTAAACTCTGAGCCTTGATCGGAAATAAGTTTCTTTGGGATGCCGTGAAGGCTAATAAAATGTTTGAGCGATTTAATCATTGTTAAACTATTCCTGGCTAAGACCGTGTAGGCCGCTGCAAATTTTGAAAATTTGTCTATAATCGTTAGAATCTGGTTGTGATTGATGCTATAGATATCTATGTGCAAAACATCTAGAGGTTTTTCCGGAGTTTCAGGAATCTCGAACTTTAATTTTGGTGGTTTTCGATCGTATTTCATCTGATGACATGTTTCGCAATTATTAATGATTTTAGTTATTTTCTCCTTCATGAGTGGAAAGTAATTTTCTCGTTTTAGGTGTAGGAGTGTCTCATTTATTCCTCTATGATTACTCTTGGTATGATAGTCAGTTATAAGTTTGTCTTGGTCGTCATCGTCAATTATATCCCTTAATAACTCTGTACAGCGAATTAATTTGAAGGTCCGACACATAGAAAAATGTTTGGAGTAGACGCTTTGGATTACTTTGAATATATCGTCGTCAGTATATACGGCAATTAGTTTATTTGGGGGTAAATATTTTTTGAAAATGCTTGTCATATTCTCTTCTGTAAATTCGGGTAGTCTAACTATTCGCCGTTGTTTATTTTTAAATGGGACTTGAAGTGAAATGGGAGGTCTTTTATTTGATTTTTCAAATATTAATTGAATATTGAACTCGTTCACCGGTCTTTCTGATATAGGTAACCCATCACTTTAGTCTTCTTCTGCTGAATGTATGGTAGAACCACTGGTATTTTGCATGGAGGTACTGGGTCCTGCTTCATTAACATGGATTTCTTCATTTTTGTCGTTTGTCCCAATTTTAATGCGACTTAGTGCATCAGCATTTGAATTTTGAGTGCCTTTCTTGTATACAATTTGGTAATCAAATTCTTCTAATTTCAAACGCCAACGTACAAGTCTGGAATTGGGCTCTTTAAGGTTCATTAGCCATAACAATGGCTTGTGATCGGTAACGATTGTGAATCTGTATCCAAAGAGGTAGGGGCGGAAATATTTGGTGGCCCAAACTATGGCCAAGAATTCCTTTTCGATGGTGGAATAGTTTGTTTCTGAAGTGGTCAGTGTTCTACTCGCGTAGCAGATAGGTTTATCATTACCAATGCTTCCTTGAGATAAAACAGCGCCTATTGCGAAATTACTAGCGTCTGTTGTGAGTACAAATGGTTTGGAAAAATCTGGGTACTGAAGTATTGGGTCATTGATAAGAAGGTCTTTGCAATCTTCAAAAGTTTTAACGTAACGTTCGTTCAGCTCAATTTTCGTTCCTTTCTTGAGGCATGCCGTCAGGGGCTTTGTTAATTTCGCGAAGTCTTTGATAAACTTCCGATAGTACCCTAGAAGGCCTAGGAAGGATTTTATTTCCTTAGATGTTCGGGGAATTGGGAATTCCTTGATAGCTTTTATTTTATCTGGGTTTGGCTTTACCCCATCGGTGGTCACAATGAGTCCCAAAAAAGCTATTTCTTTACGCAGAAATTCCGATTTGTCTAATTGGACTTTTAAGTTGGCTTTTTGTAGCCTATGAAACACTTTCCTTAGACTCTCACAGTGTTCCTGTAGTGAAGTGGAGAAGATAATAATATCATCGAGATAAACTAGGCATATTTTCCCTACAAGATCTTTCAAGACGTTATCCATTACTCGCTGGAAAGTCGCGGGTGCATTTTTGAGACCGAAGGGCATTCTGATGTATTCATAATGTCCTCCTTCGACAGTAAATGCGGTCTTTTTGACATCCTCAGAGTTCATCTCAATTTGATGGAACCCACTCGCGAGGTCTATCGTGGAGAAGTACATGCATTTTCCCAATTTGTCTAATATTTCATCTATATTAGGCAATGGATATTTATCGCTTATCGTCTTCTCGTTTAACTTGCGGTAGTCTATGACTAGTCGCCATTTTTGTTTTCCGCTGGCATCCTTTTTCTTAGGGACGATCCAGACTGGAGAACTCCAGGGAGAATAGCTGGGTTGAATGATACCCTGTCTCAGCATATCACTTATTTGTCGTTGGACTTCTTCTTTGTGTATATGAGGATATCTATATGATTTCACGTAGATCGGGTTATCATCAAGGGTTGGAATGTTATGTTTTATTTGATTCGTGAAAGTGAGATCTTGACCCTCATTGAAGAAAATGTCCTCATAATCGCGACATATTTTAAGGATTGCTTTTTTCTCTTCGTTGTTCAGATGTGACATACGGATCGAGTTTGTGATTTCCTTAGGGGAAGTATTTGCATTTGTTTCATATTCGATATTGAATGTATTAACTTCTGCGTAATCGTTTGGCAGAAAGGTCTTAACCTTTAGTGGTTGTTCTATAAGGAGGATTTGATCTTGACTGGATTGGTTTGTAACTTCTACAACACTGTACCAATCTTTGGAGTGGTATAAACCTTCAGAGATATGAAGTTGAGGGGCGATCTCAAGAGCTTTAATATATATATCGCCATTCTGTACGTCTACTGGGAGTTTAACAATAAATTTAGATTTTGCCGGAATTGAATATTTTTCAGACATGAAGTTTGGTTTAAAGTATAGGGGAGTGGTGGAATTTTTTGTGATTAGTACTTGATTTTCTAAATCGACTTTGGCTCCAAGTGCGGTAAGAATATCTAATCCTAGTAGTCCGTCGAAATATCCATGAAACTTGAAAACTAAGAATTTCATTTTACCTAATTGTTTGAATTCTATAAATGTTGGAAGAATTGTTTTTTTATTTAATATATGTTTGTTAAGAATAGTACTGATAATAGTGGGTTTGGTTTCTAACAGGTCTTGCGGTTCTATGTATTCGGGATTTATAAATGATGACGAAGCTCCAGTGTCGATTAGAAATTTTAGAGGTCGACCGAAGGGAGATGAAATGTGAATGTAAGGGAGTGTGTGGCCATGGGTATTTATATCTAAGTATCCAATGGGTTCGTTGAGGCAGGTATATAAAAATTTGAATCGTCTAATTCGAAGCTTTGGTGATTACTTTCATTTATATGGTTCACTTTTTGTATTGGATCATTGTTGCTATTATTATTGTAATATCTGTCTAAATTTGTTTGGTAAAAATCGTTTGTGTAAACCTGATTGTTGTCGGAACTGGTTTGGGGGTCTAATTCACAAAAATTAAAAAGTTCTTTACTGGTAAAATTTGGTTGTCTATTGAAATTTGCAAAGTTATTTGTGTTAGGTTTGGAAGTCTGGTAACGAGTTTGTTGTCTTAGGTGAGTATTCCCGGAACTGGTATCCATCGGCTCTGGTTTGGGGAGATTTGGACGGTTAAATGCATTTGATATCAAGGGTCTGGGTTGTTGATTAGTTTGCATAGGTTGTCGTTGCTGGAAATTGAATGGTTGCCTATGCTGATGGTTATTATGCACAAATGGCTGTCTGAATGTTTGATGAGGTTGGTTAAAATATTGCGGTACTTGGGATGGCCGTTGTTGTAGAGGAGGAAAATTAACTTGTTGCCTTACAGGTGCTTGGGGAAATTTGGAGATTCTTTGTCTGTGGTTGTAATTTGATTGGTCTAATTTGGAATAAGAAATATTTTGTTCCTTAATACAGTAGGCGAATGCACTTGGTAGGGATTCGGGTTGCATCGCACGAATGGTGGAACCTAAGGGTTCTCTTAATCCAGATAAAAATATATTTAAACACATTCCCGAAAACAAATCCTTTTTTGCTCGTATTACGTTTGAGTCTTTTTCATGTATCTGCATATGGTTGTACATAGCCGCTTGGATTTCAATAATTTCACTGTAAAACTTTTCCACAGATTTATTGGCTTGTTTGAGATTATGCAAATCTCTGATAAGAGAAGTTTCATTCCTCTTATCCGAGTAATGAAGAATAAGATTGGATTTTATTTGTTCCCATTCTAATGGAGTCCCATACATATTCAAGACTTCATTAGCTTCATCTTCTATCTTATTCCTAATGGTGGTTACTTCAGAGTGATTTGGGTTTCACTCTTTACACGATTTGTTTTAGATATTTTTTTTTCGATAACCCTTCGAAGGAAAAAATTTCCACTATCACTATTAGAGAGATTTTTCTCGATATTCCGTCGAAATTCTCGCTAATGTAAATATCAATAATCCTTTGATATTTTCCGCGGGATTTATTGCGATGAACCGTCGTTTTTTATCTCGCGAAACTTTTTAAATTTTTTTTTTTTTTATCGTGTTAAACTAGGATCGTTATCTGGATCCTACCGACTGCGCCACTTAAGTACTCTCGGAAATTACTTTATAAAAAAAAAATAAAATAAATAAAAACTCGATTTAACCTTTCAGAACAATTTATTGGAAAAGAAGCAACTTGTTTCATATACCGATTACAACTGAACTCTCACCTGAGTTCATTTTACCTTTCCTTATGCCTCGTGTGCTGACGAGGCATTTACAGTTTGTCTTTATATTTAAGTCGGCACGTTTTCACTTGTTTGTGAAAATGTGACTTATTTCTACTGAACTAAAGTGACAATTTTTACAAAAAAAATGATGAGAATGCAATTTAGAATTTTATAATTATCAATTTTTAATGAACAAAGAAATGTATATATGAAGAAATGTAAAGATGAGTAAGGAAATGTATATATGAAGAAATGTAATGGTGAGTGTGTAGCATGCGTAACTCGCGTAACAGTATCAATACATCGTATTTATACACGAATTCTACTTACGTTGACATAAAATTTCTTGTAATCACAATTACTCATAATAAATCGATTACGCTCTATACCGAGTGAGTCTCACCTACATTTCTTTTGTTTACCTACGACATAAAGAAGTTAACCTACATACATTTCTGTTTATTTCTTAACTAACAATAATAATCATCATAGTGACCATTATGAATATACATACCGTGACTCATATCATACAAGCGCTTTACTTTGTACTCGACTCAGTGCAGAGTTTCATAATATCATGCCTGCACTTTTTATGCGCGTAAAAATTATGAGTCAAAGTGTGGATATTTCATTGACAAAATGAAATAGTTATTAGGTCACTGTGTAATTAACGCAAGTAGCGTGATATGTGCCGTAATGAGATCATGACATCGTGACATCACGATATCATGAGATCATCACAACAAGATCACCACATCAGTCGAGCGGGGGAGTTTTGGGTCGACTCTTTGTCGTTTCCTTGTGTTTTATCCTCCCATTTTTGCTTTTGTCGACATTGGTCGATCTTGTGTCCGCGGTGCCCACAAAAATCACATTTTTGTCTTATATTAAAGACTCTGGGACCTTTGGTTGTTCGTGTCTATCCGTGGCGGACTGTTAGGCGGTCCTCGTGTAAAACGAGTTGCAGACTGTGCTTGGTTGTTTCGACAGTCGTGAATGTCATGCCCGTAACTTCTACAGTTAGAGCAGATGGGGGTGTTTTTGCATTTTAAACACTCTGTGTAGGTGTGTCCCCGCTTCTGGCAGAAATTACAGCTGATGTTTTGGACCAGATTTTGTCTATCCGGTTGTCTAGCTTCCCTTCGTGGAAATGGCGGGCGTAGCGGTTGAGCATGTACATATGGGGGATTGTTAAACTGTCGGGGCTCTTGTGCTCGTGGTGATGCATACGTGGGTGGCTGTGGTGCTTGATTGTAAGGAGTTCGGCTGAGAGCTCAAACTCGAAGGCTTGGATTTATTGGTGCCATTGGATATGGCTGTTGCGTTAGCGGCGTTTGGACGAAAACTGTGCTTGCTTGTAGCTTTTCCATATCTAAAGCCTTTTGTATCAGCTGCTCTAGATCATTTTCTACCAGAGTGAGGAGGTACTGGCATAGGTGGGGGTTGTTCACTCCACTTTTGAGGGCATTTTTGGCGAAGTCCGCCAACTTTGTCTTCACAGCTGGGGCTGCCGTTGCGCCGTACTTCGGTACCGCTGCCTCGTTGCAAAGCATCAAGAACTGCTTCACTCTTGTTGTGAAGGCAGTGAGAGTTTCCAACGAGTTTTGCCTCATTGTGATCAATTTGTTGACCAACACTTAGTATGATTCTCGTGGTAGGTAGGTTCTGTTCAGACGTTCCTCCACCTCACTAAAAGTAGTTGGAACGTCCGAAGCAAACAGCTGATAGGCATCGCCATCAAGCCTAGTGGGCAAGATGTGTAAGAAGCCTACTTTTTCTTCCTCACTTAAACAATGTAAGGCCTGTTTGCAACAGCCAATAAATGTTTGCAGCTCACGACCTAACTGTTGGGCATTTTCACCCGAAAACAGAGGAACTAGTTGTGCCGTGAGCTTGGCCACCTTTGCATAGTCTACCATTGTGATTATTTTTTTATTTGTAGGCTTGTAGGGTAGTCTGCTTGTGACTTGTCGAGTTTCAGGGCTGGTTTCTGGACTTGATTCCGTGAAGGATATTTCTAGCCAGCCACTAAGGAGATTTTCGGCGGTTGTTTGGTCAGATGCGTCACCACTAATATCACTGTCACTTTCAGCGCTTGCAACTACACTGGCTGAGCTCTTATCTAAACCTAGTGAACGTGAAAGCCTGGCGAATTCGATAAGCTCCTGTTTGAATCGCTCTGTATCTTTTTTGAATTTTTCGATTTTTGTCAGCCTCTGCTCTCTGCCTTGACTTAATCTGTGGTCAAGAGCGTCGCAGTGCGTGACAGTGAGCTTATCGGATTCACGTTCTAACAACTTATCTAAAAAATTATCAAGACTTACTTTATTTGCTACGGTGGGACCAGTTAAAATGGTACCACTTCGAAGGCGAACTCTCTTAATGTTGTCTTTTCACTCTTAATGGGGTGAACGCTTGCTCGCCTGGAGCAGAGGCGCCTGCAGATGATATCTACCCCAAGCGTTGTGGGTGACGCGGCCTTATAGCTTGGCTAGTGTCACAGGTTCCCCGTAGATTTGTGTAGGATCAAGGCTTTTCAGACGTTTACGATCGTTTTGTCTTGACCGAGCTTCCTTGATCCTACCGGCTATGCCAATTGTTATATATTTTTGGGAATGCTCACCTGTGAACTTGGTTCACTTCCGCTCACTAATAATCCAGTTCCGGGTTCTTCTTTCACAAAACACTCTGTTGTATTTTTCTCTGTCTTCTTTAATTCTTTATTTTTTTTTACAAGATAAATACACATCTTTATTTTAACTACACAACCGAATTTTCTTTTTATTAGCTGTTTATTTTTAACTACACAACCAAATTTTCTTTTAATTAGATCTCCTTTTTTTTTTACTACACAACCAAATTTTCTTTTCATTAGATCTTTTTTGTTTTAATGCTACCCGACTCAAACCAACAAACCAACAACTCTTTTTAGAACGACCGACTTAACTCTTAAGAACCGACTCCTGCTCCCGGACCCGAGATTGCGCCGCTTTAATGTTTTTAATTCAACTCAACTCTTGATCACATTCATCGTGATCAAGAGATGTTGTTCAGGATCGAAAATGCTAAATTGCATTTTCTTATCCTGAGATAATTTTATTTTTCAATTCTGGACTTGTTCAAACATGTCCAGAATTATTTGCTTCGGGCGATGGCTTCAAAAATGTAATCTTATACTTTCAAAAACATCAGCCACCGTCCCGTCCTCTGAAATCGTGGCGCGCATATACATACAATGCATTTGTGCGGCGCGAATAATGATCTCAGGTAGATTTGTATAGGAAAAAAAATGAATATGGAAAAATTACAACACAATTTTATAAGTTACGAATCAATTTAATCCCGAGAACCGATTATTACCAAAATCCGTACAAAACTGAATTTTAGCTTTTTGAATAAAAGTTACTTAGGGTTTCAGCGGAAACCGTCTAGACGTACAAAACAGAAATTTGTGAAAAACAAAAGTGTTTGGTTACATTTAGAACTTATGTTGTGTAAAAAATGCTTTATCAGTTAAAAATGAATGGGAATAAAGTTTTACAAACTGTGGGAAAAATATTTTAAGTAAATGAAAATGAAATAAATGAAATTAATGAAATTAATATGCAATATCTGAAATTATTGATTATGTTAGGTTGTATGTGTAGTTGGGAACGTATCTCGCGCGTTTCTTATTACGAAAGTTTTTATCGTAATATGTATGTACGTATGTACAGCAAAAACGATATAGTAATACCTCAGGTATATTCAACATAATTGAGAACCATGTAGGGGAATTTAGAACAAAACGCTGTAAACTGCAATTTCTTAGTTTACTAAGTTTACTATATCATAGTATAAATTATTGAGACCAAATACTTCCTTTTATGTAATTCTGCAATGAAATCGAGGAAGCGATTACATTTATGATAATTGACAGGTCAACAGCTTACCACTACTTCAATATTTCGTGTATTAATATGCCTTCTTCAGCAAACGATATCGTTTTGACGATGTGGTTTTACCATGCATTTTAGATTAGATGTGGCGGAATTTAAAGGATAAAGTGATAAAAGCAAAATAAAATAAAAACTATAAGTAAAACCTGTTTTACATACTTATAAGTTTGAAATATTTAAGAGGTAAGTTCATGAAATTATCGACAACAGCTGTTGTATTCTTAATCAAAGGTATAAGTTTTGAGTATCAAAATGGTAATTGAAAAAAAAAATATGGTACGTGTAAGTCTTAGTTTCCGTACAAAATGAGTGAATACTTGAAATTTCGTGATTCAAATTCAAAATTTCTGACTTTAAAGGTTCTTAATTATCTGTGTATTAACATATTCCACCAAATATTTATTTTAAAGCCAATAGAAGAAATACTTCAAAAGTTACAACAGCTTAAGTGAAAGTCTAACTTAAAGAGTGCAATAAACAGTAAAGCTCGAATATCTCTTTTTCTATGGTCTAAGACAATTTTTTACTCAGTAAGCAAACGCTTTATCGATATACCAAATATGAATCATTTCCACCGGAGCACCCTGTATATATTTATATACATATACTAGGGAGAGCCCGTGGATAATAGCTAGATGAGTTGGGGTGGGGTGGGGTCGTTAGGGATAAATCTAAGCTATTATCTGACTCGATCGCACGTTTTCGTACTCTAAGGTCTCACTATGTATCTGAATGTGTGCGTGTGTGCGTGTATGCGTATGCGTACATACTGTCATATGTTAGGGAGAGTGTAAGTCTCTACATCGAGCCGTTCTCTGATAGTACCCAAATATATAGTAAAACACGAAATTTTGGTATGGTAAACCGATTGGATCCATTTTCGAACTGTATTTGCATTTTTTATGAAAACGCCTTGTAAAAAATATGAGTTCTCCACCTAAAGCCTTCTCAGGCAGCTACCAAGTATATAGTG
Source organism: Dioctria linearis (assembly GCA_963930735.1). Lineage (NCBI taxonomy): Eukaryota > Metazoa > Arthropoda > Insecta > Diptera > Asilidae > Dioctria > Dioctria linearis. The sequence goes on from OZ005742.1 coordinate 226,271,632, forward strand.
AAAAAAAAGTTGTGTATGGCATCTCTATAAGGGGTAACCCAATTTAGTCCGTTTTTGAAATTTTATTTACCATTCCTATGAAAACACCACGTAGCAAACTTTTTGTATGGTAACCCTACGAAGAAGTTGCCTGATTGGTCCCATTTTTGAAATTACGTGTGTACGTGTGCTTGTTGTCAGGCTATGTCCAAACATATATGTACTAAAAAACGAAATATTTGTATGGCAACCCTACGAAGGAGTTGCCCGATTTAAACCATTTCAACCTGTATTTGCAATTTTTATGAAAACGCCGGGTACAAATTTTCAGCTTTCAAGATCGAAGCGTTTTCGGGCAGTTTTCTGGACCTTGACAACAGCACCATCTATCGTGTCCTAAACTATCCTATCTTTCAAGCTGGAACCAATCAAACACATCACAAATTTGCATTGAAATCGGTTGGGCGGTTTCGGGGATTAGCGTGTACAAAAACAGTGACACGGGATTTTTATATATTAAGGTAATAATTAAGGAACTCTACATGTGATCATAGATGGCACAAGACCTAGATGTCGTATGCCATACTAAAGCAGAGTATACAAATTGTGAAATGGGTAGTGCATTCCGGAATGGGCCACAACACGGTTTAGAGTATGCCGAATGCAAATGTTTTTTTAACAGCAGTTTTGTATTCGTTTGATCGACCTCCTCAAAACTTCAGATACGAAAAAAATATGAATAACTCCACGTACACATCAGTTCAAATGTTGTGGTCCATTCCGGCATGGACCACCCAGCCATATAAATTTAGTATACTTTTTTGATACTGCATGCGACATCTAGTTCTTGTGCCATCCATGGTCTGATCAACTTCTTCAATTTAATCTTCGAATTATCGGGTAAAACTTCTCACTAAAGGGAATATTTGTCAATAAACTTCTGAGCTTGCTGGTATTTGAAGGGATTGCGATTACAAGGAAGGCGCTCGCCAAATGTGCGAAACTGTATAAACTTCTGACGTTCCAACTGTCGCGGTTTATATAGATATGATTTGGGCGATTTGTCTCTGATAAGTCTTGACACCAGACTTCTGTTTCTCTTTAACTAAATTCGGGAAAGGCGCCTTTTCTCCCGGGGGGGGGGGGGGGTTGTACCTTCCTACAGATCACGTCGAGATCACCAATGTGGGTTCAAGTTACCCCCACTCCAATTAACGGCACTCAGCTTTCAATTAAATAAAATTCAATGTGTTGTTGCCTATGGTTATTCCAGTTCAAATGACAACTCGATATTCCTCAAAATAACAACACGGTATGTTCCAATTCACACAAGATAATATATATTTATGAGACTGAGATGGAACGATTATTTTCTTCTCAAATAAAACAAAACTTTATATGTTTTTTTAAAAGAAATACTTATTTTTATTTGCAAAAATGCTTTTTGTAAAATCAACCGTTCTTAAGTTTTTAACAACAGAACTGACATAATATTTTTTTCTATTGTTTTATTTTGATACCCTAGACGTAACACCTAGAAATATTGATGGGCCAAATGGATTGGACACTCATGCATAAAATTAAAAGTTACTTTGATTTTTGCATGTCCGTCTGTCCGTCCGTCTATCCGTCCGCCCGTCTACCAGTCCGTCCGTCCGTCTGTCTGCCCACCCTAAAAGTTTTTTTTAACAAGATAATGAAGGTATAAGAAACGGGAATTACTTATATATCATAATAAAGTATAACAGGTTTAGAATCAAAAATGATAATAATTTTCGCGGAAAATTATTTTGAAATATCTTTTACCTCATTTTGAAAACAATGTGCAAATGGCCATATTGCCAACACGGTATTGGTAATATGGTCATAATATGAAAAGGTCTGAAATTATAAAAAAAGGACCTCTTGCAAGTGAAATATTTATTTTGAATATAAGTAGTACATTGGGTAAGAATAAGAATGTAAAGAGTTTACATGCTGACAGTTTACATAACGTGCTAGCAATATGCCCATGGGATATTGCCAACTCCTTATGGTGGGCATATTGCTGCGCATGAAATAAAAATTAATTATGGCTTTGTTTTTATCTAATGTTTTACTGCAAATCAATAATTTTTCTCCACTATCTAAGCTTCAATACCGATGTATTGAATAAAGACATTGCAAAGCAATAGCACTTTTTTTACTTTCTTTTTAATAAAATACTTACCTCGTAAATATTAGGGCGACGTCTTAAAAAAACAATATTCGTGACACTACTCGCTTTGCGTCACCAACTAATCCGATTTACAGTTCATATATTACAGTGGTATAATGGTAATCTCATACGCATAGAATCATCTTCCGTCAACTTTCGTGGGCATATTGCCAACATGCGCATATTGTATTCACATAACTGATCGGGACACTGCCTGAGAACGCGTCAACCTAGAGCGTTGAAATTTTGTACATAGTATTTTCATAAAAATAGTAAATACAATTTCAAAATGGACTAAATCGGGCAACCCTTTCTTGGTGTTGCCGTATAAAAACCATTCTAGAGATTTATACAAAAACCGTTTCATTCAAATCAAACTTTCGCAGATGGGTTTCCCATACGGAAATACAAATGAGCATTTATCTAGCTAGACTCTAGCTGCTAGAGTATCACAAAAATTGGTCTCAGACAAATTCTAGCTTTCTTACTTGCTAAATACAAAAATCGCGACCTACTGCCGACAGACAATCAGAAACGTAACCGGCTTAAACGGTATTCTTTACGAAGCAAAATGGAAACACAAGTACTAAAGTACTAGAGCAAAGCTTAAAGTTAAATCGCAAAACTAAACAGAATGACTAAAATTGGAACTAAAACTAGTGACTGAAAAACACCAAATGTTGTATGAAATAAAGGTCGTCATGGTGTGTGGTGGACTGGGAGTGAATCGTCTAGTATCTACTACAGTTACGTACGACTTTCATGTGTAGTAATTGAAAGCTCATTTGGTTGTCCAGACATGATAGGTAACACGCAGCCATGCGCTCTACAGAAAGGTCGCTCTCAAGGTTTGAAATTTCCCGCCAATTACTTCAACAACAACTATTCTATAATATCGTCAGTTCAGACATCTCGTCCCTGCTTAAAAGAACACCATTCAGACTTTTTTTGCTGCCGTATTCTTTAAAAATGTGAGTAACCTTTTAATTTACTCATACAACAGTTCTCTCGGTATTAGAAATTAATAGGCAAAACGACCTTGGGTTACGTAATCATTCATTTAAATGCCCCTATTTAACTAGGAAGAGATCTCCAAACATATAGATATCGCTACAAGCTTTGCCTGTGGACATTTTTATATTTTCAGTATTTATGAAAGGGACTATAACCATAACAAAGCTCCAAACAAAACTTCTATCAATCGACGAGCAGCTCCATGAAATGAACAAAACTTAACTTGAGGTCCTCCCGTTCCAATATCTTCAGGGTAAATACGATTTTAAGCCACCAGAATGGAAAAGGATTCATTGCAGCTACAAGTGTATTGTACCGTACTCGTTCGGATCAACGTACCTACTATTCTAAAGCTCAGCATAAATGTTTTCTAAAGTCCTATGGACTTTAAAACGCACAGCATTGTGTGTCTAACTGCAATTATCTATTTTCTAATTAAGAACTCTTCACCTCCCCCATGAACTAAAAGTATTTCTGGTCATTAGCCGGAGTGTGCAGACTGAAGTGTGTTGTCTGTGAACTTTTACGATGCCATTGGATGCCACTCAGTTGGTGAATCTGCTTCACCTTCTGAACTTTCTCTTTTCTTTTCAGAAGCTGTGCCCTAACACACCGCCACCGCCGTGCAACATTACATTCTTTGTAGCGAAGCAATAAAGAAGGTAAGGACTCCCCAAGTGGAATTTAGAGGGTGGATTTCGCTATAAAAATTCAATTATAAGGTTTCGCCCCGCAATTCTTGGGGAGGTTGAACAGTAGCAATGGGGACCATTTTGTATCTTGTCTGTAGAGTAAAACCGAATAATACCGTCATAACAGGTACAACAGGTGCAGCGATATAATAAAAATCGCATCGTGCACAGCCACAGAAAAGTATCCCCTCCTCCCATCCACCCTCCCCTTCTATAGAGCATTCTCCTTGAACCTTGAGGACGATTTTTTCTTTTCATTTTTCTGTACCGTAGAGCCTTTATATTATACTCGGGAACGTTTAGTTGTTGAATGGGGTTATACTTACTATAGATACTAAATAGATAGATATATAGATGTATACAGAGAGAGTGCGAGAGACATAGATATACACAGGGACAGAGTGAGAGAGATAGAGAGAGAGAGAGAGGCACTAAAGGGTTTATATTCGCTTTTGCTGAGATTTACTAACATTTTGGTTTGTATAGGATTGCGGGTTTAAACAGGTTATGCTTTCGAATTGTTTTATTATTAGTCTCTTTCTTGGTAGTAGGTGAAGTGCAATCAATTTTCATCCACCAAACCATCCACCTTCTTTAAGGTTATATGTGGTGGGCATTTTCAATCGAGGGATAACGAATTGTAGTACATGGTGCCTTCCAAGCCATTGTCTGGATGTTACTTGTTGCACGGTTGCCCCAGTAGAGTCGAGTAGTGGCTTTAAGAGGAGTCTCTTCTATTCTTCTGCAGGGCTGTAAACTTAAATTGTTAATTCGGCAACAATTTCCTGGTTTCATGGATTTTCCAGCCGCATAAGTCGAGCTAGTTAAAAACTGCAGAGACCGCAGTAAACATTCTTCCTTTGCAACAGAATGCAAAACATTCTTGAAGTTCTTTCCAGGAAGAGAAAAGAATTCAATGCGCTTGGTAATTGGGTAAGATGTATTCTGTGCCAGGAATATTAAATTCTTGGTCGATTGAATGCAGAGAAATTTTGGTGTACAAAAGGATTTTATGCTATAATTAAGACGGTTATTGCAGTACTGGTTGCCGTTGTTGTTGTGGTCGAACATTCATACGTTAGTTGCATTCTACATATTCTTCACTGACCCGAACTGATTCAACTTAAGTAACGTGCAGAATACAACGATTCAGTTCGTCTCGGTGCAACTAATTGGTATTATATTCCTTTTTTTTATATATGTATTATACAAATAGCGTTGAATATTGTAGAATGTTGTTCGTCAGTTTTTTATAATAAATGATTTCATTTTAATGTCGGCTTTGGGAATTATTGATGCAAATTTTCTAACATTATATAAAAATTTGGGGCTAAAAATTGCCAATTTGTGAATGCTTAATGTTGTTTTTAAAGCCCAGCCGAATCTAAGAGTTTGTTCAAATACACCAAAATTCCAATGAAAGAGATCTGAAGTGGAAATTCAGGATTACCCGGAAATTCATCCAACATTGCCAAAATGGGAGATTTGTGGCGACATTTTCATTCCGGACCGTACAAGCGATGGTCTCGCAAAAACAGCTGTTATCGCTGGAGACAAATACTTGAATCTTTGTAGTGATTCTAATGTTATCGCCCAATATACGGAAGATTCTATCAACAGCGCATTCTGGCAAAATAATCAGCGACTGCTAAACAGTTGCTTCGCATAGAATTGTTCTGCAGCCGTCAGTTATTTTGCTGATTAGCCCAACAGCTGGGTGAGATGAGCGCTGTAGTAGAGCAATCGATGATTACCATAATAACGAACCTCTCATGGTAATTGGTATGTAATGCGATTGCTTATTATTAAGTGACTCAGTTGCTGCAATCGGTCGAACAAACGACAAGGCTATTAGAATGTTTTTCCACAAAATAAAGTCATAGCGAATTTTGTCAAAATAAATTGACCTAGTTTGCTGCTAAATCCGTAGCTCAAACGAACCAAGCAGTACTGATGAGTAATACGGTTCCTGCTGATATGAAACGCCCTCTTTTGCAAAGAAATTTCTTTTTTTTTAGACAAGGCTGTTGTCGTTTGTTTAAATATTCGCGTTGTGAACAAAGCATATTTCCGAGTATGGGGACATAAAAGACCATGGCTTGGTTGGTGAGGGCCACCCAGTGAGTAGTTGCAGTTCAGTAATCAGTTATCTCGAAATCGAGTTTCGGTGCGGGTTAGATTGTGCGAAATATTAAGACACGTCAGTTCTGCGTTGAGTAAAGGGAAATGTAATTGGTTATATGTTCTAAAGTAATTCGAGTGTTGTCAGATTTATTGATGAAGTTTTATTATGAATAATCGTTGGGTTTTCATTGTTTGAGTGGGACACGACAGTTAACACTCGAGACGTAAACATCTAGAGCGAAAATGATAACCAAAATAATAAGTAATAATAAAAGAAGAATTTAAAACATCTAAAAGAAAACCAGTTCGTACATGTAAAGAGAGCACAACTGGGATAAAAAATTACTTCCGAGGACTCGAACACCAGATGAGTGGAAGTTATGAATTCAAGATAAATTTTCCCTTTTTCAGAGACAGCACTGCCTTAGGTCCGCCTAAGAATTAGCAATCAATCCGAATCAGCTTTGTTGTACCTTACTGTCGTCTTACCACCAATCTATGTGACTTATTTTATGGATATAAATGTATCTCATGATTATTGCAAGGTTCCCCACAAGAAATTTTATCAATTTCATTATTGAATTGTAAAGCTCTTTGACGGAGTATTCCAGATGTTCTGGGATCGCCTATTGACAATAGTTAATGAATCACCTAAATTTTGTATGAAAACACCTTCAAGTCTATAATCAATCACAACTTGTTATTACGCGGACCTTCATCTTATCGTCGTGTATGGAAATTCCTCGACATCTTAGGGTGCGACATGTGTGTACAACGAGGCTAGGGGAGATGATGCTATATCAAGAGTTGGGCTAGGGAGGTGAAGATACAGCGGGCGCAGCCACAGCATTCTCATAGTATACCGGACAATTATTTTATTTTTTAACTCATTTAGCGATTAGAGCCTTAAATGTTTCAGCAGAACTTGCAAATCTTAGGTTGGTGCGACACTTTTGTTGTTGTTTATAATCAATGCACGAATGTTTAACGGCACGGTTTACTAGCGCCCCCCCCCCCAGTTATGAGTCAGAAAAAACGTCACCTCCTTGACACGATTCAATAATCTTCAATTTCCTAATCCTTTTTCCTTGCCAGCCAATGCCGTGCTACGGCATCACAGGGCATCCCCGAGCTATGAGCTTTGGAAACATCATAAAAAAGTTTATGACGGGGCATAAATTTGATACAGCTGATAATGGAAAAGGGCTTATAAAGCAGGTTAAAGTTATTCGAAAAATTAACTTAATCCAATCTTAACGACTGATTTGGGAAAAGGAAAGCCTCTAATAGCAATCCAAACTTCATGTGATCACTTATAGATATTGTGACAGAATTTTGAGCTACATTGGTTATGTCTATAATTATGAAAAACAAAATTCTGCTGTAATAAATTCTCCAGAAAATTTCCGAAAATTCTGAAAACTCTAAGTTATGAAATATGCCTACGCTGAGTATTGAATTTTCAGAATGTCATTTAGAAAAAAGCAGTTATTTTTACATACAATAATCTCAGGTTACTTCTATGAGATATTTAACATTTTACATTTCTTGGAATTATTGATTTTTAGGATTTTAGCACCCTTCTTACTTTGACCTAAGAGGAAGCAAATATTTTAATGAAATGGCCTATGTTCATCAATATTGAAAAAGGGCACCTAGTTGTATCAATAAGAGGTTCATCATTTTCTCATATTCTTGAGATCCAAATACCTACGAAATATTATCTATCTGTTGTTTTGTAGATTTTTATTGTTGAAATTCGTTAAACACTCGTCACGTTCTAGTCCAATGCACATCCCTAATGCAGCTCAAGGATTAATTTGATTCGACTTGAATCCCGAAGCAAGATTCATAGTAGTTTCTGCATGAAAGTCCGCTAATGAATAATCACGCGGTTTCCACCGCTTAGAATATTTCTTGAACTTATATATACATATGGACATGATTTTCCTTATATATTATGATAATCTAGAAGATAACATGCGGTAAAGGAATATATTATAATAACTGTTAGCAAGTATCTCCTATGTTCTGCACTCATCGTAGTAGAAGCGCCTTAATTGAATTCGTATTCTGCTCTACCGGCACGTCAGTCTCATCAGTGTCAGATTATTTTAACACCTTCCACTTTTTATCTTGCCACCTTTTCCAGAAAACATGATTAATGATGAAACTCTCTTCCTTAACGGTATACTGACGACTTAACAAGATTGCTACACTTGAGGACACGCACAACAGACACACAAGTCCCAGATGAATCTCGGGTAACATAGAATTGGGGCTCATTTTCTGTTCGCAGCAGCTGAAAGGTATTTATGTTCTTCTTGTTGTTCTTCTTCTTTCTTTTGAATTATCACCGAAAAGTCGTGTGTTGTAACTCGTTAATTTCACAACGACGCTTCAAGTAAACATTTCCAGAAGCAGCGCAGGTAAATATACGCTTTGACACCCCTTTGATCTCAGATTCGGAAGGAATTGAAACGGGGCTCAGCATTTTAACCATAGCAGGAAGAAATGAGCAAAAGTAATTTCATATCTTGAGGCCCTTAGTAAATGAAGCTGGAAGAGGGGGTAGTATACGATGGATGCGGTGCGTAATGTAATCGGATTCATTCGCCCACATGCTTTCAAATATATCTCTGCTGGTTTCTTAGAGAAACCATCTGGCACATATTACATTGTATCTAGTAGGTACATAGATGTTGGGTAGGGAGTTCTTATCTAAAACAATTACTTTAGACACAATGTAATGCAATCAGACATGCCTGAATATGCCGTCTTATAGACGACCTACTTTCATCCCCTCTCTCTCCCTCTCTCACTCTCTCTCATTTTCTCTCTCTCTCTCTCTCTCTCTCTCTCTCCTGTGATATGACAGTAAATTATTAAAACTCACCCCCTGCATAGCATTATGTCGACATTGTAGAAATTAATCGTGTTCAACATTATTAAGAACTTGAAAATTACAGTCGCAGACTTAGGATATGGATGGCGAAGGAAGTTGGGGGTAAAAAAAACCATCTGATACGCGAACGCCACATGTCGCCATTTTGGGACACATGCTTCCCAAATTTGCATAATTTTAGGTAGGACTAAAATCGTCTGCATCATTCCATAGTCTTTCTGCTTCCGCCACTTTAAATCTAAACCAAGTAGAGCCTACACACACACAGGCACACACACCCAGATGTACGCCACCGCTATCAAAGATTCCAAAACTATGCTTAGCTTTCCAACCGCCTCCTATGATATTGGTGGCTTTTTCGTGCTGGGAGGATGTTAGTTATGTAAATGAGCAAACATTAGAATCTTCTTATACGGCGTACAACAGATGTGATGACACCTTGGATTTCTTGATAACAACACTTGAAGATTTTTGTGTTTTTGTTCTATTTCTTGAGGCCCTACGTCGCTCACCTTCCCCATATCTCCTATTATCTGTATATCTGGGGCATACTGCATATACGTTCTCGTACGTTTTCTGGATTTAGGAAGTTATTTGCTGTCAGAATTATTTCGAAATAATTCGTACAAGTTGTGTTAACTCTTTATGTCTTTGGCGGATTTAATGGCAGGCAGTTGCGTTTGTTATAATATATGAAGACATGTCTGACATTTACCTAACTCAGAGCTGGTAATAAAATTTAAAATCTGGATTAGTGGGAGAAATGAAAAAGTCAAGGATAAATTGAAATTTCTGGCAATTTTTAGCAATGTGTGCGGAAAAATGTAGTTATGTTACCTACATGATCTAATCAAGTTAGTTTATCACTTCACTCATAATAGAAGTAATAAAAGCTAAATGATGAAGTGTACAGGAGTGAATAAAATATCAAATCAAATATCCAATTATAGTGAACAATTAGAGACTTTCTGTATTGAATATATAATTACTAAAAGGGAGACTCCACAAAAATGGGATAAACAAGCTTTACATTAACAAATAAAAAAACTAGAATTGGTGTATAGTGTATACACCGAGGAAAAAGCACTGGTAAATATAATAAAAAACCAAGATTACATTAACCAAGTGCTTGGCATGTTTTCAGCCTATCGAGCTTTTGGTTATAACAAAGAAGTTTATTTTGTAATTTTTTACTCAACAAATTGGACTAGTCAAATCAACCAAGTTTAGTTTGAGTTTTATTATAACCAAATCCTTTGGTTAAGTTTAACCAATTTTTTTTTTCAACCTAAACTTTACTCGATTTAACAGAGCTTTAGTTAGTATATGAACTAAGAGCTTAGTTAATTCAACCAAAATTAAGTAACTTTCCAACCTAAATGATGGTTACTTTAACATAATTTCTAAGCTAAGCATGGTTAATTTGATCTAGTTATAAGTAAATTGTTAACTGAGCCTTCAATTAATGGAACCAAGTTTGGTCAACCAACCAAGTCTGGGGTCAATCCGTAGTTTTATAAGAAATAAACCTATCAAGGAAATAAGTACAAAATAATAAAATACTAGTTTTTCGAACTGGGTATTCTTTATTACGTAACTGTAATATAAAATTTAATGTTTTTCATAAAAAAAATATTTACTATCTACTAATGAAAATCGAAAATTCAAAAAAATAGTCAGGAAAACATTATTTTAAATATTTTAAATTTTTACAAAGTTATAATAATACTAAATTCAGGCAGATGTACATATAACTAATAAGTTTAATTTCTTAAAGATTATATATGAAATTTTTATTATAGCTTTAAATTTAATTGCTAAATATTACATATTTCCATGTAATATACACTGAGAAAAATTTACATAGTAAAATTTGCTAAAACTTTAGGAGCCCTTTTTTATAGGAGGTGTAGCAATAAATTGTTAGTTTTCACAATAGAAATGGCAAAATTTGAAATGTGTGTTGCAATAAAAGATATGTTCATCGGAAAATTTCCAAATATTTTTGGAGGTGCTTTTATAGCCATATAAGCATAGAAAATATAGCAAATATGATAATATTTTACAAATCTGACAATATATATGGGAGATTTTTAAAGTGCAATTAATATTAGATATTGTTATCCTATAGAAGTATAGGGCTTTCTCCAAAACAAATAGAATTTTTGTTACACGGAAGCTATTTTTACAAATTAATAATAAAATCTATTAATTATGAGTCCCAATAAAGTTAAAAATAAAAAAGTGTGATTTAAATATAAATACCTTCAGAATTTTCACTGAAATATTAACTACAATATAACCACCCATATTTTATGACACTTCATCATAAAGCGCATATTCGAAGTTACAATGTGTATGGTCGAAGATACAATCTATATGGCAACACATAACACTTAAATGCAATATACATGCGCAAATAGGTAAAGTGTATGTGCATTAGAATAACAGCATATCAGGCCACCACTACTTGTTACTGGTCGGCATTTTAACTTCAGTATAATGTAATAAATAGAAATTCATATTCTATGGCACTTTATCATAAAGCGCATATTCCAAGTTGCAATCTATATGGTCGAAGTTGCAATCTAAATGGGAACATATGACACTTAAATGGAATACATGCGCAAATAGATCAGTGTATGTGCATTCAAATAATATAATATCAGGCCACCACTGCTTGTTATTGTCATTGCCGGCATTTGGGAATTTGTCTCATTCCCAAGTTAACGTTTAATCCATCGGAGAAGTGTGTAATAAGTCTTGCTAAAATGTGTTTCGTTAAAAAAATCCTTCAATCCTGGGATTTCATGGGGTTACTTTGCTTATTTGAAGGTAAATTAAATTGGATTAGATTGTATAAATCCAAAATTTGTGAAAGAAAGCATCACAAATAGGAAAGTGTGCGTTGAGCATTGTCTGATTTTTTCTCGATTTTTTTCTTGATCGCATTTTCCTTTCATTTTAACGCGTTTCAAAGCTCTTATTAAAGAAGATGATTAAATCGAAAGTGTCTAATATCAGTGATATCAAATATTGATAAAAACTTTGGCTGAATTTATAGAAAGTGTTTGTTAAAAAGTTATCATTAATTGCGCAAACAAATTTGAGAAAACTGTTTTACTGAAAGGTAATCTATTGTAATTTGTGACAATTTGTGTGCCTTTCGGAATATGTTCGTTTACATTTTCGGTGTTTTTGGGTGGTAATAATGCGAAATATGTAAGAAAAAATTCTTTCCCTCCATGATATAATACAAAACTCAATGACACAGGAGCTATTCTTATGGGCGGTTTTACTATATTTCTTATATGATAAAAAAGCTATATAGATGTGATAAGTGCAAAATATTATATGATCACCGACTATATTTTCTGTGCTCTTTTGGTCCGGTGCAGTACACTTAACTATACATACATGCAGATGTAAATTGAATTGTTTTAAAAAGTGCTTACAAACAAGTGGGAAAGATTTAAAAATTGAAAATAACTTTTCTTGCAAGAAGTCAAAGTAGAATCTGCCAAACCTTTGGGCGAACTGTTGTGATGTTTCGTACAAACAATAATCATGAAATTTTGAAAACTTTATTTAAATTTTCCTAGCGTTTTTTACGTGTAAGCTCTTTTTCAAACACTTTCAATCGTAATCACTAGATAGTGTAAAACACTATTTGGCTGGGGGCAAAAAGAATAGAGTTAATAGATATATCATCGCATTTAATATTTTCCTTTGCTCACTGTATTTCATTAATTTTTCAGTCATTAATCGCGCAAGCAAATTTGAGAAACTGAAGCTTTCTTACTTATTCTTCACACATATAAATTTGTGTACTTAATTTTTAAGAAAAGGTAATCTATTGTATTTTCGGAATACTTGGCGTTCAATTTTCTGTCTTTATGAGTGTTAATGAAATAATATTACCATAGCGAGCGTCACGTTGAAAAGTGAGACAACTCGAACAATGCAACTTTTCAGGAGAGCGAAAAAACGAAACACTATATAATTTATTCAAGCTTAATGTAGACATTTTTTGTTAAAACAGTCTGAACTCTTAAATTTGTTAGTTATTTTCTTCCTAAAGATTCATATAAAGAATTTTTAAATTTTTGTGACCACAGTCAGCGAGGTTAGTTGTTAACCCCGGATCCTTTTCAGCAGGTCACTTTTCTTTGTTACTGAATAAATATTTTTACAAGTTGTGGACATAAGAGGTAAAATCACATGATCTGCGCGAAAATGCATACTTTTCCTGTTATATTATTTTTATTTCTCTCATTCAATAGAAAACTTTGTAATACTTATAAGATAAATTGCAAACAATGGAAAAAATTGTGAAAAAGGAACAATAAATATTTCATTGAGTTTAGTAGTGAGAATAATATAGAGATTCAATAGCTGTGTTCTTTTGGTTCCGTCCAGTGCACTGCAGAACACAGGAGATTGCAAATTGACTTGACTTGTAGAGTGCATAGAAGTAGAAAAATATTTGAAAGCATAGACAAAATAATCAAGGTGCCACGACTTTAATTCTTACAAAACGCTCAACTTGCCAAATTTTGTTCCGGAGTTTATCAAGTTCTACTTTGACATTTTGCAAGGATTCAAGTGATATCAATTTGATTATTCTCTCTATACTTTCAAAGCTTTTACTACTTCTATTCATCCTACAAATAGACTCAATTTGCAATCTCCTGTGTTCGGACCCAAAGGAACACAGCTAATATAACTGGTAAATTAAGCATTAAATATCAAGATATTAAAAACTTTATACTTGGAAGGGATGCGATGTGCACTAATGACATCCATTTTATCAGACTTTTTACGATCCGACACCTTAATTTTTTTTTGGATATGCTGATTTAAATTCACATGTTATTAATTTACGCTGCTTAGAATGTCGTTTGTTACTGCATGACGTAACTATTCTTGATACTCCTTTTGCTCGTAAGAGGTTTTAATCCCTTCACCTTGATGACAAAAGTAGCAATGAACAGCTGGAAAATTGCATAATTGTATTGTATAATTAAATACATATAAGCCTCGTCTAGGCAAAGACAAGACTGCTTGCAGGTCATAACAAGTCACAATATAATTTTCGTTTGCTCTTTCTTTCTCTCTAGCTTTTTCCACTCGATATAATAATTTTTCACATACACCACAGTTCAAATTTGTGTTCACATACACCACAGTTCAAATTTGTGTTAATTATTTTTACACATCACAATTCATTTGCATTTTGCTTTAGACACCTTTTCTAAAGTTTTGATTAATATCCGCAGCATCTACAGGGTGTTTCCTCCATGGTGGTCCATAGAGCAGGAGGTGATAGTACTCACTTAGGCAAACAAAAAATTGTATGGCAGGGGTTGGGGCATATCAACCGTTTCGGAGTTACAGGGTGATTGAGAAATTATGCTAGGCTTTCACAAAACACCCTGTATCTGAAAACGCACAAGGTGCACACTCACTTACAGAGCTCATTGCATGCAGAGTTTCATGCCCTTTCCAACGACTGTTCAACCAGTTCCACTCCTCTTCCCTTAGGAGTTATTGTGGTCTAAACTAAAAATTTCGGATTTTCTTTCTTTTTTTTTTTACTTTGAACTCTATGTTTGTTTTTTTTAATTTCGTGAACATAACTTATAAAAACTTATAAAAACTGTAAACTGTAGACTATTTTCTTTCATTTGACCTATTCTCGAAGATAATTTGTTCCCTTAGTGAGTGAAAACACGTCATTTAAAAAGAATATCGTCTCATTTCGGTATGTCCGGAAAAGGTTATGAGCTAATAACTGTTTAACGGCTACAGTTAGCGTAATATGTCACATTAAAGAAGAGAGTCTACAGTTTACAGTTTTCATAAAAAAAAAGTCATGTTAACGCCCTTTTTGCAAAAAAAAAAACAAATAGAGCACAAAGTAAAATAAAGTAAGAAAATCCGAAATTTTTAGTTTAGGCCACAATGACTCCTGAGTGGAGAGGATTGGAGCTGCCCCAACTCCTACCATACAATTTTTTATTTGCCTCAGGGAGTACTATCACCTCCAGCTCTATGGACCACCACGGAGGAAACACCCTGTATAAATTTTATGCAATTATACAAGCCACTCTCGAATTAACAGCAAACTGTCAATATTAAGATTTTAAATATAATCCAAATAATTTTATAATCATCATTAAATGCTTTGTTTGTTCATTCTTCGAAGCTCATGAAATAGATCAGGAAGTCTTTGAAAATTTAACTTATGACTTATTGAAAGAAATTATCCCGAAGGCTGGACCAAGGGAGAAATTTTGGAGAAAATATAAAACAGTATATACGAATAAAAAAAAAGTCTACGATAGCTCAACGTCATTCTTAGGCACAACTGCGTCGGATTCAATTCAAACATACGAGATCGAAAATGATCAAAACGACTTCATTATAAAAAAGGTACATTACTCAAATTTAAATTATTACAAATAAGGTTTTTTAAACTAATAATATTATATAGTTTCTCGAAAATTCAAATGCCACTGTATTGCCGCTTATGACAGATGACTTATTACTTGTAAAGGAAGACAAAGTTGAGAGCTATTAATCTTGTGCAAATGGAGTAATTTCAAACATTATTTTGAGAAAAATTGTAATTTGGATAACACACATCGAAATCTGTTGGCATACTTAATAATCCAAAAGGAGTTTGAAACTCGGAGGGAAAATTTTAAAATCAGCACTGAGCGCTTTTTAGAACTCACAAATCAAATTATTGCCATTTTTAATAATGAACGTTCTCAAACGTACTTCATACCATACAACAAAATTACAAAGAAACTGGCATGTGGAAAGTTATGGGAATGCTACAATAGGCTGAAGAAGCGTTTACGGCAAAATAGTACTGAGAAAGCTTCTGTATCTTCCACAACAAGCACAGAAAATATAAATGAGGAAAAATTAGCATTTTTAAAGAAATGTCGTGATGCGATATAACAGGATTTTTTTTACTTCCTTATATTCTTGGGACTAACTACACTACAAGTGAAGACAAAATGAAGAGAATAAAATTTTCGGCTGTAGAAATATCTCAGTCATTCATTTTGCACGTCACGGTAATATAATAATTAAATAAATTCAAAACTATCTCTAATTCTACTATTTTAGGATTCATCTAAAATTGCAGAAACGATTTCTGCTTGCCGTGAAAAACTTAGGAAAAATAAGGATACATTTCAACCTAGTTCGATATTCATTGGACCTGACATATCTCAGATTGTAGCAATACATGTCACCATTGATGGACACCTGTACACTTTCGAAAACCCATTATCTGCAATAGATGCTTGCTTTAAATATTTTATGGCTCTACATGCAGCATACCCTCGTCCTTGCGAAGCAATTTGGATTTTTATTCAACACCACATATATGGTATTAAAACTAAATGGGATCGTAATATCACAGCCGTAAGTTCGTTTATCACCGAAATTTCTTAAATTATATTATATTATATTATAAGTATATCAAAAATGTTTTCATAATACATAATCGCATTTTCTCGCCATTTAAAAAATATGTACAAATGGATTGTTTTCTTTGCAAAGATCATTTTAACTCTTTAGTATCATATAGCAAACATTTAAAATTATTTCATCGTTTCGAAGATGTGTGGAAATGTCAAAAATGTGAAAAAGAACGATGCTTTAGTTCATTTCATTCTTTTAAATGCCACATAAAAAGACATTTTGATGAAACCTGCATTGATTATGTAAACATAGTCGATACACACAAAAAGAAGGAAAGTAACTTATTTCGTTTTAAAATTCAAAAGGAAAATAACTCATTATGCTCTTCAATTCAAAATGAAGATTGCGCTCTTGATATCAAGCACTTAGATGAACAAAATATCATTAGTCTATTAGAAAAGCAAAATACGCATTTGATATGTAATCTTTACGAGAATATAAACTTATGTAGAAAAGACGTACAAAAGGTTTTAGACATATTTTCAAAATATTTTCAGGGTGAATTAATTACTGAAATTAAGTATACCTCGATGAAAAGGTTGAAAGAATTAGGTGAAAAAGAAAATAATTTAGTAATCTTTTCCCACTTATTTGAGCGTTTACAAAATCCTCTGACGGATGTTATGTCAGAACATAAAAGACGGGCATTACTTTTGAAAGGAAATTTTTACAAACCCCCTTCTGCAGTTACCATTGGAGAAAGAATAGACTCTTCCAAAACTAATGATGGTTTCATTATATTAAAATCAGTAGAAGTAAAGGAACAGATTATTTCTATTACATATACCTTGAAAACTTTCTTAGAATTGCCTGGCGTTTTTGATTCCGTACAGTCTTATCACGATTTTTTACGAGATCAAAGTAATACTTTACATGTTCGGTCAAATATTATTCAGACTGACTTTTGGAAAAACAAAATTAAATCTTTTTCTCCTCATGACTTTGTATTGCCGATAATTTTATATTTTGATGATTTCGAAACTAATAATGCTTTGGGATCGCGAGCTGGTTTTCAGAAATTAGGTGCAGTGTATATGCTATTACCTTGACTTCATTCTTCGTATCGTTCAAAATTGGAAAACATTTTTTTTTGTTATTATACAACAGTTTAGATCAAAAGTCGTTTGGAAATAATGTATTCCAACCTATTGTCGATGAACTTTTAGAGTTAGAATCACGTGGATTTATTGCTTTAAACCGAAAAGTTTTTGTAGCTCTAGCCATTTGCATAGGCGACAACCTGGCTTTAAACACAATACTTAGGTTTACAGAGAGTTTCTCTGCAAATTATTTTTGCAGAATTTGTTTGTGTCCAAAGAATATCACCAAAATTAGTACTAAAGAGGATCTTACAAAACTAAGAAACATGGATAATTATTCCACAGGTATTAAAGATTGTGATATTAAGCAAACTGGAATTTCTTCTCCTAGTATTTGGGATAAGCTTAGGCACTTTAAAACTGTTGAGAATTTTAGTGTGGATATTATGCACGATATCTATGAAGGAGTATGTAATTTTGAAATGGCACTAATGTTGAACCAGTTTATTAATATAAACAAATTCTTTTCTATAGAAGTTCTTAATAATAGAATACGATTTTTTAACTACGGTAATAATGAAGGTATCAATATACCTCAAAAATTCACAAGCGAATATATAAAACAAAAAGACTTAAACTATCTGCCTCAGAGTGCTTGCAACTTTCAAAATACCTGGGGCTTATTATTGGAGATTTAATTCCACAAGATGATCCATTTTGGAATTTATTCCTACTTTTGATTGACGTTATTGATATATTATTACTTGATATTATCGATGACCATATTATTTCAAATTTAAAATATTTAATTTCCCTCCATCACCAAATGTACATTGATATTTACAATTTACCACTAAAACCAAAACACCACATGCTTACTCATTATCCCTCGATAATGGAAGCAGTAGGTCCGCTTAAACATATTTGGTCAATGCGATGCGAAGGAAAACACAAAACCTTTAAAAAAATATCAAACTCAACTACTTCAAGAAGGAATATTTGCCAAACTATTATGGAGCGAGAAAGACTTAGCTTTTCTAATAGATTAATAAATAAAATTGGCTTAAGCAATCATTTAAAATATGGTAAAAAAGAATTTAAATTTGAAAGTTCACATACTACAATTATTGAAAATATTAAATTAAATATTAATATACAATTCTTTAAATGGGTTCAAGTGTTTGATATTAAGTTAAAGGCGGGAGTTGTTCTAGAATATGATAAAAACAACGAAATACAATTTGCAATGATCAAATATATTTATATTGAAAATGAATTGATGGTAACATGTATTTGCCAAGAAATAGATATATTATTTTTTGACAGACATTTATATGCACATAGAATTGAACTGAAAATGTCTCTAAAATTTATTAAGATTATGACGTATAGCAAAACTAGGTCACTACATAAAGTTCAGGGCAAGATTTATGTGATTTAAGATCTTTATATTTTATAAAAATTATGTTGATTAATTGGAGTTTTAGTTTCAAAAATACTACTGTAAAAAAACTTATAAAATATGAAAAAAAGACTTATAAGCTAGGTATGATATACTTAAGTAAATTTGATTAATTTGAAAATGTTATTTATTTATTTCAGAGTTTCATCACTATGTTAATGAAGTATGTTATGTTTAAAAAACTCTAAGATATTAAATCGAAGGTAATAAAAGTCCAATTACGTTGTTTTCATACAAATAATCATAGTCATTTAAAACCAGGCTATTGCATAAAATTCTATTACTGTGTTTACTAAAATATGAGCAAGTCAGAAATGTAACATGGTATATTATGTATGTAGGTAATGGATATTTAACAACTAAATAAAATTATAGGACACTTGCATAAACTGCATTGCAATGGTTTTGTCATAGAGGACATTTCAACTCAGTTGATAGTTTCCCTAGATGTGCAGTAGCTTTAAATGTACTATATGTTGCGAATTATACCGTGTACATAGCTGGTTCGCTCATCGAAGTATTGGCAATTCACCTTTTAACTACAGGATAAGGTCCTAAATGCTATTGCCACAGTGAAAACAAGTATATCATATATTCATGTAAAGTCATTGCATCGATTCTATTGTATATTGTAAATTATGCTATGTTTGTAGCTGGTTTGCTGAACGACGTATTGGCAATACACCTTTTAACTATAGGATAAGTCCTAAATGATATTGCCACAGCAAAAATAATTATAGGATATGTTCATATTAAGTCATTGCATCAATTCTATCGTATATTGTAAATTATGCTATGCCTATAGCTGGTTTCTTTAGCACGCTATTGGTGAATACACTATTTAACTATAGGATGAAGTTCTATATGTTATTGTCATAGTTGCTATTTACATAACCAAAAATAACTCATTATAGCTATAGGCCCGGATCCTATAAACTATCGCTGTTACGAAAAGGGTCATAATTATAGGAACGTGGATATATAAAATATAGGCTATTTTCCCAAAAAAATGTTCAGTGTACATACATGCTATACTACATACTATACATTACGCTTCATTAAATATTATAGCATTTTTTAAATGACTAAAGTAAAGCGTGCAGCAGTTGGACGTAAGTTACATTTTTAAAGTCTGGAATAATCATTAAAATTTTTTTTGTAAGTAATAATAATAATAATGTTAGCGTAAACTGTCTTAACAATATTTTGTGACGGGTCTTGCGACATAATGTCGTCTAATAACGGCTTGATCCGTTTATATTTAATATTTTTCTTGAAAATGGGGGGGGATGTATTTAGTAAATAAATCCCAATTTTTGAACAAAGAATTTTCGAAATACATGTAGTGAAAATCTATTTCAATCTGGAAATTCAAGCAACAGTTAGAAACAATAATAATTAGAAGCAACCAACATTTTTTACCAACTCTGGGGCTTTAGAATGTGTATATAGTGGCCAGCTCTTAAGCATATCAGAAATTGTCATATCACTACTTGTAAGAATCTGCTGAGTTCTATAAGACCTTGTTAAAAACCACTTTTCTTTTATTAGCTCGCAAGGTTCCCTGATATGTTGAAGTACATTTGATATATCATGCATTTCAGAATCTGAAAAAACAGTTTTATTATTAACAATTATTTTAATTAGTGCGATATGATTTTTAAAATATCGTAGTAGCAATCAGTTTTATTATATATTTTATATATTTATTTAAATCAATTTACTATAAAACACAACTGTTAATTTTTTACAAAAATAAGAGATCGTCCAAGCACTTATTTTATGAATGCAACTCATTTCACAAATATTGCAGTGCATTGAATAATAATAATAATGTGTATAAAAATATCACAATGCACTGTAAAATGTCTTATTTCCAATAGCCACACAATTTTAAGTTATTTTTAAAAAAGCTTTACAATAAATTTTACTTACCAAAGCATTTTTCCATTAAATAATTACAATATAAATTCCTGGAACATAAAAACAATTTTAAACTTTTCAGTTCTCTACGGATTAGTTTTTTGTTTCTGCGAACTTCACTTATACCTTTCACCATGGATGCAATCTAACATTAATAACGCTTTAAAATACTTCCTTTCGAATTTTTTGCAATTAAACCTCAAATAATTCACTGCGCAGCGCAAACTGAAACGAAATTTCTACCAGTGCCAGTGATAAGAAATTTGCTTTAGCTAAAGCTAGATTAAACCAAGTTGTGTACATTCTAACCAAGCGCGCTTGGTTAAATTAACAAATTTCCGTTATTTAATTGTGTAGTCCAACCGAGTACTAAGTAACAAAATCCTATTAACCCAAGCCTAAGATATTACTCTTAATGTAAACAAGTTATTTAGTAATATTTAACTAAGCTTTATGGTTGTAAATAACATTGCCATTTGTTTGGAGGAATACACGCCCGTTTAACCAATAATTTTGATACATTCCTGTTAGTTAAGTGTTATTGACCAAGCATTTTGTTATTCTTAACTTGAAAAGTTAAGCTAAAAATAACAAATTCAGTTTTGTTCAAACAAACTAGCTCGAAATCGGGCTTGGTTAAAAGAACTGGTTATTTCGGTTGATCTAACTTAATTCTGGTTGAATGGAACTAGTTTTTTGGTTAAAAAAATAATCAAGCCAGTTTTGTTAAATTTACCAGTGTTATTTTTCTCAGTGTATAGTGGAAAACGAAACTTTTGTATGGCAAACCCAAGAAGGTGTTGCCCGATTTGTCTCATTTTCGAACCTAATTTAAATATTTTTTATCGTGTGAGTTATCGTGCGCACAAGCAGACGGACCGACAGACGAACAGATGGACGGACATTCGGACAAGCAAAAATCAAAATAACTTTAAATATTATGCGTGCGTGTCCAATACATTTTGCTCTATCATCATTATTTCTGTGCGTTACAAATGGAATGACAAACTTAGTATACCCTATACATTTCATCTAGGGTATAAAAAGGAGAATAGATATAGTCAAAGGGAAAGATTGCAAGTACGTGTAGGTAAAAAAATTAGTGCTTTTACTAACTGAATACATTCTAAATAAAAAACGTAATTTTATGAAATTTGCCAACAACGTTTTATGTTGGAAAACAATGCGAAAATTTACAACGTTTTGTAATATCACTCAATTTTGGTGTAAAATTACTACTTAATTTCACAAATATACTCCAGGAGGCTTATAAAAACATCGTAGTTTTAGTGTAAGCCACTAGCGAGTAAAATTACATAGCAAAAATGACAATATACCAACCTTGCTAACATACATATACCTATTAAAAGAGGTCGCACACTCAGAAATACTGTTTTAATGAGATGAAAATTAATAGGAATTCCTATATAATCAATTAGAAAAGAATTGTTTTAATATATTTTCCGATATATCTTTATTAGGACGAAACCTATTATTTATCAATAAGGGGCCCGCGAAATGATGACGATTGTTAACTTTATGCCATTAATGATTGGCGATTTGATCCCGAAAATGATAAAGTTTGGCATTTTTTTTTAAATTTTACTAAAAGTAATTGATATTCTTATGTTACCAGTTATAACTCATTCTGATATAAAAAATCTTAATTATCTGATATCTGAGCATAACGTTCCTTATATTAAGCTTTTTAATGACACGCTTAAGCCGAAGTTCCATTTCCTTCTCCATTATTGTACAGCTATCCGCAATTTCGATCCTCTTAGGATCTTATTGTGTTTGCGTTTTGAAGCCGTTCACAAGGCATATGAAGAATACGCCAGGGCAACTGAAATTTGCTGCATTATTGTCTTCAGACTCATTTTTTGAAAATGATTTGTTCTTTGATAAAAAAAAAATACTTTTTGCTCCAATCTTAGTATTAAATACGACTTAAGACAATGTGAAATTAACTAACTAAATAACTAACTAATTACTATGTACCAGTAAGGCTATATTTAGACGATTAACGTACAAAGCAAAAATATTCTTGACCATATCTTTCAATGATCATTTGAAGCTTCTTGAAATTGAATAAGTGAATCAAATTTGTATGTTGTTTGCTGCGAACGGAATATTCTATATTTTTGTGAACAGTTGCAAACTTATGTTGTACGAAGGCAGTCAACTAATTACTTTGTAAATAATGTTAAATGTTTTGATGCACCCCCAATCCACATATATTGTACGAATAGCGATAAGAAATATATTAGAGTTAACAAATTCTGAGGAATATTTATGCATTAAATCTTTAATATTAATATTACCAGTGTATTTTATTACCACTTCTAGCCCTGAAATAATTAAAATGCTTATATTCAGTTCAGATAATCCGAGTTTTAGAATTGATTGACATGATCTGTAAAATACCTGAGTTGCTGAAAAATCTAAATAGAATTTACTCCTCGTCCTTTAATAAGAATCTACATATTTTGATCTACCATTAAATTATACATTCCGAAGAATCGGTGAATCGGATGAACTTCGAATCAAAATCGATAACTCCGAGCAATGAGTTTGAGTAAATCGCAATTAATCTTTTCAATCTGACCGAATTCTCTTGTTCGGAACTTTTGAGTTTTCACTCGAACTCGTTCTAAATAAGCTTTTCATTAAAATTATAAAACAAAATTTATAATATCAATGAAATCGGTTTAGCAACTTTTAATTTTATAATAATTCTGTTTTTCCAAATAGCACAATTTATTTTATTTTCAATCACGTAAAACCACACTTCTGTAATTATGTTATTGAATTATTATATTATAACATATATAATATATATACAGGGTATCCCGCAAGTCGACGTCAAGCCGGAATCAGGTGATAGACCAAATCATAACAGTTACCAGAAAAATATAAAAAAAATCTAAGTCATGTATTTTTCGAATTATAGACAATTCTTTTGTTTTCAAGAAAATGTACACCCTGTGATGGTTTTTTAGCTCCTGTTGCTACAAATCTTTACTTTTTTCAATTTTTTTATTTTATTTTTCTTATGTAATCCCGAATAGTGCTTATGTAACCTGATGCTTTAAATTCTAAGCCAACTGTTCCAGCTTGGAAGAAAATGTCACATTTTGCCGAACCAAGAATAGAAAATTAATATTTCACCCGACTTTAACTGATTGTAATGAAAAAAAAATGTACTACGCCAGTTTGGCAAGTAACTTTAAAAGTTGACGCATTTAATAAGGATTCTAAAATGGTATAACACTTGCTACAGTATTTCTTAAATAACGGCAAAAAAAATTGTTTCTTCAAGAAACCCAGTTTCGAAATATTTCTTTTTACCTAATAAATTGATTCTAGTGTACCCAAAGCTTGCCGTAAGACCGTAACTTTAAGATTCTAGTTTGAGTGAGACCTAACGTGATATACTTTTTTATTTATTTATTTTATTTTATATTAAAAAGAATAAGTTTGTGATATGCATTTCTCAGTATTTCTTCTTATAATATTTCAAATCGGCAGGTGCACAGCGGAACTCCACATTTATATTAGATCTGTATGCTTACTTTTGT